>CM033273.1:15632042-16071842 GCA_019343175.1 Oedothorax gibbosus
TACTGTCATTTAAGATGGGTCGACATGGTTTATAATGGTTTGATATGTGCCATAATACTATAGTTATACGAATTTCAATTTTTTAATAGCCCGGGTAAACAACAAGAGAAGAAGGTGTCAAAATATTTATTAAAACTCACAAAATTTAGCCGCATTACTTATCGATTAATATACATACCATGTAAATCTCATTTTTTAAAAAAAAAAGTTATTTCTTGTTGTTTGTAGTTTTTTAAGATTGCTGGCATTCACAGACATTATTGATACAAAATGCTGATTAATTTAAACTGAAATTTAATTTTTAACTGAAATACGTTTTTTATCGGTGAAATCTATCCCCAAAACTTCGACTTAGAAGATGTTAACTTCGAGTTATCGAAACAGTTTTTTTAAAGAAAAGTATAGAAATGATTCGGGACCTGATTAAAAGTTCGAGTTAGCGGATTATTTGACTTATAGGAAGTCGAGTTATCGAGGTTTGACTGTACTAACCTTTTTAACTCCAAAATGTGCAGAAAACACAAAATCTCCATTCTGGATTTTCTACCCATCACAATACTTTCATTATCTTTATTTGATATTGGCTAGTTGCAAGCAAAAAAAAACCTCAATACCAATATTCATATAACAGGTCAAGTTTGTCGGAAAAAAAAACCCAACAATGTTTTAAAGTACTGGTCCGTCTACCAATAACTAATGCCCCCGATAAAAAAAATATTTCCTAAGTGGCACAATTCTTACCAGTATGCTTAATGGAACAATCACATGCAAACATAGTAGCATTCATTTCAATAATGTTGTCTTTATAATGGCTATTAGACTCCTTGCTTGCTGTATTCAGAAGAGCATCACACACAACTCTTGAGTATCCGTTCAAGGCTTCATTCTGAAAGAAATATTTGCAAAATGCATTGTAAAGCAGAGAAAATCACAATACTGATTATATTTAATGTAAGGAATAAAGGAATCTACTGTATTAGATATATCAAAATCAATCCACTTTTGTCTCTCGGTATTTACTTTTAACTGTCTTTGGAATATCTTAAAACACAATCATATTTTTCTTGTGTCCAAGAAACCAACACATTGCCACTTAATTTAAGCAAAATATAAATTAAGATAATAACAAAACATAATACACTTATGTTATTTCCTCATTAAATGCTCTTAATAATTTAACTATAAATTTCATTTATACTCACATGTGATCCTATTGTGGTAGCATGTCTATAAAGATCTATAGTCTCAGTATGCTTGATAGACTCAGCAATGAAGGCCAAACCAACCCAACTTAATGGATAGGTAGGTTCAGAAGATTGTGCCACTGTAAAAGCCTTATGAGCAAGCTAAACAGAAAAGTATTTTTAGGACTTTTGAAAAGCATACGGGTGTAAAGAAATTATATTATTTCATGTTAGAAAATATAATTCAATGGGAGGTTGTTACCTGAAGATTCTCATTTTCTAAGTAAAGAACTCCTAAATTTGACCAAGTTTCTGCATTCTACAAGAATATTAAAAATACAATAAATAACTGTTACTTTGTTTTTAAATTAGAAAAATAATTTCTAAATAGGTTTTATAAAATAGTTTTTGAAATAAAATATTTTTTAAAAATGAAAATAAATTTTTCAAAAAATTATTTCATTATCATTTCTATATCGAAATAAATCAAATAGCAGAGATAATTTGGTTCAACTTTCAAGACAAAAATAATGTTGCATTTGAAAATTATACTTACAATTCTGTTAATTTCAAGTGATTTTATGAATGCATGCTGACCAAAAGCATAATCCTTGAGCTCTAAAATTAAGTGAATTAGAAATCAGCTTAAAATAACAATATATATCCTTACACTAAAAAAAATAAGGAAGATTTCAAAATATTGATAAAACTGAATTTTTAAGAGCACATTTTGGATTAAATCTGAAGCAGGAGCTATTTTAGGGGTCTCATATTACTTAAGTATTCAGTACAATATGTGCCATTAGCAAATCTGATTTAAAAAATTCTATTTTATTGCTATAAACACTCATAATAGTGTATTATTAACTTTAGAGTGAAAACCTTAGGTGTTTTGAATAATTCAACAAAATGAAACTTTATTACAAAAAAGATAACACTTTACCTTTACTAGAAGCAACTACACCAAGTGCTGTCCAATGATTTTCGTAATTTGGAGATATACTAACAGCTTTTTGGAGACATATGAAAGCTTTCTTGGCAAGGTTGAGTTTTTCATCCTCATTTTGGCCGAGTGTAGACTGAAAGTAACAATTGATACCAAGATCATGCCAGAGTGGGCTCATGTCTTCTTTCAATTGCAAAGCTCGCCCATAAAACCTACAAAAGGTAAACAAAATATACCAAGAATTAGAAAACTAAAAGATATCTTTAGAACTTAATATTTTACCACTTAATTTTAGAATTTCAACTTATATTTTTAAGAAGTTTAGGACATTTAATAAAATTTAATTGCTTAGTTAAAGAAGGAAAAATGTGTTTCTTAATCAAGATTTCATACTGTTAAAGTCTTAATAATAACAATAAAACTTCACTGTACTTTGAACCGAAGCAAAGAAACTCCGACTTATTGCAGACTAAATCTTGTTTGTCAGATTGTTGATGGAGTTCAAAAGGAATTGTAAAAGGGAAATAACAATCATCTAAGTGAAAAGGTAAAGTGCTAGCATCTCCTGCTAATTTCCACAGGCAAGCAAGTCCAGGCTTTGAAGCAGCAACCCTATGTTTAGATAAATAACATGTTATTAGAAACTTTATAAATGAAGGTTTATTGTATAACGAAAATGTTTGGCTAAAATTTCAGTATAAAATTTTTTTAGCATAAAAATTAAAAGTTTCCTTTATAAGTTTTGGTATTTTTGGGATAATACAACTTAAAAATAAGCATGTTTCATAGTATTTTTGCATTTTTCTTTTACTTCCTTTAATAAAACTGTCAAGTCTAAACTAACATTGTTTTAACTGTCTTCTAACTCTACAAAATAGCTTCAAACTCTGAAATTAAAAATAAATTTGCTGCAACATAAACTACAAAATAAATGAAATTTTAACTTAAACAAAAACTAAAATAAGTATGCTTGTAAGTACATTTATACTTTTAAACTAAATAGTTAACTTTTGCAACACATATAAGCTAATGTATACTCACTTTGCAAGTGTATTTAACGCTTCTTGACATGATGCTCTCACTGTCCCATACATACACTCTTCCAGAGCTTTTTTAGCGCATAATATTAATGTTTCTGCCATTCCTGTAAGACATAGGATTTATTAAGCGAAACACAAAATGCAAAGATTTTTTTTGTCTTTGAAAAAGAATATTCATTTTACACATAGACATTAGTTTTAGATCACATTTCTAGTTTAGTCAGTGGATCACTAGAAAAAAAAAGTACAACGGCTTATTTAGAGAAACCTGCAAAAAGTGACAATGCATGAGCTATTCTGTTGGGCATTGCTATGAATTAAAAATATATGTTGAATACTTATATTCATAACCACCTGAATACTACCCTTACTGAAATATGCATTAAAAACTATTCTGCAGAAGGCAGCATGTTTAAATTCACTATTAGAAAATTTATACTACAGTCATGTTAGCAAGTCCATGTGTAAGCAGAATCTGAATAAATATTAAGTATAATAAACTTACCTATTAGAGCTGGTACATAGGTAGACATAATACTTAACAAATTCTTATACATTTCTATTGATTCATCAAAAAATCCTCGCATCTTTTGAATGGTGGCTATTCTAAATAAAGAGGGGGAAAAATTGCATTTAATAAAATACTTATAAAAAGTAAAATGCAATTGAATAATGAAATAACCTTATTTTTCTTGGTGTAATATTTAACTTACTGATATAGAGGATACATTGCTTTTGGATTCAGTTCTGATACTTTCTCAAAAGCCTTGTAGGATGATTCATAACTTCCTCTGTTTAGGTAGGCATCAGCAAGACACTCCCATAAGTAACTACAATAAATCAATACATTAGGGATTAGTAAGATACTTTTAAAAAGTAAATCTGCTACAGTTACTTTGTTAAAAAAGCTATTAGTTACAGTAACTTAATACAAAAATAACTTATTACAGTTACTTTTAGGAATTTCAAGTTATAAGAAAAATTTCAATTTTTCAATCTCAAAGAAAACCAAGATGAAAGAAATATAACCATCAAACAAACACTGCAATTACAATCAATAATTTTTTTTAATTTAATTTTAAAAGGAGTTGCATTTAAAAAATGGCATCCAGCAGCTTTTGTCTATTGAAAGAAAGCACTGTGAACAGTGTGTGAAGTAACGGAAAAATAACTCAATTTACATTGTTATCGCTAAAAGTAACTAGTTACAGTTAATTACTGAAAAACAAAATTGTGTTACTCTGTGTTACCTAAAAAATTAATTGTTGCTATTAACTGCATTACAAGTAATGCACTACTCCAAACCTTGCACTAAAATTTTTAAATAAAATTTTTATTAATCTTAAATATATATTATTCTTAAATTAAATCATTCTTGTAAATTAAGAACAAATTATATAGAATTAAAAAAAAACATTATTTGTATATATTTTTTTAAAACAAAGCTCTTACTTTTACATAGTAAAGAAATTTCTCTGCTTACCTACTACTAGGATCTGCCCTTAATGCATTTTGGAATGAGAAAATGGCCTCACTAAAAAGCTTCTTCTGTAATTGGGACAATCCAAGTTGTGTCCAAGCCCATTTGCAACTGAAATAATTTGCCAATTATATTTATAAGTAGTTCTAACATTAAGAATTTCTGTATAAATGTGAGAATATTTTAGAAGGTTCAAATCTTACCTTCCCAAATTAGCATTTTCTGTAATAATTTGCAAAACTTTTATGTTTTCCTCCTAAACATTTATAGAAGTATTTTAAATAAAAACCAAAAAATTATCTAAAATGCATAAGGCAATGCAAAATGAAATTTACCTCATTGCCCATATCTTTCAAAAGTTTACTGTAGGACATTCCAACTTCAGTGTCAGAATTATCTAAATCAAAGGCCCGTTGATAACATAAACAAGCTTTACTAAAAAAGGACAATGAAGAAAATTAAAGATATAAAATAGTTTTACAATTAAAATGCTTTAAAAAACTTCAATAGAATAATCAAAAATTTTGATCAAAACTTTGATTAGAAACAATTTTGATAAAACTTTATTTAAAAAAATATGAATCAACGAATATCTAGAAAATATTATTAACGATTTTTAAATTTTAAAATAGTACTTCTGAAAATTTTTAAACTTCAGAACAATCTAACATATCATTATAAATACATGATATTTTCAGTCCAGAGCAATATTTTTTTCCTAACTAGTAAACTTTAAACTGATAAATGTAATAATAAAAATTTTGTTACTTCGAATTTTCATTATGGCGCATTTCTTAGGCTAAGTCAATCATTAACTTAATAAAATATACACACTTCACCTTGAAAAAATATATATATGTAGTATAAAACAACTGGTACACAGAAGAACATACTTATTCTGTAGATGCATTCTAGAAATGAAGGAAGATTGGTTGATCAGAGTGAAGAGCCGAAGCTCGGCCGCCAAAAAGCACACCACCTTACATGTTGAGGCCAAATTAAGAAGTGATTCACAGATACAGATTATTATGGCTTGTTATGTTCGACTGACCAATTAGGTACGAGGATTGGTGATGGGAAAGGTTATAAGGTCATTTTTAAAACATTTTCTATGGGAGCGACTGAGTGACGACACTGGGATGTTGTTAGGATGTTAAAGATATTAATAAGAAATATTAAAGATATGCAAAAAAGTAATTTAAATTCTAAAGTTTAATTGGAGTTAAAAATATAAGCTTTTGATGGGTTTAAGTCGTATATAAGTCATATATTTTGAAAGATTTTTTTAAAACATACATACCTCTGGTCAAATAAGTGATTTAAATAGTAGTGCCCAAGAAACACATAATTCTTTGCAAAATAAGGATCCAATTCAGCAGCCTAAGGAAAGCAAAACATTAGTAGTTCACGTTGTTAATAATTCACAAATGAAACTATAATTGTTTTTTTTAGAATACCTACTTTAATAAAAACTTTAAAGGCCTTTTCCCTTTGTTCACTTTGCCATAAAACAAGGCCTATTAAATGAAGTGTAAAGGGAGATTCTGCTTTTGAAACAGATAATCGCAATCTAGAAAAAAAAACATAAGTATATAGAATGCCAGTTATTTAAAGAACCCTTAAAGAATTAATTGTGCCTTTTTAAAAAAATGACTTCTTTAATCCCCCTCCATTAAACAAGGAGCATTCATGAAAAAATTATTATTAATACTATTTTACTATGTATCTATACTTATCCAATATTGTTACATATTCAACTTTCCTTAACCATTGAATTTTAAAAAGGACCAATTCCTAAGTTTTTATTGCATGCTTTTATTCAAAAGTTATTTAGATTGATATCATGCAACATATGAGCATTTTGAAAGAAAGATTTGTTTTATAAAAAATTTCAAATTACTGTTCTAAATCCTTTTCAATATTTTCCCTGAATATTTTTTTTATCAAACAGACAACCAATTTTTTTTTATATATATTGATAATTTAGTCAAATATAATGCAGTTATATATAATATAATAGTGTTATTATACTTTTGTAAAGCTTCATTCCATTGCTCTTTGGAAAGATAAAGGAAGCCTTCCAATTGCAGAACCTCAGGGTCATCGGCAAATTTATCTTTGAGATCTTGACGCATCTATATGCAAATATAGAGAAAAAGATATCAATGCAAGATAAAAAGTAATTTTGACAAAGTTTGATAAAGAAAATCAGCATTCAAATCGTGTACTTGCTTAAATACAAATATTATTTTAACCTCTAATTTTTTTAATTGAAAAAAAGTAGAACATTCTAATTTGCCATCGTAGAAATATGTGTTAATGTAAGAACTTTTAATCGAAGACCATGCAGTTTTAGAATTTTGAGAAAATAAAAAAGAAGCAATGTCTGGGCATGTCAAATTTTATGTGCAAAAATAAATTACTTTAATATAAAAAGTAAAAGCTTGGAACTAAACAAATGTAGGAAATTATTAATCAAAACTTTTTTTTAAATTTCTTCAGAGCTTATTTTTAGACAAGGGCAGTTACTTTAAGTAATACTTAGAGACAAATTTGTGATTGCAAACAATAAATTATATTATTTTTCAGCAAGTTAATAGAGGAAAGTAAGGGACAGCATAGTGCTTACTTGTTCTGCTTTTGAAATGTGTCCAATTTTGAGAAGAGTAAAACAAAATTGTATTAATAAATCCTTAGACTGGCCCAAATATGTAGCACTCTGTAGAAAAGAAATTTAGCAGTTATATATTTTAATATATTTAGTCTCCTAAACTGAACATAATAAGCCCCTTTGGAAGACACAATTCAATCAATGAAATATTTCAAAACACTTAAGCTTTCTAGGATATACAATACAATTATATATATTCAGAAAATATCTTCAACTTTGCGCATGATACATGAGAGGATTCATGAAGTAAATAACATAGATTCTTGGCGCAAATAGTTAACTTATTTATTCGTATAAATTTGCATGTTTTGACGAGACTCAAAAGGCTCGCCTTCACCAGAAAGACACACAATACAAACACACAGAATAACGTTTGGTTTCACCCTCTACACCCTTTTTACGGATATCATGTTTTACAGCTTCACATTGTCGACTTTAAGCTTGTGTTGTGAGTCTTTCTGATGAAGGCAAGCGTTTTTTCATGAATCCTCTCAAGTACAAATATATACTGTTTTCTCTAAACTTTGAAACATATAATAAACATGAATATTTCAATAGAAAAAGTTTCATGCCTGTAAAAGTACTAATATAAATGACTAAAGAAGAGATATTAAAAATAATAATAGTAATCAATTATAATGCAACAAAACCCTATAATAATTTGATTGTATTGAGTAAAAAAACTAAACCTTTTCCAGGGATTTTAGAGCAGCTTCCCAGTTTTCTTTTTTGCTAAGAACTTGTCCAAGAAGAAGATAAAACTTTCCAGTAATTATTGATGAGGATTTCGATTTAAGTGCAATATCAATACCTGAAAAACATTTTTATTTATTTGTGTAAGAAGCGTTATTATTAAATATTTAAAAAAGCAATAAAAGCAAAAATTAGAATTTGAAATCCTCATTTTTAGTTAGCTCATATATAACCATTTCCCATTGCACCCTAATATTTGCATGTCAAAGTGAACTTTTTAACAGTATATTTCTACACAAGTTTTTTTTTAATTAAGAATTTAATTACTATAATTTCAACTGAAAAAACTTGATTAATTATCAGATGATAAAGGAATCATAATTGAATTGCTGCAACATAAAAAATAAATTGTCTATAACAGGTTATAAGGGTCTAAAATGAATTTCTTTCTGTAAACACTATTTATAAAAAAAATCACTAGACAATTTTAAATGAAACAATGTATGAAACAAGTTCAACATTAGTTAATTTGTACTTTTTTCTTTAATATAAACTTATCCCAGGGTTGCCAGTCAAATTTAGGGAAAAAATAGTCGCTTTAGTTGCCTGGAATTTCCAAAATAGTTGCAAAAATAGTCGCCTTATTATCAAAATAGTAGCAAAAATAGTTGCATCAAATTTAAATACTATATGCAAAATCGAAACTTAAGACTTATAATTATTAATTTTTAAAATTCTCTTTGCAAAATTTATTATTTAACTTTGATTGCTTCACTTTTTCGGCATGAAATCAACACATTCAAGAAATTGAATTGGAAAATGTTAAAATGGTTCACTTTTTTAAGTTTTTGATTTGATTATGATAGTTGATAGATTTTAAGTAAGGTTGATGTTAAAATTTATATCAACTTAAATGAGTAAACAGCAGTGCTAGGAATTTGATAAGAAAATTTAGGAGCAATATGTGCGACTTAGGAGCAAATGTACATTATCTAGGACCCTTATTAAGGAAAAAAATATTTTTTACTAAAAAATGTTTTTATTTTAAAATTAATCTGCAATATTTTGATGTCTACTGGGTATCCCACTGGAAGATTTTATTTTTTAGATCGCCTAAGTTTCGAGATTATAGAATCACTAGAGTTTTGCGATTATAGAAGCATCAGAGTTTCGATAACTAAGTTTAAAAAAAATTTAGGAATCACCATTTACAAATTTTACAGTAACCAGAGTTTCTTAATTTTAAGATCGCTGCAGTTGTAAGATTTTAAGACTGTTAACTTTTTTTCAAGTTCAAGCTGATTATTTTTGGCGAGATTGTTGAAAATCACGATGAAAAAAGTTGGTATTAACAGTTCTGATAACCTAGTCTCCGTAACTTTGACTACATTTATTTTGTTGTCCCATAGGTCGCATTTTGCGACTAGGCGACTGTAAATTTCGTACCCTGCTAAACAGCAAACACCTAATTTGAATTTGATTTCATTGACCAACTCAGAATGTTGTTTCCCTTAAAAATAGAACTGTTTGTTAAAATATTATATCTTAATTCATCTTGGAATTACCTTAAATAATTTAATAATTAAAACAGCATTTTTAGTTTGATTTTTTTTTTACTTTCTCCATCTAACACAAAACATACAAGTTAACAAAAATAATATAGACATTTTCACTTTTTTATAAATATGAAAATATTATATCAGGTAGATATAATTTATTAAATTTTATTATTTTAATTTGTTAAAAGAACATAATTTTAAGTTTTGCATGTATCTTGTCTATATGTACATAAAAGTTAGTGAAGTTTGCTTTTAAATATCTTTTACATAACTTTCAAATTCACATTTAATATTTTTTCGAATAACTAAAAATTTATAATGGTTTACACAAAACTTCTGAGATGTGCCAAGGTTCAACCAACAGATTAAAAATATAGATTCTTATTACCAGAAAACTACTTTATCCGCACGTAATCGCGCAAGTCTCTGACGATTCTACTATCCCAAACCAGAGGTGATACTTCTGTCTCAAACCAGAGGTGATCCTTTTGTCCTAAAACTCCCGCGATTTAACTATCCCAAAATTCCCGCGATCCAACTGTCCCGAAATTCCCGCGATCCAACTGTCCCGAAATTCCCGCGATCCAACTGTCCCGAAACTCCCGCGATCCAACTGTCCCGAAACTCCCGCGATCCAACTGTCCCGAAACTCCCGCGATCCAACTGTCCCGAAACTCTCGCGATACAACTGTCCCGAAACTCTCGCGATCCAACTGTCCCGAAACTCCCGCGATCCAACTGTCCCGAAACTCCTGCGATCCAACTGTCCCGAAACTCCCGCGATCCAACTGTCCCGAAACTCCCGCGATCCAACTGTCCCGAAACTCCCGCGATCCAACTGTCCCGAAACTCCCGCGATCCAACTGTCCTGAAACTCCGGTGATCCTACTGTCTCGATACTCCTGCGCAGGGCCGCCGACAGGATTTATGGGCCCCTATGCAATTTAGTTCGGGCCCCTAACTCATTAGTAACTTTTCTAATTAATAATATTAACTAATTAATAAGTTAATTCATTATATTTATTATTAATTAACAATTATATTAAATATAAAAATATTTATTCCCTAATTAATAACATTAATTATTATTAATTAACACTTAGATTAAGTATAAAAATATAGATTAATTATAATCAAATTATTTCATTATAATGATCTTAAACTTATGGCAACTATTAATGAACACTTAAAACCCTTATTTCTAATTAAACTTACTAATTTATTATTAGTTAACAAAAATTTCCCGTGTCTTGGGGAAATCTAAAGCCACTTGTCAGACGTGGGTTCACCATCATAGACCGCGTATACACGAATACGTCTAACACCCCTGAACCTGGAAGACTTGGTATGGAAGTCTTTTTGGTGGATATGACGGTCCAGGACCGGGGTATCCAATTGCTGTCGGTAAACTTAAAAGGAAAAATAGACTACAGGGTCTTTTCGTGGCAGAAACGCATTTTTTTCGGTTTCTAAAACGAGTTTTAGTGTTGTTGGTTGGGGTAATTTCAAGACAGTAGCCCTTTTAGTTAAAAGACACGGTTTTTATGTGCCAATTTTATAAAAATAGTTTAAATAAACTCAGATTTAACAATAGATGTTTTGGTCTAGCATAGAACCTTAATTAATTTTAGATAGACTCTCCCCCCCCCCCAAAAAAAAAAAATACAATAATAATCAAATCCCCCTTAATATATTACCAAATATATGGGTATTATCTCACAGACAAGAGATTTACAATGAGCATGCACTCGGTGCAATAAAAATACAGAAGCAAACTTACCCGATCACCACCCCACCGGAAACGGCCAAAGGTCAACTATCCCAAATGACCTTGTGCTTTTTTTTACCCTCGGCCCCCCACCCACGCCTGGCCTTATTGCATTCCATTCCCAGCCCCAGCCTGAAAGTATCGCATTCCTAGTGGGGTTACTTTCAACTTTTCGACTCCCAAAAAGGTTTCAGTTAATGGGCCATTCTAATAAAAAAGTACAAAATTATACAATGTCCACTCTGTTAATTTTATTATTATTTTTAAATATTAATTAAAATTTTGAGTGAATTTTCTATTTATAGTTTTGAAATTATTATTCAATTTTTGAAAATTAACCATTTTACATAATATTTAGAACTAATTGTTAGTGAAGAAATTTTAAAATTACTGAATATAATTGCTTCAATGGGAATATTTCTTATGATGTCACACTCTCCATGCTGCGATTTCATTGGTTGTTTGGTTTTCTTTGACAAAGTGTTGAGACAAGCCCATTTCTGTTAAAATTTTGAATTAATTTTCGTTTAAATAGATTTCTATTGACCTTTTTGGGAAAAATACTGAAAACACTTTGACATACACAATGAAATTTTCAAAATATTTATAATAAAAGGCAAATTCTGATGTAAAAAGCAAATAGTTACACATAATGCACAGATTTTCAACTTATCCTTTTTAAAAGACCCTGTTAATATTAACTATCAAATAATCTTAACATCATATTAGTTACTACATACACAATTATAACTGTAAACAAAAAGAGAGAATAATTGATTAGATAAAAGATAACAAATCATCACTTACATCTTTTGTCGTGAGAACTTTCGAAATCAAGGTACTGAATTCAGTGTTGCAAAATTAGTAATTTTCGTTATTTAATTTAAATAACCAGAATTTATTTTAGATATTTAATATCATTAATTTATTATTTATTTTTGATAATTAGTTTTTTTTATTCATTTCTAAAAAAATATCTTTATTTGACAAAAAAGAGAGAGAGAGCGAGAAATGCAATTCAAACTTCTGGGGTTTGGGGGACAGTGTCTGCCGTCAGGGCCATTGGAAGTAAGGAATACTATTTTTATTGGTCCTGCTAGTCTTTTGCTACAAGGGAGAAGAAGCAGGAGATCAAGATATAGATAAGGAACTTAGAGTAAGGGGTTTACCCTCCCCCCCTTCCAGACAAACAGGAAATGAATAAAATAAAAACTCTCTTCTCGGTCTTCCTTGCTCGAAAAAATATCTTGTCTGCCCACAGGACAAAAAACGGCAAGTCCAGTTATTATTTCGAGTCATCTGAAAGTTACAAACTGGACATTTTTTTAATAAATATAGTGCATTAAAAATAATTTTAATTGTAACTATTTTTGGTACACTAAAATTGGTGTATACCCTATTTCATAATCCTATCAAAAATAGTATGATTCGGAAAAACTAATTTATAATATTTCAGTTTTATTCTAATTTGTTTCGAATCCGCAAAAATATCAGAACTAAAATTTTGATATTAACTGGACTTTGCATTAAAACTGCAAGTGCCCTGTCATTTGTTATTAGAAATATTTGTTTTACACATTTAGTAAATGCGAAGAGGCTTTCCATAATAATAAATGTTAATTGCTTTTAAAAAATCAAAAGGTGTGGGGGATTAATCAATCCCTGAAGGCTCTTGTGAAATTTATTACTAAAGAAGGAATAATTTCGCAGTTTAAATTATCAAGTGAAAATAAGTCGTAATTTTCTGTTTAAGAATAATTCTAAAAAGTTTTGAAATATTGTAATACAAATTACAATAAACACTAACATTTCTCATTTCCGCATTTTTTCCTAATTTAATAAATTTTGAGGTTTTAAAAGAATGGGGACCTTAGGCCCCGTCATTAAATTTACCCGTTAGTAAATATACCCTAAAGTGACAGCGTTTCCTCCCGCTTGTTAAATATTTTCATGAATTTTGCGTATCAAGTTGTCTTAAAAAATAAATGATTGAAAGTCATGAACATTGCAATAATTCTAACGAATTTTACAAAATTAATTAAAAATGTATAAACATTTTTAATAATGGAATGCAATTTTCGGTCTCTTTCGACTAGGGGCCCTAATCCTGGACATTACACGCCCAATGTTAATTTTAAACTAATAAATATTTTACTGATTTGCAAATAAAAAATATTTTTCTTAAAAAAAATAATTAAACAAATAAGGGCCCGCTGGCGCGGGCCCTTTAACTTTTTACGGGCCCCTGTGCAATGCATAGTTTTGCCCCCCCCTGTCGGCGGCCTGCTCCTGCGATCCAACTGTCCTGAAACTCCGGTGATCCAACTATCCCGAAATTTCGGCAATCCTACTTCCCGAAATTCTGGCGATCCTAGTATCCCTAAACTCCGGTGATGCTACTATACTGTCCCGAAACTCCCGCGATCCAACAGTCCCGAAACTCCCGCGATCCTACTGTTCCTAAACACCAGCGATCCAACTATCCCGAAACACCATCGATCCAACTATCCCGAAACACCAGCGATCCAACTATCCCGAAACACCAGCGATCCAACTATTCCGAAATATCTATATTCCGGCGATCTATATCGCGAAACTCCGGTGATTTTACAACCGAAGGATTATCCTAGCAAAATACATATACTTTAATTTATTTTAAAACAATCCACCATTTATAGAAAGCAAATATATTCCTAAAATCATCAATCACAATAACTACACATTAATAATTTATTTTACCTATTTTTAAACTCTTTTCTGATTCAGTATATTGATGCAGGAACAACTGTGATTTCGACAGAAAATACCACCCTTGCACACAATATTCTATAGTTTTAAGTCCTGAAATTACATCATTGAATCATTTACCATTTTACATTTCTAAAATATATGTTTACTACAATACTTATTTAAATTACTGTACTGACTGTATTATTTTTAAAAAAAATCTTAAAGTTTTTACTATTGCTACTGAAATTGATTATTTAAGTTTTTTGTAGTACAAATATAAGAATCTCTCTTTGAAAAAAAAATTCAGGTTCATGTGAATCAAATTGACCTATAAGCCTATACTACTACTGTGGCACAATCTCTTAGGTAAAATAGCAGTAAGTTAATTTATTTCTATTAAATAAAACTATTTAGTCAAGAATGCGAATAAGAACTATACAAAGACAAATTTAACAGATTGCTTACATTAAAAAAGACATACCTTGTTTTAAATTATGAATAGCATCTATGTAATTCTTTGATGTAAATTCAAAAAATCCTTGATAAATAAAATGTAAACCAGTTTTTATATCAAGTTGGCTTAAACTTTGAGATATGACTTCTACATCTTCTCTAATGGTTCCATTATCTAAAAAATAATGAATTACATAAGCAAGTACCTTTTATTACTTAAATAAATTATATTGTAGTTCAGAATTCAATATGTTACCTATGTATAAATTCATTGCGACCCTGCAAAAGAACTCCAAACAAGACACATTTTTAGGAAACTTCTCATAAATTGGATTGGCTAAGCTAAGTGAAAAATCTTCAGCTCCAGCCTAAAACAAGGAACCATTTTAAGTAATTCTGTAAGCAAGTTTAATATGATATCCACAATGAGTATAGATTTATTTATACATACTTTAAAAATGGGTTCAATGCAAGTGGAAAATATCCTCTTACAATCGTCTTCGGTAAAACTTCCATGTGAGACAATTGTCTGCAGAGCTTCACTTAGCTGAAATACAGAGAAATTACATAAGGAGATTGTGGTGAACCTTAGTTGATTTAATATCTTTTAACTTTATTTCTGCACCCCATTTTGGGAAGTTAATCTTTTGCACCAAGTACTTCTCTTTGCACCTGAATCCTGTAAAATCACGAACTAAAACCAAAGATCTGTCACTCAAATTTCTCATCCAATAGTATAAATTCTAAAATATTCTTTTAACCAATCTCTGCATAATCAAAGCAGAAAAATTCCTATTGATACAATTCATTCCTATTGAGATTCAAGCCAAACAAGAAATCACTTTTGCTCTTTCTTTCAAGCCAAAAGGACCTGTGATGTCCTCAATATTCTTATTGTTATGTAGTTTGTGTTGTTGTTCGAAAAATTTAATGTCTTTAAAACATTCTGATCATCATCATCATTATTTCTCTACACACCCCATCACTATGCCACAATATTGTGACTATGCCTATGCAGGTTTTAAATTAAAACCATAGGAACCTTATTCATTATGTTTACATATATGACTGTTTGTAAATAAAAAAAGTCAAAAGCAAAAAAGGTTTTATAATCTATTTGCTAGAAATATACATAATTTAAGTTACCATTTGCTTCTCAATATCTGAGAGTTTAGTTTGGCCGTAAAATTCTTGAAATATTTGTTTTTGCAATTTAAATTCTTCTTCTGTATCTCCTTTCAAGACTTCTAATTTTGATTTTAGTACTCTGAAAACCTGTAACAAAAATAATAATAATGAAACACATTAAAACAACGACTAGTTCGATTGAAAGCTAAAAACTTCAAAATCAAATACATACACTTTCTTTATCATTTAGTCGTTTAAGGAGGGCTATGAGCTTGTCATATATTTCTAACTTTTTATCTTTTTCACTGTAAAAGAAATGAAGATTTAAGAATCTAAAAATATAAAACTATAGTTTTCATTTTAGGTAAAAGGTACATTTTTTGTATAACGCAAAAGCAAGATACGTCTGAACTTTTGTAACAAAAACAGTTAATAAACATTCCCTTTATTTGATGTTAAAATAACAAAACTTAAATTATGTTTCCATAAAGTACAAATAAAAGTTATAACTACATAATTGAATAAAACAATAATAATAGTTGTTCATCATTCTTTTGAAAAAGCTTTAAACTGAACCAAAATGCAATGAAAATGGGAGATATGACATTAGGGTTTTACCATCATAAAAGGTTATTCTACATTACAATACTTTTAACTTTTAATCTTTTTTACTAATAATCTCAGAAAGTATAATAGGTAATCTTAGTTGGTAATCAAAAAGTTGACTCACGATGAAAATAGGTCAAGTAATTTCTTGTAGACTGTAATAAGCTTGGGAATGTTGTCTTCATTGTCATGCTTTTCATAAAAACTACATAAACCCTAGAGAAAAAAATGTACTTGTTGGAATAAAATCAAGACAGAATTATCTAATACAGTAGTAGGCTCCCTCTTAACTGGACTTCGTTTGATCAAAACTTCTCTTTAAACAGACAGTTTTTTAAATCTTTAAAGCGTAAAAAATAACTAAATACCTCGTATTTGTTATTGATTCCCATGTGATGCCAATAAAAATCATGGAAATATATGGCCAGTTGGCAAACTCATAGACTTCAATGAAAAAAAATTCAACTTACAATGCTTTAATACATTGAATAAAATGACACATTATTTGAATTGTACATTTATTTATAAGGCAAATACCACCAATGATAAAATGTGCAATCAAATGTCAATCTAAATAAGCTTAATTCATTTCACTTGTTTGGTTCAATCAGATTTTCACTTACCTGGCCTAACTTTGATTCAGTCAGCTTGGTTAAGAGGGTAGCTTTGTAAAACTATTCAAAGTTAAAATATCCACTTTTATAAAATAAATTCTTTTAAAAATCATTTCCTGCAGACAGATAAAAATTATTTTCTAAATTTTTTTCCATAGTCCCGGAACTGTTGTATTGTAGAAAGAATATGTACACCATTTAAATAGTAATCAAAACTTAATAGATTTAACATGCACCGACCCCTTCTACTGCACTGTGCAAACTTTTTTAGTTGACTTTTAAATGGAAACCTCACCTGCCACGCCAATATCTGCTCAGGTGAAATCTCAATAGCTTTCCGGAAGGCCTCTTCAGACTGCTCTGCTTGGTCAACTTCCTGAGCTGCAGCTCCAACAAATACCCAGGCATTGTAGTTTCCCTTGTCTGACTTCAGCACAGTCTGCATAGAAAAAGTAATCACCTTAAATGTATTTTATTACTTTCAATTACCTGATATGCAATATAAGGTAACAAAAGTATTGTGATGGGGGTTGAAAATAGAAAAGTAGATTTTGTGTTTTCTACGGGTATTAGAGGGTGCTGATTTTAAAAAAGTGGTTTTGGAACATTGATCCGCCTATTTGTCTGAAACCTCTCCATAGGGCTACAGACTTCAAATTTGATACACGAGTTTCTAGTACCTGTTGGACGTCACGATAAGATTTGAGAAAACCATGCATGTGCAAATGGTAATTGTCATAGAGCTTTTTAAGCTTGAAATAATTTTAAATTACCTTTAAATGTGTGTATGGATTTATTGCATAGTAATTGAAAGTCGTGCAGTGTTACACATCCCTATTTTTTAATGCAGCATTTTGGCCACCTTTTGGGAGACTCTGAAAAGCCACAAAACTGAGGCAATTTCTCTGCAACGCCCTCTAGACGACACTAGCTACTTATTTTGAAACTAAGGTTGCAATTAATTTGAGCTCTCTGGGGATGTTAAAGTATACTGAGATTTAATTTTGCCAAGAGAACCCAAGCCCCTGGTATTATATTGTGAGAAATTGGGATTGATCATTAAAAATATTATGGGCAACATTTGAATGCCTTTTCATTTTATTCAATGTTAAGGTACTGCACAAAATTTTCAGTACAGTGAGATATTAGGACTCGTTGCCAAGTAGTTAAAACATATGGCAACTGACTTTTCACCTTGTGTTTACCTCTATTAGCCACCCTAAAGTTTCAAATTGCCAATGAAACATCCAGAATTAAGCCAATGAGCCAATCAATGTTGTACTGTTGCCGAAGATATCATCACACCAAGAAAAAACACATCATGGTGAAGACTAAGTTGCTTCAGCTTATGTACAGCACTTGATATAATCAAGATGGCTAGTAGTAACACAGTAATAAATCAGCCCTCTCTTTAGTTAGGGTTAGTTTGAATTATTGTCGCATTAGAGCTACACAAGGGCTATTGGTGACAGGCGTTGTAATTTAGAACCACAAACAAGTGATGAGCTGACACCCCAGTAGGCCTCCAACGCAACTTTTAAGGGTAACATCTTACACAGCATCAGGACGTTGGAGGATATTTAAAGTGCACTCCCTCCAAAGGGTATTATTCGTCGAACATCTTTTGGCTTCACGGGTCGACAGCTTTTTTGGCGATGCCTGGACCCGAACCTGTAATCTTCTGCCTTAACCGACTGGCCCAGGCTTCATCTAGCATTGGTTTATTATTTGACGTTGTGTGTATGGCGGACTGCTGTACAGTACCACAATACATTTTATATTAAATACTAATTACAGGCAAATCATGTTAGAACATAACTTTAAATATTTTATATAGAATGGTTAGAAAGAAAAGGTTTAAATAATATAAACGGTTAATTCCTAGTTTCGGTATACGGCGACTTTTTATTTCTTGTCAAACTTGTTGGCGAGAAAACATCGCGTACCGACGCGTGATTAGACGATGCTACTCGGAAACCGCGAAGTCAAACAACTCTGTTGCCAGATTGGAATTATTTGTCGCCAACATTCCGAAAAAGTCGCCGTATACCGAAACTAGGATTTAACCTGAAAGAAGTTATCTGTAAAAAAAAATTAACAATCTTACCTTACAATGTTTTAAAGCAGTTTTATAATCTTTTTCTTTGAGAGCCTCTCTCGCTTGCTTAAGATTCGATTTAATTTCCTTTGCATCCATTTAAAGATTTATTTTGCCCTAAAATTTATGAAACATAGTTAAAAAATTATTTGGTATAGATCATCTTCAATCTCATACTTCTTAAGTATTTTTTTCCACTTATTCCAACACAAATCAATTGACAGAAATTTTAGCAGGAGTGAACCGAAAACTTACCTTTAACTAGTACAACATAAAAAAATACTCTCTAATTTTTTGTCATTTCTAATATTGGAAAAATAATAAATGCGCTCCAATAACTAAATTAAATCAGGACACGTTTTAAGAAACTAAAATTAGATTATTTTCTCGAATGACAAATCCTACTTGCAAAGTTTTTAAATGCAAATTACGAGATTACGAATTACGATTCGAAACTTCGAAAGCAGGCTTCAAAAAGTAAACAAATTTTTTTCACCTTTCTACGGTTGGTCTAGTCTCACAGTTAGTTTAAGAAAAACGGATACCCATTAAGAGATAAACGCTAAAAATATATTTTTATTATAGAAGAAGATAATATATGTATTTCAACAGCAATAAAATTATGTAAGTTTGTTTTTATGTCATTTTTGTTAATTCTTTTCGATCTTCAATGTAGATTATTTAAATGCCCCCGTCTCATGTAAAAATAATGCGTTCTTCAGCTCTAAACCAAAAAGACCAGAACATCAGCTGTTTCTTTTTCTTTTTATTGTTTAGCAATGAGTAATGCGATGTCAAATTTTCTTGCCTAATTATTCAAAAGTTAGAGGAAGTTGTTCAAAAATGACCCTTTGACTAGGTTTTTTTTATTTTATCAACTTTCTCCTTTAACTTACCGAGAAGGTTCTTTTCTAAATAACTCATTACCTAAGAGGAAAATTTCGCTCTTGTGGATTTTCTTTTACGATCTTGAGAAACACTTTGTCTATTGTTTCGCAAAATCAGCCGTTTCAGTAACTGAACACTGAACTTACTATAGTAAAATATTTTGATTTCGCATGTATTGCTTTAAAAAACTAACTTTTTAAATGTGATTTTTTCAAAGAAAATTTTTGAGAACATTTTCGAATTTGATGTATCGCCAACATTTAAAAATGGTTAATAAAGAGATGGAAAGAAATCGATCAAAAAGCGAATTCGTGCAGCGCATTGTAAACATCCCCGTTGTCTATTTAGCCTGGAATCTTGCAGCAGATACGTACAGCACCATTAAATCATCCAACAATTTCTTAAGAGTTTCTTTAAGCACTACAGAAAAAGCTGCCTATTTTGTGTCACAGCCAATCTTGAAGACCTTCGAAAACCAATGTAAGCCTTTTTTTTTTTTAAACTATTTTGTTGTCTTTTTTTTCAATCGCTGTGTAACAATATATATACTCAAATATACTTGTTACAAAATGATAGATACAATAAGGTATTTATATTTAAAAACTTTTTGGTAACAAAAAAATTATTAAACAATACCTCACTTTTAATGATTGATTTTGTGTATAAGTGTATGCACACATAAAAATTATGTTAACTATCTGAGGGATACAGACGTATAAAACCGTCACCCAACTGTCATATTTTCAAACAACAATTTTTTTTATTTCTAAATTGTATAATTTTAATAAATTTAAACATTGTAGTATGGAGGAAATTAATAAGGATCTGCTACAGACACATAGCTTTTAATAAATTAAGAATTTTTCAGTTAGAATTTAAAATTTAAATACCATGAGGTGAAAACACATTTACACTTCAGCCCATTTGTTTATCCCTCATAGGGTTAAAAAATATTATTTATTTTAGATTGTGCATTAGAATAACGTTTAGGAATATTTTTTTTTCAAATATCATCTGTTATTTACAGCTTTAAAAACATAAAATTTGAATATATTTTCTTAAATTTCATATTCATATTTAATACCCTATTTTCAGTGAAGTCTGCTGACTTAATTGCATGTAGAGGTTTAGAAACTTTACAAGGAATTGTACCAAGTATTAGCAACCAAAGACGAAAGGTAAATCAAGTTTAAATATTTTCTCTTTTAATATCTTCTCTCTTCTTCATTAATACTTTCTTTATAGTAAGGAACAAAAAGTAATTAAAGGGTGAAACAATTTGTTTGAATAACATTCTTGCTAAAGCCACACATTTACAATAGTGAGATTCACAACATTATTAAATTAATATCTGTAAATAAATAAGCAAACATGGCAGATTGCTCCTCTCACTACGATATTACTTTTAAAACCATATTTAACAAAGTCAGGGTTTTTTGCACACTACTAAAACATGCTTCTAATTTTTGGCCTATGATATGCGATTCCTACCCCCTACCTGGAAATAGCATCCCGGCAAAAATATGTTTATCACTACAACACTGATTATAAATTCAAATTAAGTATTTAACACTTGAGAGGGAGTAAGCCCCCCCCCCCCCCCCCCCCCCCGGACAAATGTCCAGCTAAGCCGCTCCTAGAGCAATCAACTATTTTTACATTTTATACCGCTTATCTTCTAAAAAGGAAATGATAAATTCATAATGTCCCTGACGTGCCTTAAAGTTAGAGTAAATGAACCAAACCCAACTGTATATTTTTCTGCATTAAAAAATATATTCGAATGACATGTTTTCTAGTGTTACTTAGTGCATTCATTTTTAGTTCTACAAACAGACAAGAATTGTGTATGAAGATACTGTAGAAAGTGGATTGAAAAAATATGAATTGGTGAAAAAATTAGGTGCATCTAAGGTAAAAAAAAATATTTTATGTAGGTCATATGTGTCATTTAAAGGATTTAAAACTTTCTGATGTAATGTTATTTTTTTATCAAGATATTATTTATTCAATACAAAACATTGCGTGCACTAAAAAGTAATAGACTTTAAATTTCAAGGATTTATAATAAGAACAAACTTATTCATATATTTATACACAAAATGTTTTAATTTAAATCTTTTAAATGTTTTTATCCCATTTTATTCTGAAAAATCTTTACTTTTTTTGGTGGGCAAATCTAATATTTTTCTCATCCTACAAATATATATACTTAAGTTAACTGTCTCGATTTTTAATTCAAGACCTTTTATGTAATGGTCTAGTAAAACTTATAAAGCTTGTGTGGAAAACTTAATTCGTCAAAATAATTTATAGATAATTTTATTAATAGTACTGTATATGTAAAAGCCTCTTCTCTTTCATTTTTAAAAATTTGGAACCAGAAATTGGTCTTTGAATTTTGGAGGGTTTAGTCATAAAAGTATCTAATTTTCATGAATAGAAATGTGTATGTACATTGAACAAAGGTTTCACTATCCTTTGAATAATTACTATTATTAGTAATATATATCTTGCTCACAATTGATAAGTTTTTTTTAAGAAAAAAATATAATTATCTAAAATATCTTGTATTTGTCATATTTTCTTCTAGACTTGCATTCTTAAAAATTGATGCCTTCATATTTTAGGTTATGGATTTTATAAATGATGGTACAATAAAACTGTATGAATTCTTAGCAACTCCATATGGTGAAGTTTGTGAAATCGGTTTGGATTTTGCATTAGAAGCTGGGGAACTGTATGTTGATCAATACCTGCCTCCTTTAGGAGATGAAAGTATATGTTATTATTTCTTTCTTAAAATTATTACTACTTAATTAAAAAAAATCTATGTGTATATTGTAGTGATGTAAAAGGCCCAGGCATTTGTAAGTTGAGGCAAATGCCCAAAATCTAAAAATGCCTGTACTTTTGTGAATTTTCAACAAAAACTCAATTATCTCTGTAGAATATTGAAATTTTTTTGTCAAACAAAAACTTACTGGTAATACAAATCAAATAATATGAAATGTTATTTATAATTTATAAAAACCTATATCTAATCTTTATATACATATTCTAGTTTTATGTTATAAATTCTTTTACAATATTTTTTGAAATCAACTCCCTTCCCTTTTTAAAGTAAAATTTATCCCACACGGGTCCCCTTTTCTGCCATATTGCTAGAATGCTAATTGAATAAACAAACACAGAAAATACTTGACTTGGACGAAATTTAAAACAGAATGGCCCCAATATCAGGTAGAAGTTGGTGCAGGAAATAATTGAATAACAATTTAAAATTTTAGTAATACAACTTCTACTTGAACTTTATATATATTGTTTATTAGTAAAGAGATTTAATTTTTAATATAGAAAAGAAAAATTGCAATTACAAAACTCACATTTTCCAAAGTATAACAGATATAAAGTGTGGGCCTGTTCATTTTGACGACTTCATACAATTAAATTTGCAATTGCCAAAAGTTGCCAATGAATGGACCATACCCTATTGTCTTAGTTAAATACTTTAGAACATTTGAGTTGTTACACTCTTCGATTTCAAAGTAACTTAAGCATTCACAGTTCATAAATGTGCCATTTTTTTATTTTAATATAGGACCAGAAAAATTATTTGGAGATAGAGGAAAAGCACCAGTATCCAAAAGAGCCGAACTGCTTAGAAATAGATTCAAAGAAAGATTTTATAAACACTCGCTATTAAAAGTGCAAATGATTAGACTTAGAACACGTTTTTTATTAATTAAAGTCTACCATATTAATTTGGTAAGTAAAATTTATATAATTTTTTTTAGATGTTTGACTATTTAAATTTCTTTGAGTCATTAACTATCATTTTACGATTTTCTTTCTTAAGTTTGAATTGTTAACTATTTTTCTAATATGGTGTAGATGGGTTATTAATAAGTTATTTAGTATTTTTTGCTTTTTATTCCAAGTATTATTATGAATATAATAATTACTTATTTGATGAATGTTAAATGGACTAAAATCCATGCCTTTTTGTTAGATAGCAATTAACCAACATATTAAAATTATTATAAATAAAGCCCCTGACTAATATTGTAATATTAATTAATATTATAGGATAATTTTGTGGCTGTTTTATTGACCTTTTTTTTTTAACAAATTGCCAAAATCTAGTAAATGCAAATTTGTTTATAATTAAAAAAAATATCTAACTTAAATCAGATGCACTACATTTAGCATTTTCTATGGAGTTTTAAATTTTATTTTATCATTCCATTAATTTATTACATATTAGTGATTATTTTTTAAATTGTAAATTCACTGATATTCTACATAGTTAAAATGTTTTATCGTTAATTACTTTAAAAATATATATATGCCTTTTCTTTTTACTTTTATTTTGTGTGAAGTACTATATGCTATATGTATGAATTTTTCAGTATAACTACTTGGTTGAAACTTCAGCTCTAGTTCCTGGTTTATTATTGAATACAGTTATTAGAGTTTTTTCCAATCTTCAAGATTTAATTTCTTATATTCTAGAATTATTTAATGCATCTCAAAACCAAAGAATAGCTGTAACGTAAGCATGTAAAGATTGTAAATACAATAGATAATATGAATACATTTTTCTCTTTTTAATGTTTATCTTTTGATTGCACGATTAATACATTTTATGATGATCAATGCCATACTATACAATTTTAAATGTCAGAAGCAAATTGAAGCATTAAAAATGGTGTGTGCTATGTACATTCAAATTATAAAATATAAGGTCATCATATGATATCACTATTAGGGTACAGGCTTTGTCACTTTGTATTAAGTTCAAGGCGGCTAATGACTAGTATCCTAAATTATATGGTTTTAATGTCCTCTAATATGACTTTATTTCAACCAAATCTAATTCCTTATTAAAATTTATAATTTTATAAAAATTAACCCAAATCAATATATGAGCTTAGTATGATAAACTTTTTTTAAATGTTTTAAGAACTTATAAACACTTTTTATACTATTTAATTTTTGCAATTTTATTCATTATTAGCAATGCAGTTATAAAACTTTTACAATTGATTGATACAAAGTTACAGAAAAACAGAATCTATGTATTTTACTAAGTAAAATACATTTTGATTTTAATTTGTTAGCATTATCATTTATTGCAATACATTTCATTTATATGAAATATCATTACAATTTCTATGCAATATGTTTTATGCACATTTGTAATAAAGTTGAAATGTAATATAAGTGTATTAATAACATATATATACATTTAGATTTTTGTTGAGCATTGTTTTCATTAACTATAAAAATATTTAAATATTATTTCATTCATAAAAATTTATTGGCATAGATATATATTTGTATTTTTATGAATATAATAAAAGTATTTCTATATTTATTTGTTGAAAATTGTTTTCATTCATTGGATTTGAAAAATTTAAGGCCAAATACCTCAATTATTTTTTATATTTTAGCTGTAATCTTAAAAAGTCATTAAAATAAATGTATGCTCATTGCTCTTAAAAAAAAAAAACCATGCACATATAAGATAACATGTCTAAAGCTATAATAATTTTGTATTAAATGTCAAGTTCCTTAATCCTATCTTATTAAACTAAAATGGCTTGTTACTGTTGTGATTAAGTAATCGAATATACTGCAATACTTAATATAATACAATATTTTATTATCTAAAAATACATAAATTGCTCTTATAAATAAATATGTATCGATAACAATGATTTAGACTCATTGTATTCTCATTTACAAAAATATGTGCTTTGTTTTACATTAAAATATACCTAATAGTGCAATATATATAGAACCGGTTTATACAAATAAGTAACAAATACCTGAAAAGGAATAATTTACAAGTCCATATAATTTCTTAATTTCTAAAAATTCATTTTTATCTACAATAATGATTTTAAAACATGTTATATCTTCTATGATGAATTTTTAAAAAAAAAATTACACATGCAGCCATTTTAAAAAACAGAATCATTTTGATAAATTAAAATAAGGGATTAACAATCTAGATAGAAAATTTCAAAATTTCTAACTCAGCACTTCTTACTGAATCAGATATTTGTATGTGTAAATAGTTTTTTTATATGATAAATATATATAACTTTAGTAAAGAAAATAAAAATCGGTTTTAATTATCTATAAATAAATGTATAGTACCTAAAATAAATTTAATAAAACAATTTCAAAGCATAGACTGACAGTGTCACATAAAAAATAACTTAAATACTTTATAAAAAAGATCTAGAGCTAAGTAATAACTGTGATACAAATATACAGTGTAATATATACATTTACTTACACTGAAATTTAATCTCAATAGTCAAAGTTCATAGTTACTGAGTAGCACTTGTAACTACAAGTGCTACTCAAGAAACTTATGATAATTATACCTGCTATAATTAAACTATTTTGCATTAACTTGCTCATATTTTTTCTTTTTAATAAACTCATCAACGACGGTTGGGCAAGAAAATTTTTCCACACGAAAATGAGCTTGCTTTAGTTTACTTAAGTAAACAAATTATGAAACAAATGAACACCATTAAACTGAACATTTCAGGTAGGATAAATTAAGTTACACAAAAAAAGTATTTAAAACACTAAAAGTTAACGTTTTCATATGGAAAGGAAGGCGTTATTAGTGTTTACGAAGTCGTCACGAATGGGTTAAGATTCAAAAATTTTTTAGTGTAATGGCATTTTAAAGTTTACTTATTTTTGCATTTTGTTCCTTTGAAAAATGTAAACCAAAGCTATTTACTGTAATTTAAATTTTTAGGTGATTTAAAAAGAAGTTTTTTGAAATTTTTAAGCAAGACTTGTATTTTATTGTTAATACTAAGCAATGCAATCTCTTTTTTTAAAGTAACGATTTGTAAAGATATAACAGTTAAGCTTAGAATTAAAATATTCATAAAAAAAAGAAAATAATTTAATGTTTATTATTAGTAACATTAAATACAATCATTGTTTAAAAAAAATCAATAAATATTAATTTAACTACTATAAAGTTTTACAATATTTCTATTTGAGTAAGCTCAAACTATTATAAATATACATGTTTAAATACCATATAAACAATTGTGACAGTGGCTAGAAATAGACAGACAGAAACTCAATTATTAGGGAAGATTTAGGCTAACATATTATACAACAAAGGTTATGCCTTGACAAGTCAACAAACTCACATTAAAAATTATTAAACAAAATAGATATCTAACAGAAATTATAGGTAAAATTAATTTCTAAGCTCTATAGCCTCACAAATGTAAGCATAAACATTTATATTTTTCATAAGAAGGTGGCATAATGCCAAATATAATGAATCTTTTGTAGATAGTCTATTTTAATGGGAGATAACTGGTTTAGAGACGATATGGTTAATAAAGTACAAAATAATAAGTAACTTAATTTACAAATCAGATTGTTTTAGCTCCTTTGCCTCACTAATTGTAGATAAACAATGTCCATGTAAAAGTAACCACTGCTGGACAACCACTACTCAGAAGATAAAAATGCTTGAAGTGGTAGAAAAAACATGGCTTTACAACATTGCATCGTCCTAGAGTATGTGGGTGACACATAAACAATTTACAAAAAAATCAAAACTCATTCTTAAAATGTTTTTATGAATTATATAAGAACTTAGACTTTCAAGAGACAAAGGGGTCAAATTGCCAGTTTCAAGATGTTTAGCTTCAGTTGTTTACGTAAACATTAAAAATTTAAATTGGCCAATAATAAAATAAATTGCTTATAGATGCTAAAAAATAATTATAAATTCCTTATACACTTCAAGAGATAAAGGTGTTTGATAGCCAGTTTCAAGATATTTAACTGCAGTTGTTTATAATCATTAAAAATTTAAATTTCTTAATAATAAAATAAATTGCTTATAATTAACTTTGTTAAATTGTTATCATATGATCCAGTTTAGAAGGTAGGCCATGAGCCACTTGAAGAGGATGAGTTGGATAAACATCAATAGGCAGGTCCCATATCATAGTCTGGACATCCAGGCTAGTTGGCCCTTGCCAAGAAATGTTTTCTGATAGGCTGTTGGATTCTGGCATTGATGAGGAGGAATTGGTGGTTACAAATTCAAAGTGTAGTTTCCATTTTAAAGACACTGAAAGAGGAAAAATAAATTAAAATAACCTGAGGTGGTCATCTGTTCAGGTACTTTTCGTGATTAGGGTTAAGTTGTATTAGCCTCACACTAGAGCTATACATGAGGGCTATAAGCGAAGGACGTCGTAATCTAGAATCACAGTCAAAATACCAGCCAACACTTGAATAGTCTCCCAACAAAATTTTTAAGGCCGCACACATCGCCCAGCTTTGGAGTATATTTAATGTGTACTCCCTCTACACAGGGTATTATTTAACAGACTATTTATAGGTTAGCAATTATTTTGGTAATGCCCAGACCCAAACCTGGGACATTTCGCGTGCACGGCAAGAACCTTACCGACAGGACTCCCCAGCCTCATTATTTACCATGATGCTCAATTACCAACGCCCAGTTGAGGTTTTACACATTTCATTAATACAACACAAAATTAATATAAAGTAGGTTATATTAATTGTGTTAATTAGTAGAAATTGATGGTAAATAAAAAAATAACAATAACTTAAAATTTAGAATTTTTATGGACCCTGCAAATTGGCAATCTAGCTAAACAATTGTACCCATCATTTAAACATTTCAATTGAAATACATCCTGAAATACATTCTAGCATTGGATACCTTAATTCAACAAGTAAATCTTGTCTTTTTTTACCCCTTTTTCATGTACATCCTTATCCAAACTTATCCAAGAATCATTGAAAAGTAAGTTTGAGATGCTCACCAATATTAGTTATAAAGGCAGGAGTAACTGTTAATGGTATGGGCAGGATGATCTGTGTGAGACTCAAGTGCAAGGAAAACTCATGGTGTTTGTTGTAGGCCACTGTTGTAACACTCTGCTTCGCTTTGCCTTTACAGCCCTCTTGGAGCTCCTCTTCACTGACCAAGGTGACAGAAAACTGAAATGGCAATTCAGTTTTAGTTAATTTGAACCAAAACCACACATGGCACTTTAATTTATTTAATTATTTTGTTATTACATTTTTAGGAAATATTACTTGGCTATAAATAAAACATTTAAGCACTATTAATATATTTAAAGGCATTTAAACTTTTTTATTATTTTTATTTTGTAGCAAATTTTGTGTATTTATGAATTAACACACACAAAAAGTTTGAGTTTTTCTTTAAGGAAAAAAATTTAGAATTGAAAGTATCAATTAACCAAATGGTAGGATAGATTAAAAACTAACATTTGAAGGAGCATGTGGGAAAATGTAATATGTGGCAGTTTTTCGTATAAGGAAAAAAAGAATGCAAACTCTTTTGAAATTGCAACTTTTTTAGAATGAAATAACCTTTATTGAATTAGTTTTGAGAATACAAATATTATTTTAAAAGGTATAGTAGAGATATATTTTAAAAATTGCCCTGGTATATTGCCCTATAATTATCTTTTACTATTTAATAAATTATTATATATCTTCTAATTGCCCTTAAAAAAGTTACAAATATGAAAATAATAATAAAGATTTTTTTTTTTAAAGTTGTTACTGAAATGTCAAAATGATTCAAAATTTTATAACCAATATAGACAAGTGTTATCACGCATATATGGCGGAATAGATGCCTGTACTTTTTGTTCATAAATGACTGCAGACTACAATAGTCTCTCAATTCAAACAAACATCCTTACTTGAACACATTTCACTGTTGCTTGAGAAAAATCAAATACTCCAATAATATCTTCTCCTAATCGATAAGAGGATTTTAATAAACAAAATCTGACAACTTTCCCACTTTGATTGGTAATATTGTAGTAACCTAAAATAAAAAAAAAATTTAAACACAGTGTATTTCATAATTCTCAACATAGTCACTTACAATACTAAATATATATAAAACAAAATAAGGACACTTTGTGCCAACTTATGTATATTAGACATTTTATAACACATTATAGTTAGTAAAAGAGCAGAAATTCAAGAAAAAAATAAGCATATGAAACCTTCTTGAATTTAATCCAACCTTTATACAGCCTCTTATTTAAAGTAATCAACATTCCTAATTGGTTACAGTTTTATATGTTTAGAATATCATACTATGACATCTGTTGAATTCTCATATAAATAAATATTATACAATTATTTATATTATTACTAGCTGACCCGACAGACTTTGTTTTGTCTTTACTATGAATATTGAATTCTAATTGAAAGTTGATCGAAAAATCCATCGATCCTTGGCAAATGCAGCCAAAAATGTCCAAAGAATAATACCCCATGTTGTGGGAGTGCACGTTAAATATTTTTCAAAGTCCCGACGCTGCGTACGATGTAAAAGTTGCATTGGGTGCCTCATCAGGTGTTGGCTCATCACATGATTGTGGTTCTAAATAAAGACGCTCGTGGTCAATATCCCTCTTGTATAGCTCTAGTGCGATGATAATTCAAACTAACAATAACCCATACAACTGGATGGGAATAGCTACCCTACGCTAAATTTTTAACTTCGCCAAAAGCCGCCAATCCCAACATTCAATTGGCCATATCACAGCTGTACCAAATTGACAGTTTCATAAACATAAAGTTTTTACGCTATACGTAGAGGGAATTAAAATTTCTTAGAAGTTTTCATCAGATCTAGAATAGTAATCGCCTTTACTGCCATGATACATTGTAGCAATATCTGCACTTCTTATACCATTTATAAACATCAATTAAAATAAATTCGGAAACAAAAAAAAAATCAAAAGATTTCAATTCAATAAATAAAATAATGTATTCAAATAAAAATCCTACAAATTAAACTCACGTGCTCTGGCGCGTGCTTATACTTAATTTTTGTTCGCGTTGAACATGCTGATATCTGTTTTAATTTGAAATAAAAAGTATAAATTCTAATCCTACAATGCTATTGCTATAGAGAAATCGGCTCACGTTTTGCACTCCTACACCCTTTCGAATTTCGAATAACTCATTCATTAATAACCTTCTCCTGACAATAACAAAACAACGAAAAAAGAATTAGTAAATCGTCACGTTCAGACGTGTTTGGTACACGAAAATTGGACTTTTATGTCCAAGATAAAGTTTAAATTTGTACAAATATGTCATACAAATGAAAATTCTATCCAACCCTTTTTTTACACATTAAGTATTCATCTTAATCTTTCATTGAAATACATGTTTACTTTAAAACAAGAAAAAAGTAATTCTTCTAGGTGGACCTGTTTGTCTGGTTCATTAGAGTTTACTATAAATAATACAATGTTGTCTAAGTATCCTTTATTGTATATTCTATTTAAGAACAAGTGAAATTAACTCTAGGGCTGCAGGCGTATAGCTTCCAATATCTGCAATGTATTAGAAATCGTTGGTTGCTTTTGTTGACTTTGAAGGAACGGATTAGAGGGTGCTACTTGCAGTTCTTCATTTTCTACTAAATAGTGAGCATCAGTAACACCTATGATGCAAAAGAAAAAAGAATTATGAAATTTAATGTAATTTTAAGGAAATTATAAACAAGAATAAAAAATACAAGAATTCCTTTTTTGGGGGTGATAATAACTAACATGGAATGTGCTAATATTTTAATTTATTTGGTTCCATTTTTAAATTGCTTTACTCAATAAATACACATGAAATAACATATATAAGTCAATAAAAGTACCATATGTTAAATTTTTTACTGGAAATAGGAAGGTTAAATTCGCCAGGGTGCAGTTTTATAAATGCTTTGTGACTATTCTACTACTCAATTTCATGAAAGTTTAGTTTACTTGTGATGTAAAAAGAACAGCTTCAAATTGATTTTTTCCTGAGTGAAAAGTTAAAAAAAGTTTAAGTTCTGCCCCCCCCCCCCCCCCCCCATCATATAAAAAAAATCCACTTAATTTCACAAACACAAATAAACACTTTAAAAAATGAACATCTACCAACCTTGTTATAAAAAGGTTGATGTTCAACAAATAATTAATCAGCTGAAAATTTTTCAATAATTAATCACCATGACCAGTGAAATTTACTTACTTTGAATTAAAGGTATAGAATTTCATTCAATTAGTAATATAACTTGAACGTCATCTTTAGAGATGCAAAGTGGTTTCATTTATGCATACATTTTTGTGCTATTTTAAACAAATCAACACTGGAAACAGCAGTTAACAAGAATACAAATTACTTCGTTATATCCTTACCATATAAAACAAGTATCCTAATAGGAATTTTCAATAACTTTATAACAAATCAACATTTAACACTGGAAACAGCAGTTAACAAGAATACAAATTACTTCGTTATATCCTTACCATATAAAACAAGTATCCTAATAGGAATTTTCAATAACTTTATAACAAATCAAAAAATCAACATTTAACACTGGAAACAGCAGTTAACAAGAATACAAATTACTTCGTTATATCCTTACCATATAAAACAAGTATCCTAATAGGAATTTTCAATAACTTTATAACAAATCAACATTTAACACTGGAAACAGCAGTTAACAAGAATACAAATTACTTCGTTATATCCTTACCATATAAAACAAGTATCCTAATAGGAATTTTCAATAACTTTATAGCAGCATTGACACGCTGTGTTCCTACTGTTATTTTATACGCATATTTCACACATTGTCCTCTGTAAGATGGAGGGGCATTATTTGGAATAGTTTCTCTATAGATATCTGAAAAATATTTTAACAATTAGATGTTGATTATCAGCAATAGTATAAATATAAAGTAAATTTACATAATTAAATGTTTATATTTTAAATTTAGCAATAACTAATACCACTATAATGCATATTACATTAATTTTGATTATAAAAATTATTGTAAAAAAAATAAAGGACCAACACATAAATGATTCTTAAAAAAAAATAATAAATGGCCTTTTTTTCAACACTTACATGTTTTACTTTCTCCAGGCGATAGTTTTAAATCACAAAACAAAATTTTTGGCTTTGTGGACAACACAACATGTCCACTTTCCCCTAAAAAATATACCAGTTCATCAATCAACAAATTTAAATTGTATTTAATTCATGAATATCTATTATAATTCAGTTAGTCGCAAAGCGTATGGTTCATAGTTAATCTACATTATAGCACTAATATTGACAAATTAGAAAATTGACAAATTTACAGGATAAAGTTAAATGTAAAAGTCAAAAGTAAGAGTATGATTATTCAGCACTTAAAAAACTCTGTTGAATAAATTTTTCAAAATACAATCCTCATTCTGCTTTAAATACTCATAACTTAATAGTGAATTTATTTTTAAAATCTTATACTCCTTGTGATTACAGCAAGTTTCAAAAGTACTTTCTTCCCCTACCCCCTCATGTGGTTTTCCAGAAAAGGGCATGAGCGTTGCTGCTCTAAACCTATCTTTTTGAGGCTCTGTTGTGAGGTTAATCTCAATTGCTTTTCAAATCTAAGTAGGGTGAGGAAAAAACACAAACAGCAACGGTTATACAGATTCCTGAAAAACTACACAAGGGGATAGAAGAAAAAGTGCTTTTTAAGCTTGCATTGTAGTCGAAATGACTATAGTTAAAAAGAACCAATGTCCAACTTGCAACATAATATTTCCAATTGTTTTAACGTACACCAGAGTACATAACAAAATACAGAATCAATATATTTCCCAACATTATCTTTCTTAAAACTCTATTAACACTTTATAAATTAGTTTATTATTTAATAAAAAAAATATTTGACTATAGTACATTTTGAACTACACTTAGCAAATTATTAGGCATACTATTGTGGTTACCTCTAAAATGCTATGTTAGTAGAGAAAGGTTTGTTTCTATGGAAAGATGTGCCGAAATCTAAAGCAGGGAAAATAGAAAATCTCACCCCTACAAGGTATGAAAGAAGTGTCCTGAGAGGCTGTGGCCAGTTCTTCTTGAGACGCTGTGCTTGGAAATTTTACTAAGGTGTCATCTACAGTACACTGGCAATGAATCTGTGCACTGGCCCAAGCAAGGACTTCTTCTACATCACTGCATAAATAAGGATTTTTTATAGTTACACAATAGAGGATTTTAGATGTCAAATTGATTAATTGCATGAGATTTTGTTTTAATTGCACAAAAATATATACAAAAAAAACCAAAGAAATGTGCTATCCTTAATAAAGAGTCATATGTCCCCACTCTCATACTGGTAAATAAAATAAAAAAATTGTTGAATTGGGAGATAATTTGTTTGTACAAATGAAATATTTCCAGACATGAAAGAATTAGCAAGTTAAATTATTTTAAATATGTCAAAATTTTAACTTTCAAGTAAATGGTTCAATGTTTTTGTTAAATCCCAAAACCCACCCTAGGTCTTTCACAAAATAGTCCAGATTTTTGTTTTATAAAATAGAAATACATTTTTGAACTTGTAGAAAGTCTTTAGTTTCAATCATTATATGTTTTGTTGTATACATCTAACCTGTTAGATTGGCTTTGCTTCTGGGAATATGTAAAAGGACTGCGAAACGTTATGTGACATTCAACAATTTCACCGGCAAGGAAAACCGAGCCATGGGGTAATCTTGCATGCACCTCTATCATCTAGTAAGAAAAAACAAAAAATTAGTACAATGAATTACACAACATGTATTAAATGCTTATTAACAGTTCATTTGTAATTTAACATTGTATAAAGAAATAAAACTACCTTACAAACAAAAAAGCAAGTTATGGAAAAGGAAATGTATTGAAAATTTTATTAAGCTTTATTATAATTTCTTAAAAAAAAAAATATATATATTATGAAATTGACAAATATATACTTTTTTCATAATACTGAAACCAAAACATAGTACCCACCATTAAACTTTTTAAGTGTTTGCTCTCCGATTTCGGCTACCTATTTTTTTGTTAAAGGAATAATAGTTTTCTTTTTATTAGAACTTTATTTTATGCTGCTTTTATTACGATAAATCATTTTATTACTTTAAATTAAGTTGTTTTAATTTCTATGTTTGTTTACATCTAGAATTGACGTTTAATTACAGTCGTTACGGGTATGATAAGTATATGATAGTTGTTTTTGTTTGTAAATTTGGCTTGTTTTAGGAGACGTACACTCTCCAGCTTTCACTCTTAACTTTCCTTTTATTAGGGCTCCTATTGGTTATCTATTTCCACGTGCCATTGAATTACCAATCGAAGCTCGAGAAAACATATTCTTTTCATTAACACCTCTGTTGCCACTTAAGACATGAAGATGCTCATTACAAATAACTAGTTATTTAAAATAAATAAAAAGTTGTTTTTTATTTGTATATTTTAAGTATTTTCACATAAAGGCACGTATCAAAAAATATTTCAATTTTAAAACTTTAAAAAATGTAAGGCAAAAAAAAAAAAGTAAAAATCCTCTGGAAGTGAAGTTATTCTTTATTATTTGTTTTGCTTTGTTGTTGATTGACGAATTTTTTGGAAAAAGAGTTTGTAAGTTTAATTTAAAGAATTATTAAAATTTAAAGGTATGTACTCTTTATGCTTCTCATTTATTTTTGAACATCAAACATTTATTTTTGTATTAATATACAGATTTAGACATTCAAATTTAGAGGACCAACACGACTCAAACATCTAACAAACTTATTGCAACTCTTTTATTCTACTTTATTTATGACTTATTTACAACTATAGAGGAAAAGACTTATGACATCCAATAGAAGGCTGTTCAATTTACCTATAACCTTATTTCAAAAGTAGTGTTTGCTTAAATAGTAACTAAACAGCTCATTATGCATATACATGGCCTCTTCTGTAGTAAATATGTGTGACCACATTTCTGAGTAAATGCTTTTCAAATACTAATTAAATGCTTATAAAACTTCTTGGAATATCAAGAATTAATTTTCTAGAAATGTATTATTGCTATTTAGCCATTTTGTTGTGGATGTCATGTTAGGTTGTTTGACTTTTAATAATGCCCACTGCCCACCCATGATTAAATAAAAGTTTGGTAAATTGTCAGAAGTCCATTTAAACCATCATTCCTCTGGCATTAATAAATGGATATCAGAAAGTTTGAATTTGAAGTTAACAGGGTGTTAATCAATAATAGCCACTATACATAGTGAATAGATAGGCTTCTTTCACACACAACTGTTACAGTAACCTTTGCCATACTTTCAGTGCTGGATGATCACATTGGCAATGAATCACAACATAGGTTTAGCAAACATTATCACATTCGTAGCATTTTAAACAGGTCTCAGTATGAATGCAGAAATAATGTTAACCCACTGAGGGATAAATAAATTGGCTGAAGTGTAATCTTGTTTTCACTGCATCAGATTTAAATTAAAATTTTTAACTGAAAATTTAATTTCATAATTTAAAAAATATATATATATTTCTATACCAGATGGTTATAAATGGCTCTTCCATGCTTCACATTTTAAAATGTAATAAAATTATTAAATTTCTAAATTTTACGTATGTTGCTGGAAACCTGTCAGTTGACGGTTTTAAGCGTCTGGGTTTATACGTACGGGTTTATATATCTCAGAGAGTTTAATCAATTGGATCTTTCACATACAAGAGTTGCAAAAAACACAGTTTTCAATCAAGTAGTGGGAATGTAAAAGGCTGTTGCAGTGGCAATGTATGGAAGGAAACTTTTCCTAACTTAAATTCACTTAACATTGCCACTACTTGATTGAAAACAGTAAGTATAGTTTATGCTTCATTTATGTTTATAGGTTTTTGGCAAACGTGCGTTACCAGATTCCTTGCATGTTAAATGGGTCACAGTATTTAGTACCTCATGGCCATTGAATCAGGATTAATTTCAATTGACTTTTTTTAACATCACTATTAGAAATATGATCTCAGTGGCTGAGAGGTATTACGTGTCTGCCTCATAAGCCCAAATTTGCGGGTCGGAGCTCCGGCTGAGACGTCAAATTTTATGGATGGGAAATGGTCGTCACGCATGTCATATGATTATGTGGCATGTAAGAGATCCTTTGAGTACCTACTTGGCTTTTCTCGAAAAAGTTATATCTCGGCATACTTTAACATCCACAGAGGGCTCAAGTTTATTGTATTCTAAGCGTCAAAATTGGTAGTGAGAGTCGCCTAGATGGTGCCACAAAAATATGGCTCTCATCAGTTCTGTGGAACCTATGCTGAGTCTGCAAAGGCTTGGTCGCCAATATGTAGCCCTCGTTGAAAATAAAATATTTAGCACCACATCTCCGAAGGACTCGGGGTTAATTTCACTTGACTCTTTTATTGTCACTGTTAGAAATCTGATCTTTTACTGTTTTATTTTTAGACAATCACAATGTCTTACATGTTGGAGCACCTTCACAACGGATGGCAAGTTGACCGAGCCATCCTCTCGGAAGAAGACCGGCTGGTTGTGATTCGCTTCGGTCACGACTGGGACCCAACATGCATGAAAATGGACGAAACCTTATACAAAATCGCTCAGCGCATCAAGAACTTTGCAGTAGTGTATTTGGTGGACACCACCGAAGTTCCAGACTTTAACAAGATGTACGAGTTGTATGATCCCTGCACACTGATGTTCTTCTTTCGCAATAAGCACATTCAGATTGATTTGGGCACTGGTAACAATAATAAGATTAACTGGGCCATTGAGGACAAGAATGAAATGATTGATATTTTGGAGGTTTTGTACAGAGGCGCTAGGAAAGGAAGGGGTTTGGTTATTTCTCCCAAAGATTATTCCACAAAATACAGATATTAATTTGTTTTTTGTTGCAGTCAGACCCCCATTGAGTTTGGCATGAGAGTGGCAGAAATATTTTGCATCAATTGAGTTTTACGTTAAACACGAAAATTCTGCCATTCAAGTAATGTTTTAATCGAGTCATGTTGAAAATCGAAAAAATAGCATCTATATGAAATAATTGTGTACTATGTATATTATACTAATTTACTTTCCATTACTACTTATTTTTTTATAAATAAAAATTTATAAAACTAACAATTAAATATCTTGATAGTAGAAAGAGTGCTGTTTTCGTTTTGGGGGAAATAATGTAACCTTTTTTATTGTTCAAAATTACTAAAGATAAATTCTAAAATTTATGGGACACAGAAATAAGTTTATTTGATTATGCATTTTTGGTTTAAAAGGGTGGGTTTGACTGCATTGTGTTTGTATATTTGTAAATTTCTTATTTCATTTAATATTAATGCTTTTGATATGGTGTATGTTGTATTCATAATACTTAAATATAACTTCTTTGGGGGGTATACTAAATTTAATATTCATTTAAAAATATCGTAGTATCATGGTAATTTTGGAATTAACGCATTGGTCTCGAAGTTGTATGTTACAATGTTTTTATAAATTTATGCATAGAGTTTGTAACTAAGCAATTTATCTAATACTCCAAAACTGAACTTGCCATGCTTTTGGTGGTTTATACATCTGACTGGGACTTGGACAATTTCATAAATGTATGTCTCTGAGCGAAAGGCGTTAACAGGTGTATGTAAAGGGTTCATGTTTTAAATTATTTTTTATTTGTGTTCATAAGATAAATGTAATGAAATACTCATAATAAACATCAAATTCTTTATTAAGCAAGGCCTGTTATATTTATTTTCATGTATTATAAACATGATTTACCCTTCATATCATTATAACAAACTAATTAGGTATAGAAACAGCAAAGCATAACTTAAAGGGGGGAAAAAGGCATTGTTCAATGCTACAAATATTCCATATGATTTTTATATAGATATCACATGCGGTTGCGTTTATATGTATGCAAAGTTTTAACAGTAAAGTTGAAACAAAATATCTGATTACATAAAATTTAGTTCTACAATTCTTTAATCACAGAAGCAGAATAGTACACTACTTACTAGGTTTTTTTTTAAAAACAAAGCATGAATAAACTTAAATATTTTTTACATTATAAAAATTTTGTATCTACTAATGATTTTACTTACAAATGTAAATGCTTAATGTTGTCATACAATTTGAACAGTATGTAATAATTGTGACTTTAATTGTTATTGCTTTAAAGTAGACATGGATAATTATTTCACAAATTTTAAATGTTTTGGTGGTTTAGAAATTTATAAGGAACTTTTTTTAATAAGTTGACTCTTTATATCTATCTTTTAAACTGTCAAATTGAAAATATCACAGTATTATATTTTACAGCATGTTCACAATAACAATAGTAAAAGATTTTAAGTCAAATATGTCTATGTATTGTATAAACAGGGGACATATGTTACCACAAAAAAAAAACCCATTTAAAGTACATTCAAAAATCAAGTTTTTAAAACAGTAAACACATTTTAGATATAACACTATATATAGAAAAGGCACAAAAACAAGTTTTTTACACACTAATAAATATTTTCCTAATAATTATTATATATTATATATAATAAAGTTAAAACTTATTTGAAGACAAAATTTAATTTTAAGCTTTAAAAATTCAGTGGTGCCTAATTTTGTTCAGCCAAAATATAATATTTTTCAAAGTAAAGATATTTTTATATTTAAACATTGCAACATTTAGTAACTATATTTTGTATCACAAATTAAACACCGGTAAACCAAAATAATCACTGGTATTACTAAAAGCAAACTAAAATTAAGTAGCAAATATTTTTTATATCACAACAATGTTTAAGAAATTTCATTTTTTTGGAACTCAGACTATCACAATATATGACGGGAGACAAAAAATAATTAAAACATTTTAAAGCTTGAAAAAAAAGTAAGGAAAAATAATACTACATTAAGTAGTGTAGCTTCTATTAACCAGATCCTTATACACTAGATAAAACAAATATAAAGCTAAGAGTTACTTTCCATCTTTCAAACAAGAAATTTAAAGGTTTTAACAGAAATAATTAAAGAGAAATCGAAATGTTTGTTGTATAGTATATGAAACAGTATTTACAAATTTCCCCTCAAATTTTTATTAATATAGTAAATGGACCTAATACAGTAATTTTTTTATTAACTTTTTAATTGGTAAAAAATGCATATAAATATTTTTGTTTCTTGTGAGGGCAAACACAATAAATCCATTTACCACTTATGATTATGCTTATCAAATACTATTGTTCAAAAATTAATGGTGAGCTTTGTCATTAAGCTTAATTGTTCATGTTTAAATGGTAGCTGCCATATAACTTTTTAGGTTTTAAAGTTCTTAGAATTGCCTTATAGGGTATATAATTACTTTTAAATGTACTGATTTATTGAGTGGTAATTGAAAGTCATATAGTGTTACAAATCCTTAGTTTTCTTTTTGTGCTGTTTATTTGATATAAAAAATATATGTATTATAAAAGTTGAGTGTGTTTAAGAATACTTTTTTTAATCTCTCTTTTATTCATCTGTTACATGAATACCTGCTTATAATTGTATATGCTATACAATATTTTATACGCTCATTAATTAATTACTTAGGGCTTTTACATTAAGTAAAAGAAATTCATATATATATACTTTATCTCAATTTTAGGACCAACAAATAGAGGTTCTACCAAATTACTTTCCAGAAATTTACACTAACAAAACATGGAATGTGAAAAAACCCTGTTTCAATAATCATGCATTTTAACAGAAAATATAAATCAACTGAAATTAGAGGTAAAAAGAAATATGAAGCCATGTCAGCTTTTTTTTTTAAATGGGCAGGATTATTCTGATTTACAAAAAAAAAAAAAAAACCTCATATTTAAGTTCTTTGACAAAAAAAAAATATTGTTGTTAATACATTATCAAAATATAAAATTGGACTGAAATATTTTTCATCTGTAAGTACATCATAAAATTTTCAACTTTGTTTAACAATAACATTAATAAAAAATATTAACAAAGCTCCTAACACCTAACTACATTAGAATCTAGTTCCACAGGTTTTTATAGCAGATCTAAAATTCCAATTGCACAGTGCACACCTACTCTTAAACTATAACAAAGGTATAATACAAAGGCACTTAATATTTCTATATTTTCATAGTTATAAAATAACAGATGTTAAAATTTTAATACTAAAAAGTTATTACAGTGAAAGTCACTTTTAAAGTTTTAAACCTAATATTTTCAAACATAAAGTAAAGCACATTTCTTTGCAGAATAATAACAAAAATATCAACAATTTGAATAACATGTAGTTGAATTTGAGATTTTACCTCATTTTACTAATAGATAAATCAAGTACTACATCAACAAAAATCTCATGGCACATAACAAAGACTCCATACATGATTCTTTGTTTAGCAAAGCATTAACAATTTATGCACTAAAAGACAACCAATACTACCAGCACCCATTACCAGACTTGCCAACTCACCAAATTTATCCCAACAATGATTCTCCCGGACAACTGGATTCTTAATCATTTTCCAGATTTCTGTGAACCCATGTGAGAGTTTAATGGTCTTCTTTCTCAATCAAAGTTACATTTTCCTCAGAAATCCAGAAAATGGTTAAAAATCCTGTATTGCCTGGTGAAATCATAATAGTTGGCAGGACTGTATTACCTACAAGGTCATGGTTATGAACTAACAATTATTACAACCACCTCTCGAGCATAGAGCCAGGATTCCCATTTAAAACGAACTAGATTTTAATCCTTTTATAATAAAATTGACACAAATTTTACCTGAATTATTTAAACTTAAAATTGAAATTAAGCTTGACCTGAGTAAAGTAAAATTTAGCAAAAATATTCATGTAAATTTTTAGGGCCTCATAAAGAATTAAAAAGTTTTTAGCTTTATATATGGGATTGATTATTACATTAAAAGACCACTTTAAAGTTTATTGATTTTCAGGTTTTAACGTTTTTTGACCATGAGAATCCTGTCACATGTAAAATGGCTCGACTTAAGAATCAATCTGACTTTTAAGTATGGTTTCCCCAAGATTGACACACGAAGCAAATTTTGCAGCTTCAGGATCTCGGTTTGCTGTGCAAATGGCAATAACTTTTGATTCCTTTATGTAGTAAGCAATGAACTGCAACTTCTCCAAGTCCCCCTTGATGAGGACTTCGTCAAAACCAGAGCCATATCCAGCATAGCGGAAACTCTTCCCAAACATGGCACACCAAAAGAAAGGAACAGAGTGGAATACAGAATTCTTCCCAATCATATTCAAGGCGGCAGTGCGACCATGAGACAGTGCCATTTGCCAGTGAGAGATATTAACTCTCACATTGTTGTAGCTCATCAGAGGGAATTCAATGATGTCTCCAGCAGCAAAGACTCCTTTCAAGTTAGTCTCCAGCATTTCATTTACCATGATATGACCTCTGCTGTTCATGGTGATGCCGGAATCTTTCAAAAAGTCTGTTGCAGGTTTCACTCCTATGCCCACGATGCAAACTTCTGCGTCCACAGTTTCCCCAGAAGACAGCTCAATGCTTGTTACATGTCCATCTGTTCCATTGAACTTCAGGACATCTTTTCCGAAATGGAACTCCACACCCTTTTCTTTGAAGAGATCTCTTATTCTTGCCCCAACTTCTTTTCCAAACACATTGGCAAAGGGAACCGGGCTGCGTCCTATGACAGTAACAGACTTGGCTTTTCCAATGAGATAAGAGGCAACTTCCATTCCAATGAAAGAAGATCCAATGATTATCACAGACTTTCCTGAGGCTTCTTTTGCAATGAGATTCCCATCTTCAGGTGTGCGAAGATAGCAAATATTTTTGAGATCCGAGCCAGGAACATCCATTGTGATGGGCTGGCCTCCAGTGGCAATCATAAGGCTGTCATACTTCACCTTCAGTTTCCCATTGTTACAGGCAATCCACTTTTCTTTTGTATCGACTGAGGTCACTGTAGTCTCCAACATCACATTGATATCGGAGGTCTTGTAAAAATCTTCGCTTCTCAAATACAAGGCTGATGCCTTGCTGTCAAGGGACTTGCTGAGCTTTGGCCGATCATAAGGTAGGTTCTTCTCTTTTGTGATCATAATAACTTTACCACTGAATCCCTCTTGACGAAGGGTCTCGCAACACGTAAGGGCAGCGGCGCCACCTCCTATTACGACATAAGTAGTCGGGTTTACAGAAGAGTACTTTGTCATGGGTTTTATGCGTTTGTTACTTTTCAAAGATGCTTTGGAAGCTTTAACTTTCACGTTTCCATTATCAACAGACACTTCATAACATGGTAAGCTGTCAAGACCAGGAAAATCTTCAATGTCTCCAGTTTTGCTATTGAAACACGCTCCGTGCCAAGGACATCTTATCTTACCACCAATGAGAACTCCATTCTTGAGAGGGGCACCATAGTGAGTACACTTAGCACCTACAGCCGAAAAGACCCCGTCTTGTTTGACAAGAAGAATCTTTCCATCATCGCCCATGTCAAACTCAGCCATACATCCATCTTTGACTTCATCTTCTTGGCAGACAACTTTTTCTACAACCGATTTATCTACTGCTGCAGTAATTTTGGTAGCAGGAACATCACTACTGATATTGTATTCCCTTCGTTTTGATCCAAGTGCTCCCATCGTGTATTAAAGGATCGATCTCGTATTCAAATTCTGAATTGACCTAAGGAATTGACACTCCAGTAGTAAATAAACAGAAACAGATCAACCATAGATCAACAAGTGGAGAAGTGGGCGTGTCTTCTATTTGCCCTAATTCCTGACAGTTAAAGTTAGTTCTGAAATAGTCAGTATTAAACATAGATATCATAGTTAAAGTATTAGATTGGCTGATCACGTGACCTCCAATGCTAACGACGGGACGCGCATGGAGGCATTTTAAGAGGGCAAAATTGCCAGTGTTGCTGCCACTTTAAGGAGAAAAATACTACGACAAAAATACCATTTAATTCTAAAATTACAAAAGAATATCGTAAAAATACTAGCTGCATTTTGGAATCTTTTTAGTGATTTTAAATCCTTTTCTAGTATTTTTTTTTGTAATTTTAGAAATAAATGGTATTTTTTCGTAGTATTTTTCTCCTTAAAGTGGCAGCAAAACTGACAATTTTGCCCTCTTAAAATGCCTCCATGCGCGTCCCGTCGTTGGCATTGGAGGTCATGTGATCAGCCAATCTAATACTTTAACTATGACATCTATGGTATTAAATATACTTTTATTTTTGTGAGCTACATACGTTTTCTTCGTAGATGGGTGATGGGTTATTTGTGAAGGCTTGACAACTTTCAAAAATAACATTAAAATTACATATATTTGTTAACCAAGAAGTGATGTTTATGGACACGATAAAAAAAACCATGCAGAGAGAGCAATAACAAAACCTGAGCCAGCAACCGAGGCCACTAAATGATTTGATAAAATTAAGATTGAAAATAAGTGAACTGTCTTATATATGAGATAAATTTGAAAAGCTAACTATATAGTATTTCAATGAGACGGTCTGGGTAAAATGGCCTTCATTGACAGCAAAACTGACTTGCTAAGATTTTGTAAACACGGCCCCATTGCCCCCTCGTGTTTTCCCAGCCCTGAACAAATATCGTCGCACTAATCAAATTAGAATATTTTTAGTAGACTGATAATAATAATAAAAAATTTCTTAGTAGAATGTTTAACGGCCAATGTAACAAGGGGGGGGGGGGGGGTTGACTGTCTATTACCAGTTGTATAGATAGAAAAAGTGTACCATATGCTGAAAATACTAATGCTATAAAAGTCCTAATTAAATGAAATAAAGTTAGAATGGCTGTGTTTCAACATGTCCGACAGTTTATTTATTGTCTCAGAGAAAAACTTTGATTCAGATACCTTCACAGATCGTAATTTCAAACTGTGGTCAAGTGACTATCCTACAATGCTATTTGGCTTTATATATTTCTTCTAATATCAGTCCAGTCAATAACTATTTTAGTCGAGTGGCTTTGTATTATTTGAATTAAAAAAATCTAATCTTTGGTATTTTCATGACTCCCTATCTTAATATTAATGCGAAGAGGAAGAGCCCGCTGAATTAACCATAGTATTCGAATAAGTTTAATACTCTTCATACATGTATAGATTCTTTTCTTTTTAATTTTTGAACAATAGATTCTTTAAAATTTCATGCTCAGCGAAAATTTTATTGGTGTATTTATTTAGGTATTTTTCTTTTTTTATCCTTATGTTCATTTATAGTTAAGAAACTTCTAACATTAATGTTCCTGTCCAAAATTTGTCTCATAAAACACATAACTTACATTGATGCAAATAATTCAACAAATGATGAAACTCTTTTGAATATAAATACTTGTGCTCAGAATAATATTGGGGGAAAATAGTGGCCACAAAGAAAAATATAATAATAAATAAACATAATACAATTGAACCAAGTACTATTAATTTTTTATAAGCAAGCCACTACTTTTTATTCCTTGTTAATTTTATAAAGTAACTGCCTCAGCCATGTGACCAAGTGAATAAAAATTATGTATGTAGATAAAATGATTTTACATGATGCAATAGGTATCTGATTTCATATCTTATGTATGTATTAAAAGAATTTTATGTAAAAAAGCAATGCTTGCATGCGTACTTAATATAATAAAGGTTATTTATGCGTACAATTTTAAAATGCAAAAAAAAAATCATTTTCATGGACGCATTATTGTATGTTGCGGGGGCTCCCAAACTGGCTTGTGCCCTGGGCCCCTAAAGTTGTAAGTCGGGCCCTGCTTGTGCTTTGTTCATAGGGGGGGATTTCATGTTCAGGCTGAAATTATTCGATTGAATACTTTATGTTTTTATCTTTTTAATTAATTATTAAGGAAACACAACTTCTGTTCAACATTTTTGTAATAAATATATGTTTTGTATTGCTGTGTTCTATACCAATTTTCTTTGATTCAGACTTGTGCATTGAAAATTTTATGTTATTTATTCTAGATTCAATTCACTCCCTTTCATTTTCGTGCACTAGTATTTAAATGTTACAAAAATATTTTTGTGTCTATAGGCGCGTTTACATGAGCCATCGAATCCATGGAATGCCAAACCTTCCATTAGGGGAAACAGTGGTCGAGCAGGATTTCTAACCCAAACTCCGCAATCAACCCCCTTCGTAAAATAAGGCGTTTACATGGGAACCGGGGGGGTTGATGACGTAGTTGCGCGGGACATCTTTTCTATAAAACCTTCATTTCATAATGATTAGCAATATTTTGATGAGCTATATAAAAATTAAGCTTAAGTAAAAAAAAATTGAACAAAAGTTATATAAGTTATATAAATTAAGAGCTTGAGTTATATAAAAATTAATAATTTAAAAATATATTTAGGATGGTTACATGCTAAGATGTTTATGTCAAATGTTTTTTTTAATATTTATTTTTCATTGTTTAAACCACAAAACAAAAGTATCTGAAGATAAGATAGTAGGTTTGCAGTTAACTTCGGCGCTTTTTAGCCTACTTTTCTTTTTTTAATTCGAAAGAATTAAAAAAATGAAAAAGTAGGTATTGACATGCGGTCGATGTCCGTCTGTCTGTCCGTCCGTCCGTACCCCCCTTCCAAAATCGGTTCTATCCATCGGATCTTAAAAATTCTTTTTTTGTTAGAAAGCTATGACCTCAGATACCCAACTTTCATACTTTTTGTCCGTCTATCTGTACGTTTGGACGGACATAAATCTACTATCTGTCGGCGAATTTCCCATTGAATTAGCATTGAAATTCAATTTTGAGTCATTTAAATCACTGTAGGTATTGAAATGCGGTTGATGTCCATCTGTCTGTCTGTTCGTATGTCTGTCTTTCCGTCTGTCCGTATCCCTCTTCCAAAATCGGTTCTATCCCTCGGATCTTAAAAATTCTTTTTTTTTTGTTAGAAAGCTGTGACCTCAGATACCCAACTTTCATACTTTTTGTTCGTCTGACTGTACGTCCGGACGGACATAAATCTACTATCTTTCGGCGAATTTCCCATTGAATTAGCATTGAAATTCAATTTTGAGCCATTTAAATCACTGTTGCCAAATCAACAATGGCATGAGAAACTTTATTTATTTAAACATATTTGAAGCAAAATAATATTTTCATGAATCAGTTTGGAATGACGTCTATAAAATGTAGCACAATTTGATTCTTTGATTATTCATTAATTATCTACCAAGTTAGCGGCAAGGCATACTTTTGCATGCAATTATGCTTAGTTTTAATTTACATTTCTTATTTTTTAATGCAGTTCGGAGTAGTTTCATTACTTTTGTTATTAATAAATATTTAATTATTCTTCGTACAAATAAATCGAGCAGACGATAAATAATAACTTAATTTGCGAAAGAATATTAAGGAAAATAGTTGATTTTGGCTTTTAGAAGTTTAAATTATAGCTGGATGCTGTGTTTCGATTTTTTTTCTTCTAATGTGTATAAATCTAGTGTAGAAACGGTTGTTGATGATATTTACTGTTGGGAACCTAGTTTTTTCCCGATTAGAACTTCAGTAAGTATTTAAGTAACAGGAAAGTAGGCTATTTTAGTTCTTTATGAACTTCTTGTTTCTTCTTCTTTTTTACTGTTTTCGTCTGAATGCTAATATAAATCCAGGAATAGCTGTTTAGTTCTGTTTTCATTAAATTTTAATTGTTTTTAAACATTTAAAACAAGTTTTATATAAACTTGTTGCAATTTTTATATAACAACATAAATGCAAATAATTTGTATAATTTTTTCACTTCGTCGATTGCGGCGTAAATTCAATTAAAAACTTGAATTAGCTTCGGTGAAGTTAAAAATTATTTATTTGAAAATCATTTTAATAAAAAAACGATTTTAATTAACAATTATTTCAATAAAAATAAATATTTAAAATACAAATTACTTCAATTAAAATTAATTTTAATGATAAATTTTTAATTAAAAATTATTTAATTAAATATTATTTTAATTTAATTACAAAATATTTTAAAATAACTTCAATTAAAAATTATTTTTCAATGAATAATAATAAGAAATTGACCCCCCCCCCCCAGAAATTTTTTCTACTAGCGCCCCAGTGGGATTGCCGAATCCACAGACGAGAAGCTAATATAGGCGCGTTTACATGAGCCATCGAATCCATGGAATGCCAAATCCTCCATTAGGGGAAAAAGTGGTCGAGCAGGATTTCTAACCCAAACTCCGCAATCAACTCCCCTTCATAAAATAAGGCGTTTACATGGGAACCGGGAGTTGATGACGTAGAAGCGCGGGACATCTGACAATTCTTGACAACTACACTTGAGTAATGTATTAATTGTGACTCGTATATTTAGCTAGCAATACTTTTTTTTTTATAAAACCTTCATTTCATAATGATTAGCAATATTTTGATGAGCTATATAAAATTTAAGCTTAAGTTATATAAAAACAAATTGAACAAAAGTTATATAAATTAAGAGCTTGAGTTATATACAAATTAAAATTAAAAAATATATTTAGGATGGTTACATGCTACGGTGTTTGTCAAATGTTTTTTCCGAATCCACAGACAAAAAGTCGAAGTAGAAGTATGAGTGGTGGAAACCATGGAATGAAACGCAAACCCTCCTTGATTGGAGGGTTTGCAAAACCCCCCAATGAACCCTACAATTACCGGTTCTGCCGGGGCGAAAAATCCTCAAGAGGGAAAAATTGCGGATTTGCTCTTCATTCCATGGATTCAATGGCTCATGTAAACGTGCCTTACAAGTGGCCGAATCCATGGAATAAAACGCAAACCCTCCTTAGGCGCGTTTACATGAGCCATCGAATCCATGGAATGAAGAGCAAACTCCGCAATTTTTCCCTCTTGGGGATTTTTCACCCCGGCAGAACCGGTAATTGCAGGGTTCATTGGGGGGTTTCGCAAACCCTCCAATCAAGGAGGGTTTGCGTTTCATTCCATGGTTTCCGCCACTTATACTTCTACTTCGACTTCTTGTCTGTGGATTCAGAAAAAACATTTGACATAAACACCTTAGCATGTAACCATCCTAAATATATTTTTAAATTTTAATTTTTATATAACTCAAGCTCTTAATTTATATAACTTTTGTTCAATTTGTTTTTATATAACTTAAGCTTAATTTTTATATAGCTCATCAAAATATTGCTAATCATTATGAAATGAAGGTTTTATAGAAAAGTATTGCTAGCTAAATATACGAGTCACAATTAATACATTACTCAAGTGTTGTTGTCAAGAAATGTCAGATGTCCCGCGCTTCTACGTCATCAACTCCCGGTTCCCATGTAAACGCCTTATTTTACGAAGGGGGGTTGATTGCGGAGTTTGGGTTAGAAATCCTACTCGACCACTTTTTCCCCTATAAAGGATTTGGCATCCCATGGATTCGATGGCTCATGTAAACGCGCCTCTTGATTGGAGGGTTTGCGAACCCCCCCCCCCCCCCAATGAACCCTGCAATTCAGGTTCTGCCTGGGCGAAAAATCTCCAAGAGGGAAAAATTGCGGAGTTTGCTCTGCATTCCATGGATTCGATGGCTCATGTAAACGCGCCTTATTTGGATTACTGTACTTGACATTTAAATTGTGTGCTCATAAAAATGATACAGATTGTATTTCAAGTTAAACATTGTAAACGCTAACACTAATGTTGCATTTGTGCGTTTACATGCTCTAAATCACAACTATGCATCGTTTAGCAACACACCTTTATATATAAAAATATATTTATTAGAACAAAAAATATTTGAACTCTTGAAAACTTTTGCTAACTTTTTAAGTATTTAAAATCTTCATATATTTCATGTGAGTGGAAAAGTGCATGATCTCTATTTGAGTTAACTAGGAGATCCGTCATGTTTCTGTGCGCGGTGCGAACATGATCCAGTTTGCCGTTATTTCAACCAAGTCAAGAGAGGTTGACAGATTTTCACATGACCAAACTTTAAATTAAATGTGGTATCGGCTGAATAGGTTAGATAACCGTAAAGTTCTCAGATGACTCTATGAAAGTAGGGGAAAAGTGTTTTTAATATAAAAAAATTATAAATGTATTAAAAAAGTTTGGGTGTGTATAACACTACACAACCTTCAATTATCGTTCAATAAATCAATACATTTAAAGATTATTGTATACACTATAAGGTAATTTCAATAACTTTAAAACCTAAAAAGTTATATGGCAGCTACCATTTAAGCATGCGCGATTTTGTTTAAAACTTTAATTTGACACACACATCCGAAGGGTACTGATGGAAACTCGTTTACTAAATTTGAAGTGTGCATGTAGACTTTTTTTGTTTTTCAGAAAAACCTTTAAAATAAAATAAAAGTTTATTTTTAAGGCAGCTTCCCTTTGCACATGCGTAATTTTCTCGAAAACCTTATAATGCCGTCCGACAGGTACTAAGAACTCGTGTACCAAATTTGAAGTCAGTAGCTCTTTTAGATCGAGCTGTAGAACGGTTTCATGAAGACAGGCGGGCCAATATTCAAAAACCACTTTTTTAGAATCAGCATTCTCCAAAACGTGTAGAAATCTTAAAATCTCCATTTCGGATTTTCGACTCCATCGCAATACTTTCATTACCTTAAATTGTATATTAGGTAATTGATATTAAAAATGTTTAAAAGTTAGGAATATCTCATTTGCGTCAGATCTCACTAATCTCTGAAGGCCAGCCATACATTGTGGGTCCGAACAATTTTTATTAAGACGATATTAAACATACGAACAAAAAATTGGGGAAAAATTTAAAAAGAATGGAATTGTTCATTTTTAATAATAATCTCTTTGTACATATAACAAAGAGATCCTACAGTTCTACCCCCTTGCTAAAATAATAAAACATAAAAAGTAGAACATAAAAGTTGCAAGAAGTAAAATCTTATATCTTCTCACACATCTCCGTAAAAAAAAATCCCTGGTTTCCAGAAAAGCTGCTGATGAAACCTTTCAATCTTCGCTTCTGAAAAAAGTTCACTTGGGTTTGAAGCACTGTATTTCGGGAAACGAAGGAAGGGGAGGCTAAGTCTATTTTTAATGCACGCAAAACACACGCATACTTAACTTGATATTCCGTAGGCCACGACATCTTGACTGGATTGTAACGTCTGGTACGATGGCATAAAAAAAAAACAAATTGCGATTTCGATAGGCCATATTTTGTTTTGTGTTCTTTTTTTTGTACCGTGGGACAATGACTCATTTAAGAAACGATTTTTTCTCCCTGCTCATCTTTGGACTATCTTTGGCATGTGAGTACATAAATGTTACACATAGTTTAAGAAATTGTTGTCAGTCGCTTGGTTGCGTGCAAATTACTTTTTAACTTCAGTTTTTAGGAATGCTTTTACTTGTAATTTAAGTATTAATTTTTTTTAATTAAATTAGAAATTTTAAAATTCAATAAATAATTTAAGCTTTAGATAATATTACGAGTAAAATTTGTGTTTTACAGAACATTTTTATGCTCACAGAACAAGCATAACCAGGTATTTGGTTTATATACTGCTGAAATGAAATTAATATAAAAAAGAACAGTATTAATCGCAAATTTTCATTTGTATATTTGATGCCAATTCAACACTCAATAGTTAAATAATGACATTTTTACACAAATTAGACATCCTGATAATGACTAATTTCTTTTATTACAAAAATCGCCTGTCGTGCTTTTAAGTGTGATGAAGCATAATATGAAATTAAGAAAATACAGAATCTCTCCAATTTTTACCGATTTAACCTCATTTTTTTTTAAATGGCACATTCATTTTAATGAAACACTAAAATCTCCAGTGTATTTGTTGGAAGACTGTGGAATAGCTAAAATCTAACTTTATTATTGAATTCTTTACTTATGAATTTTCTAAGTACGAATTTTCATCTAAGAACTACGTATCTTTTTAAGGAAAAAAAAGTCCTTTAAAGAATCACTTTTTTGGATAACGAAGTCAAATTTGAGATAAGACTTGAGTCAGAAAACAACTGGTGTGAGGTACTAAATTAGCACACAAAAAAACCACGCAAGTATAGGCTACAAATGTTTTTTTTTTTTTTAAATAGCTGAGTTTTTTTTGTGTTCAATGTAAAGGTATGGAAAGAACGCGTAGGTAAAAGCGATCGGTGCTATTCCGCACAGTCAAAAAAATAAACAAATAAATGTGTCTGCATGCATTCAGCACAAATACTTAATAGCACTATTGCCGCTGAATAATTGTTTTGTCGAAGAGAGAGTTCAGTATCCGGCTAGCATTTAAGTGGTGCCGGGTTTAAAAGCGTGTAGTGGTTTTGTCTGCCCGTACCTGTTCATTGGTGACCCTTCACCTTCCACCTAAGTGCGCTGACAATTCCATGTGAAAGGTTGCAGGTTCAGGCCCGGACATTGCCACAATAACTGCAGACCTATGAAACGGTGTTGCCAAATCGTCCGTCGAATAATATCCCGGGTAGAGGGAGTGCACGTAAAATATGCCCAAAAGCCTCGACGACGCCCTTAAAAGTTGCATTGGGTGCCTATTCAGGTGTCGACACGTCTCTTGACCGTGGTACTAAGTTACGATGCACGTCCCCAATATAGTCCTGGTGTAGCTCTAGTGCGCCGTTATCCAACTCAACTTAACAATAAACATCCAGTCACTTCCATCAACCTAAATTCGCCATGTTCTGCACACACACTTGTTTATATCTATCTTTTTCTCCAGGTCTTGCTTGTTGTTTCAACGAGCGTGACGTCCGATACAAGGGCCCCTCAGAAGTGTGGGAGGGTGACCCCTTCGAGATTTCCTGCATCCTTACCCTACGTGATCTCAAAGGGTGGACAGTCAACGGAACCTTGGTGACGGAGGACAACGCCGGAGGGTATGTCCTCAACGAGAGACCGGTGGATGCCTTCAGGATGGAGGTCGCTCTTGGTGCAAGGGCGGCCCAATTGCACCATGTGGGGGCGTATAGGTGTAACAGGTTCAGTAGGGACGCTCACTACCTGAACGTCATACCTGCTTTTGCTGATACAGGTTAGTTGTAGACTTTGTTTATGGGACACAAACACGGGACTTACTTTCCCTTGTACCTTTTTTCAGGGGGAAATGATGGGTGAATTGGGGAATTGTTCATTATCCATGTTGTTTCTTGGTGTAAAAGGGAAGAGGTGCGTGTGCTAACACTTTTCGTTCTTAATTTTCTTCTTTTATTGGGTAAAAAACAAACAGAATTTCGTTCCAATTGTTATCAATGCCCCTGTTGGAGTTATTTTGCATCCTTACCTAAGTGATCTCAAAGGGTGAATTGTTGAAAGAACTTAAGTGACGGACGACAACGCCAGAGGATATGTCCTCAACGAGAGACAGGTAGACGCCTTCAGGATGGAAGTCGCCTTTGGTGCAAGGGCAGCCCAACTGCGCCATAAAGGGGAGTGTAACAGGTTCAGTAGGGATGCACACTATCTGAGTGTTATACCAGCTTGTGCTGATACAGGTTAGTTGTAGACTTTGTTTATAGGATGCTAAATAAGGGACTAACTTGCCCTTTATTCCTATTTAGCTTTGTCAGGGGAAAATGAAGGGTATATTCAGGCGCGCAGCCAGGGGAGGGGCTCGGGGTTCTCGAGCCCCACCCCTGACTGCGACAAAGTGCCCTCAAATTTTCTCAAATTTGTGTAATTCTAAAATAAATGAAATAAAAAAATGTATTTTAATGCAAAAAAAAGCTAATTTGCACAATATTCCTGCAAAACGGAACCATAAACGTTGCTCATAATCACTTTCCAAAATTAATCATTTGATACGGATTGTCATGCAAACGACTGACTAAACGGACGACGGCTTTAAAAAGTTGCTTTTGCCTGTTTCAAGGCTTCTACAACTGAAGTCTCTAGACCTTATTCAGGCTGTAGAACTAGTAAAAGATTTTAAATATTGTTTTTTAGACATGTGTGAAAAATGCCCTTAGTTTAAAATACGATTTTGAAATCAATGTTCTCCGAATGGCCAAACGGCAAAAATTTAGGGAAACCCAACCTGCTGGAAACTGCCGAATCATATTACAGAAAATATTTATTTATTCCGTACTTTGACCAAATAATAAGTGAGGTGGTGCGAGGCTTGAAAATATGTAGTATGGCTACTTCATCAAAATTTCAGTATTTACTTCCATGTTACTGTATAATAAGGCTACTTTTGATGATATATAAGTGGGGATGTGAAATTTTATTCGAGTGATTTGAGTAGCGATTAATTAATTATTATGAGTAAAGTTGATCTTTGGAAGAAACAGTGGGAAAATTTTGACGAATCTCAAAAGTCAACATCATCGATTGAAGCTTTGAGTGTTCCTGAAACTAATATCATTTTCCCAAACGTTGCGAAAATGATGAAATTTTTTTGTGTTCTTCCAGTAACAACAGCAAAAGCTGAAAGGACTTTTATCACTTTGATGCGTCGAACATTCGTTCTACGATGGGAGAGAAACGTTTATCAAATTTGGCATTATAGCCCTCGTGTAGCTCTAGTGCGACGATAATTCAAACTGAACTAAACAAATTTGGCATTAATCTCCATTCACAGAAAGGAAGGTTGACATTGGAAAAATAATACTAATAGATAAAATCGCACTAAGGGCAAAAATAAAGGGGACTGAATTTTGTAATTTGATAATTAATCACAAGAGTTTGTGTAGTGCTACTTATTGCTATATCAATTATTATTTGTGAATTTTGATAAACCAGCAATGATGTTACTTGTATCATATCCATTTCTATTTTGAAGCCCACAAAATAAATCACTTTCAGGAAAAATATTTCTTTTGAATCATCAGTGATCGTTAAATAATAATAAAAAGAAGAAACTGTATATCTTTTATAAATTATTTAATTTGAAACGTGAAACATGCTTTTGAATTTAAATGTATCTTTTTGGACGAGGGTTTGTTTGGCAACTTTTGAAAAAAAATTAAAAAATCTTTTAAAATTTTGATCTATCCCATAGCTTTTGGAATTCATTCGATTTCTAGGTATAGATGAATGAATTTTTAGCTAACATAACTTATCAACATAGTTTTAAAAAATCGCTGTTAAAAATTTCATAATCGTATGTCAAAAACGACATAGATATCAGAGATTTGTTGTAAAACATTTTACTCCTTTTCACTCATTTCCACAAATTTGATTTTTTTTGGTTTCGATTATTTTCCCTGGGGTTCCAATTCCAATGTAAGAACTATTTTCGTGCCAATTTTCAGAATTTCAGTAATTTTAGTTTCCTCTGGGATTTTTTTTTATCAACCACTCACTTTCTTAAGCGTTTTTCCCAGTAGTCAAGTTTGTAAAACATTATGGTAAATTTAGTATATTTACAAGTATTTCAAAAATAGCATTTTGGAAACTTAACATTTCAAAAATTTCCCGGACCCCTCAGATCCTGGGTGTAATCCAGACCCTCAGGAATTTGTGTAAAAGTGCACTTCTGAAGTTAAGCCCCCTCCTTCAAAAAGTCCTGGCTGCGCGCCTGGGTATATTGGCGAGTTGTTCGTTATCCATGTTGTTACTTGGGGTAAAAGGAAAGAGGCGCGGGTCAAAAACAGTATTATAGTTCTGTATTTACTTTCTTGTTGGGTAAAAAACAATCAGACTTCAGTTATCAACTCTCCTATAGGAGGTCGCTCTTAGTGCAAAGGGCGGCCCAACTCCACAACAACAGGTTCAGTAGGGACGCACACTACCTGAATGTCATACCGTACTAATACTCAATAGAAAACCAGAAGCTATTTCATCTTTAATTCCTGTTCGCCTATTTTAGGGGGAAATAGTCAACATTAAAGGGTTGTTACTTACACTGTTGAAGATGGGTTCTCAAATTTTTAAATAATGTTCGCAATTTTGGAAACATCACTGGTTCATAATTGTTCCAAATACATTATTTTCAAATTTAAGAACATGCATTTTTCGAATTTGAGATCATGCGTTTTCATTTTTGACAATGATTGCGAAATAAATTGATCGAATGGTAGCAGGTGTTATGTGGAGTTGGTAACAATCCTGCAGTAGCGGAATAGCATTAGATGGAAGCAATGAAATTACGTCCATGGGTTATGAGTTTGAAAACGAGTGTAGCGGTTTCGAACTCACGATGTGAGGATCCACTGTAAACCTAATAAAGCGTGTAATTCAACCGTGCCATGCAATCACCAGTAGAGAGTGGAATGTTTAGACTATTTGGAGTTGTTGTGTATGAACCGCCACCATATATACAGGGTGGCCCAAAAGTAGGCTAACAGAGTTAGTTAGGTATGCAGTTATTTATACAGCAACAGTTATTTTTCGAAAGCAGGCCTGGTTGTTTAGTCAGTTGATTGCGCATTATCTCACAGAACTATAATTTGAGGTCAGGATCGTCCTCAAGAAAGCCTCGTAACAGTCTTGGGCGGTACGGTTTAATGTTCAGCTGGCCCATCAGGCGTTGTAGCGTTGCATCAGCTTGTGGACTTCTTTTTTATGTTTATGAATGTAAGGGCTACATTCGTCTCATTTTCCTGTGTCAAGTTCACCTGCGGTCATCCAGAATTCGGTGTAATGGCGACGGAACTCGTGGTCTCAAACTTGCCTCTGATGAGGTAAATCGTTCGACAGGACGGCGCAGACAAATTAAACTCAATTTACCATATCCTACGCACTGTCTCGGCATTTTCATACTTTCAGTTGGTCTTAAGGATCCACCGTCGGTGCTCCTCGCTCAGATTCCCAGCAGTGGTTTGCACTTATAAACCAAAGCACAAATTTTCCACCAGCACAAATCCTTTGATAGGATAACTGGCAAATGGCGCGATTCGGAGTTACGTACTCTGGAGATATTATTTGCTTATTCCTCGTGCATCAAATAAATAAACCGAAGCTATCTCGATGCTAAACCAAACAGAGTCCACAAATCGCTACTCTTTGGATCCGATAGGCTGTAGTACGACTTAATTTTAGCCAACCAACAAAACTAAACACGAATGGCAAATACCTGTTCTAAATAACCCAATGTTCTTACCGATGGTACATCTGAGCCGGCATCAATTGTAAGCCTACTTTTGGGCCACCCTGTATATTGAATTTTAGGAACCTGTATGCTGATATTTCAAAGGATTTTGAGAGCATAGTTCTTACAGTAAAAAGAGAACATTTAAGTCTCAATTTTGAGAGTTCATTTTTAACAGTATATCTGTGACATTTGTAGTGGTAAATGAAAAGAGGTGGGCCAACACAGAGTCGTTAGTAGGAAATATTTTTTTGGTTTCTATTGTGTAAGAAACAACTTAAAATGTGTCTCAATAAGTTTGACTCACAAGAGCAGCATTCGAATTGATGTACTTCGATTTTTGTGGTATTTACAACACAGGCAAAGTTTGGGACATAAAAAATTAACGTACACAAGTTTATTCTATCCATGTAGTAAAACAAATCTCTATTAAAAATAATCATGTTCTTTAACACAAATTGGAATCCTAAAATTCAGCAAAATTTAAAACTTAATCCTCTTCATCTCCAGTTGTCTACTTACATAAATTTAAATTCTAAGTATTGATGATCTTGTTTACTTTTTGCAAAACATTCATTATTTGAAAAAATAGAGAATTTTTTATTCTTCCTAGCTATTGAAGAAGAAAGTCCAACGCGCAAATCGACGAATGATTATATTTTGGAAATAAATAAAACTAATGAGTTCTTTTGTTCTTCTGCAAAAGATGATGATGTTCCTGTGATGTGGTAAGTAAAGATTTCGACCATTAGTGTTTTTTCATTTTTAGTAACTACGTTTATTTTTAAATAGACGTATCATTAAAAAAAGTAATTATGTTTTGTTTGAAAATGATTAATTCCATCCAGAGAGTTACTTCAATTTTAAAATTCTTTATGATTATATTTTATTTAATTGAATGCCTCATGAAAGTTGCTTCCTGTGTAAAATCAACATACTGGCAACATTTTTCTTTTTAGTTATTATAATAAAGGTTTAGAATTGTCTAATGAAATTGCGTTGCGTAATCTTAATTCTCAAAATAAACATTTTTTTCAGGTTTAAAAATGGCGCTTTAATCAAGGAAAGCTTAAAATCTAATATTATAATTGCTGGATTAAACTTGATCATAGAAAACCCACAAGAAGACGACGCAGGAGAATATATGTGCACTGTAGATACTTCAAAAGTAGCAGGATACACTTACATAGGCCGGATATTCCATCTTAACAGTAAGTATTTTATTTTTAAACTTCGATTATTTTCAAAAGTATCTTAAACATTAGAACACTAATAAGTTATCTTTAGAGCTTAATTTTTCGTTTCCAAACAATTATTGAGTACCTTTAACTACAAAGTATGACGAACAGCATAATATAATTAAAACAGAAATATGCATTTAGAATTTATTTAACACACACACTTCTTTTCAGATTTCGTTTTTATCAAAATTGTGATAAAAGTTCTGTAATAATTTGCTTGTTTCAGAAAACGTAACTCTTTCCAGTTTTCATTGTTGCACTTCCACGATATCATTGGTTGTTTCGGTTTCACTCTTAATGCGCCTGCTATGTTCTATTTCAGTTTCAGAGTTCTCTATGTGCAACTTTTTCTTGCCATTTATTAAACTTTAACAATATTAAAAACTACAATTAGCAAGTAGTGTTTACCATGTCGAAAATTCGATTTAAATGTTAACGAAACTAGTAGTGAAATAATTTTTTTCAACTCGTTTAAAAAAGCCTTACTTTGTTGCATAAATAACTATTTCGTGTTATTTTTTGTATTATAAAATACCAAGGGCATTCTTCAAATTTTGAGTGGCTAAAGAATTGCTAGATAAAAATAAATTCTTTTCTGAGCCTCGATTGGTGAATTAATGTCACTTATCGACTTTATTTAAATGCAGGAACGAAAGCTAGAAGGAAATACGTCACCTAAAACAGGCCAATTGTGCATGCAATTTTCTGGTGCGGTTTCCTGTTACGAACACTTGTCGTTCATTCAATCAGTGTTCATTGAAGAAAAACATTGAAAAGCTTCACAGCATTTCTTACTGCATTGGAAATTGGTAGGGTGTGAAAACGATAATAATTTATTTGTTTTTGGCTTTTTTTCTGTTTATTTATGCACAAGCAATCAACCACGAATAATAATTCAATCTCAAAAGATAATTCCATAGTCAGTTAAGTTCAATGTATCACACTGACCAATCAACTGTTAATTTAAAACTTAATTCTTTTAAATATATTATTTTCGATATCGGAAATAAAAAAAAAGACTGTTTTTATTCACAAACTGATTTTTCTTAATGAAATTTTATATTTTATTTTTTAAACGTGTTGCCTATGATTAAGTTTTTGCTAGTTAAATAAATTATTAGTCTTCACAATCAAATTAAGGATAATATTAAACAACTTTGGTCACTGTGTGTGTTTAATGGGTTTGTTTAATTTCACATTACAGCGTTTTCCTTACAGGAAACTATATAATAAATTAAAAATAAAATGAAAGGACCAAGATTTTAAATAGGAAATAATTTTTCCCATAAGTTTTTATATCATGAAACTAAAACGTCATTGTAACTGGAAATTTGATATGGTAGTATAAATGTTTTTTCTTTGTTAAAAAAAAGTCAATGTCAAAAATAAATTTGGTGAACTTCCGAATAACAGATATTGGCGAAGAAGTATACCTTGATATCGATCCTCAGCCTTTTTTTAGTTAAGGCACATATCTATCAAATATAATATATCATTCTTATTTCCCTATTATCTCAAACAATTATAAGAAATGTACAAAAAAAACTGTATTTTATGGTATTTATAAATAAGGTAAGGAATCTAGGTATCAAGGAATCGCAAAACATTTTGCATATTATCTAACATAAAAATATCCTTGAAATAATCCTTGAAGAAATCTTTTCCTCAAGTTTATAAGTTTTGAAAATTTCTTATCTGATTCGTATTCATCGTAACCAACCGTTGACCAACCGTGACCTGAACGAATTCGGTAATATTAAGAGAATTGCGTTTTCCACTTCATTATTGTTGAAAATATGCAAACTTAATAAAAACATTAAAACTTTTCGTAACTATTATTATGTAACCGTCTTTTTTTCTAGAATAATTAGTTTATCTCAACATTCAATTACCACCATTGTATTATTGAAGAAAAAAAAAGAAATTTTATCTTTTTTGGATTTTACATTAGTTTATTAAGAATATTCCCCCCCCCCCCCTTTTCCCTTCTGTGTAAAATATAATTTTAATGAACGAACAGCAAATATCTTAGACAAGTGGGATGCAGCAAACATTGTAGTATTCCACGAGGTTAAGGTTCATGCCAAATTAAATTTGAAAATTTGAATAAGAAGTACGTTTAGTTTTGATAAAAAAAGAAATCGACGCAACTTTAGACCCATTCAAAAGCAAAAATACATAATTTTTTTAAACAAATAATAATTTAAACTATTTAAGAAATATTTTTAGCAAGTTACTTTGAATTATTTAACTAATTTATTACTTTTGATTACTCTGTAACTGAAACATTCGATGAACCTATGATTACCAATCAGCTGTACAAAATATTCTCCACAACATATTAGTTGAAGATTGATTAATAATCGATGCAACGTAAAATGCTTCTACCCCTACAAAAACTATTTATTTCCTTTTTATGAAACTTTTTAAAATAATCTTGTTGGCGCCATTTCCTCGTAACGCCTCCCGTTTCCTCATAAACCTCGCCGTGGTTTACGAGGAAACGAGGGATTCCTGTTTTGGTATTTTATTCCAATCGATTCTTAGCATCTACTTCTAATAAAAATATATGATGAGGAATTTAATTTCGTTTTTTTTAGCGTATATCGGAAGGTTATTGAAAAACTTATTATTTTGGTTAAATATGCAATATATATATATAAAGTGTCAAAGTAACCTTTAAAGCTGTCTTACGAAAACGGATATGCTTTACGCATTGAAAATTCTTATAAATCGTGATTTTTTTGAAAGTTATATTATTATTTTTGTTTAAGGTTTAAAAACTTAAAATATTTAAACAAAATATCGACAGTTTTTTTTATTTAAATTATAAAAATGTAACTAAAAGACTGCTTTGTTCTTACATTTTAGAAAATTCAATAACTGAAATTAAAATATTTTAGAATGACAAAAAAGGTCATAATGTTTATTTTTTTATACAGGCTCTGTAACTTGCAGTCTATCTTTTATCCTTATTGCAAAACATATAAAGGTACATAGCGTCAAATGAAATATTTATTAAATAAATAATTAATTTAATTTATAAATCCACTACAAACTAATTTCTTATAAACTAATTCGTATTCATAATGATATTTCTATTTTTTTTTTGGAAACTAACAATAATTGTTAGTCAGTTTTCGCACTAACATACTCAATTCTATTATTTTTCCCTTTAAGGTCCACCAAGAATTGTAACTTTTCCAAAGAAAACAAGTATCATTCAAGGCCAAGACTTAAAGATTATCTGCCAAGCTAAAGGTTATCCTGTTCCCAAGTTTACCTGGTTTATAGGTAATTGTTATTATAAAATCAATACGAGAAGTTCTAAAAGAGCTAAAATATACTTTCCTGTTACTTAAATACTTACTGAAATTCCTTGATAATTGATTTTCCTTGATAAATGATTAAAACAACCAACAGCACAGCAAGAAGTTGTAATTTTAAAAAAATAACAACTAAAATAACTTATTCTTAGAAAACTCAATTTCGAATATCAACAAAAGTAATTCGAGAAAAATTAAAACAAGACCGCAGAGCTGTTGCTAGATCCCACATGAAACAAGCCCATTAGAAAATGTATGGATACAAATAATTCCTTTTCGAAATAAAATACGCATTCGCTTTTAGCGTACACTCACAATAATACTTTGTTGACTTTTTATATTAAAAAAATTGTGTTTTTCCCAGTTATTGCAAGTTTTAGTCCAAATAATAATGCATGGTTAGCACCAAAATTGTGTTGAAGGCGCAACACGTATGTATGCTTCCGAGATGTAGTTCATCATCTGCTTTTAATGTTTCGGATAAATATCTATTACTAAAGCTTAAAAAATATATATTACGGTACTTTAAACTAAATATTATAATTTTGTTATGCCTATTTTGGAAAACAATGTAATTTACGATTTTTTTTCAATCGCGATGTGATATAATAATCGTCTCCTCTCGCGATCGTCGGTTGTGTTAGAATTTTGAACAACACAAATTTGTGTTTGGACGTCCTAAACATAATTCTTGCATTGAAAAAACATAAGGCTATGTCCTGACTACGCCACAAAAGCAACAAATGCCACAAAGGCAACAAAACTTGGCGACTTGGCAGAGTCAACCACCATGCTATTGCATTGCTTGGCGCGCTTGGCGGTCGTCAAATTTTGTTGCGTTTGTTGCCTTTGTGGCGTTTGATGTCGTAGTGAGGACATAGCCTAATATTGCAATGTTGCCAGTTTTACACAATACTGTTCCATTTGGGCTGCTTTAACACAAGTTTTTATGAATGTAATCAAAATTATTGTTTTTTAATATTTTTTTTAATTAATAAAGTAAGTTTTAACGCATATTTTAAACCTGTTTTTTTCATCTGAATAAAACAGGTAAGACAAACAAAAAATATTTTTTAGATTTTGAAAAAATGAAATAATTTTTAACGAATTTTAAGGAGGATTTTGTATCCCTATAGACCTAATGTCTTATTTTTGATATCACAATTTCTGCAAAAGCATTTCTTTTAAATTATTGATTGTTTACAAGGTAAAAAATTGTAAGAACATCAAAACAAATTTGAAGGGGAAATATCAAATAATTATTTGATTATTAAAAGACTTTTCCATTATCAGAATAATGCCGACAACTTTTGATAAACTATGGCATCCATTATTCATAATTTAATAACTAGATGATATTTTCCCTTAGATTTCTTTTCTTTTGTTGTTATTGCAGTTTCTATACTTGGGGGAAACTGGATAAATTTCGCAATAATATTTTGACAAATATCATGATTTTCAAAATTATTCACTGTTAAAATTGAAACTCTCAAAAATAAGTAACAGGATGTTCTCTTGTTATTGTTAGAATAGTATTCTCAAATTTAATACGTTTAAATCTCAAATTTGAGCGCTGTTACACATGAAACTCTCAAAAAGGAGTGCTAGGAGGTGATAATTTTATTGTGAGAATATTCTCAAAAACACACACAAATAATTTAAAATCTGAGACACAATTCTCAAAATTGAGAATCCATTTTTAACAGTGCACGTTAGGTCTATGGGCTGACGATTCCTGATAAATCATATGTGTTGTTCTGAAAACTACAGATGAAAGCATGAAATTCTATGTAATGGTTAGAATAGTCTTATATTTTATTTTATCTTTTATTTTATGTGTTTTCAATAATACTATTATATAAAGTGTATAGTTGCTCGAGTTTTTTGGTTAGTGAAATTTAGTTTAATTCAAGTTACGCAGTGTTTATGGAAACATTATTCTAGTATTAAACATGGTTGTTATACTCTGTAGAGAGCACAAAAAGTGCAGACGATTTCAATGAATAGTCATTTTTATTTGTTTATGTGAATTCTTATTCTTGATTTTCAAAAATGAAGTTTTAAAGCCACATTCATATTTTTCTTTAACATTCTAAACTGAAAAAAATCATTATTTTTAAATATACCTTTTATGAGGTAAAGAAATTTTAATTTATTTTAACTGTGTTTGTTAAAATTATACTCGAACCTCCACTTTTATAATCATGTTAAATTAAATGTAATTTAATTCCAGTTAGCTTATTTTATCTGACAATTTTTGAGTAAATGTTTTCTAATCCATTTAAGAAAAAAATATAAGTTATTAAATTCATTACTAAATATTTTTTGTGTGTGGATGCACTGTTTATTCAACTTGAAGTTTGTTTTTATAGTTAAACTATGTATTATTAAACAACTTTATCTACATTTGAGATGTGATAAATTTTAAGAGATCATTTAAAAACCAAACTTTTTTAAAAATTTGTGTTGAAGATAACTAGTTTTAGAAATCAAACCTAATAAAATATTCATTTTAATGTATAATCGATGAGATAAAAATAAACTGGAAACTTTGCATTAAAAATCTGTTTCTTCCTAATTGCCATCCACATGTAGATTGTAGAAGTATATTGATTTTAGAGATTTCGAGTTAAGTCAAAGAAAATATATGCTTTAAAAATATTATTTAATTTAAAACTAAATATCTATAATTGTGTGAACTGTTTAAACTTAATGAATATATCAACGTTTCAGATTCTATAAACAAAATTGGCAATATAATAAAATAATTTTATTGAGTTGATAATTTATTGAGGCTAATAACTTCTCTCTCTCTAATTAAAAATATCAGTAAATCCATTTATTTCGATAAAATTTTATTTTTTAATTAGAAAAACTTATTAATATACTAATTTGTAAAACTAATCTATGATTGGGATGATTTTTATTGAGTTAAAACTTTAAAGAGTTACATTTTGTCAGAAAAAAAGGCCCGACCTCGTTATTTCACCGATACATAATATTATTTTACGATTACGTATATAAATAAAATATTTGTAAAATTTATGTGCATTACGCAATTAAATCCCTATTTACGATACGGTTGAATGATAATTCTTAGCATTCAATTTTTAAAACTCTTAGTAATTAAATATCAAGCCTATCTTGGATTAAAATCATTGTTGGATAAAAATAAAGATTGAAATTAATTCAATATGAAATATTCTAAATAAATATATTTTAATCCCATTAATTTTAAATCATAACTTTTATTTTATTTGATAATTTCAATTAAAATTATTAATGCTTTCTAGAATAAAGTACAGATTTAAATGGTCTATTAAATTATTTTATAACCCGTCTTCAAAACACAATAAACTTATTTTTAATCACTTTATATTATAAATAAAAATAATTTTTTATAAATTTACTTTTTAAATTTGAAAAGTACACGTTTACTACTTTAATTGAAAACAATTTCAAGCTTAGCAAAATACAAAATTTGATACGTTAAAATTTAAAATTCTACCATAAGAATAATATAAATCGTTCATTTGAACACCTAACTTTAAACTTTCTTTAAGATCCTTCAATTGAGAATAAATCGATATATCCGGTCATAGAAATTTATTTGATTTAGCGCTATTGCTACTTTAAAATGTTGTATCCAAGGTCTAAAGATGTATTTTGTGGCTTTGAATAACAGGATATTAACTTAACGTTAAATTTGTATCTGCTCAAAACAAGTAAAAAGTTAAAATCAAATCATATTTCACTTTTTGATTTTTCTTGGCATTAGTCTTTTTCGTTTTTTGTTTTGAAAAATGTTTGTTTTGTTGAATTTCTTTTGTTTCATTATTTTTAGTTTTTATTGATAAATATTTCGGATATTTTATTATATCAGAACAACCTCTAGCTAATATAAGATATTTTTTCAATAAAAATCTTTAAAAAATATAAAATTTTGTCAGCTGGTGTATTTATGGATTTGATTTATGGTTCAGGATTTTTTTTTTTTTGAGATATTAATGAAAATGATTTTGCAAAAAATAGGTTTTTTAATAGAATTGGGGTATCGGAATTACAAGCCCCGCTGGGCGCTTGGGAAAATATTCATTTGTTTTAATGATTTCATATGTTATATGAACTTATACTTAAAAGTAACTTTTACGCAAGCTTTTGTCAAAGCTTTAATGTAGCACGATTATTGATTTGAAAAAAAAAAGAATTTTCTTTTTTACACGTTGTTAAAAAATATTTTATGTGCCAAGGAAATTATACGTTTCATTAAGATTTTTAGTTTTAAATAGATTGGAACTGAACTATAGTTTTACTTATAATTTATTCATCAATAGAATGTTAAGAAACAACAAAATTGGCAATAACTTTTCTTTGCCCATTAAAACTAATAAGCATAATCATCCAATCTTTGCTTGGAAAGAGTCCAGATTTCGTTCACTTGCGTAATAAAATGTTTGAATTATATAATAAGTAATTATATGATAAGTATTTAGAAAAAATGCAATTTAAAGATAACAAATATAAATAAAAAATTTCGAATGTGTGTGTGAGAGAGAGAGAGACGAACAAAAAATATTTTTTTATTCATTATTACCCATTTTATTTTGCCCGACTTTGCTTTTCATTTTGATTTATTCTATTATAGAAAATATATTTTATTTTCAACATCAATCAAACGCATAATTTATCATTTATCAATATTTTATTTTAAATTATAATATTCCTACTTTACTCTAAAATGCTATGATAACAGAAGCTTGTTGTAAGTAATCAATACCCCTTTTTTTACTAATATAGCTTTATTTAGCTAAGTTACTAATCTTATATGAAATTATTATACGTTTCAATATTTTTTTTTTCATTTCACAGCATTCATTCTTGTTATTTGTAATTTTTTCTTGACATCGAATTTCAAATGTAATACTTTTTTCTACAGGTGTTAATCTGCTCTTTAAACTAATAAAGTAGAGTATGAACTCCAATTATCCGATCTTCGAATATCTGCACCCCAACGTTATAATTGTCCAGATTAATTTGGATAATTGGAGTTCAACTGTACTTGCTTTCCCTAGTAGCATTTTTTCATCGACCGATAATCGAATTTTCATCGTTCGCCGGTGAGCCGATGAGAATTCGAATATCGGATTTTCATCGAAAATTGCCCATTACGTCGATAACTCCTCGGTTATGTCCGCTCGATAGAGCAGCCCAGGATGAGTTTGTCCGATGAGATTCCGATTAAGTGTCAAGAAGAAATCGATAAGAATCCGATGAGTAGTAATCGAAATCTCATCGCCCGATGGAATTTCGAACACTTTCCGATAAAATTCCGAAAATTTTACGACATGTTAGTACAAAAGTTTTAAACGAGATGGCGACACTATTTTTTTTTCTGTTGGTCAGGTAACATTCCGAAGTTCAGGAGGAGGACAGAACCACCAATCTCGGGCTCCGTGCTCTTGACTTGCAACTAGGAACTGTGCGTTAGTCGTCGCGGCTATGGAAGCTTGCAGTGTGTTTGCGTGTAAATAAAGAGGTCAAAATGTTGATCGTTAAAGAAGTTTTAGGTTATTTATTAAGAAATTTAAATTTTGATTTTTCTTTTGCAAGTTGCAAATTCCTTTTAAATATTACTTTGAGTTAACAATACTAATAGAAATATGTTAAATTTAAAAATAACTCTTGGTAACTTACGTATTGAAAAGTTTTTTGGCCCATAATATTTATTCAAAAATCTATTTTATTTAAGTTAGGTTTTTCAAAAATTAAACATGGCAAAAAAGTTAAAAATTAATTTCGAAGTAAATAAAAGAAATAGTTATCACACAGTAAAAATATTTATCTTCGCACGCAATTAAAAATGTTGTGTGTAAGTAAATGAAAAATAACTTTTACCAGTTTTAACATGATATATTTCGGATATGAAGTTTTCGAAATAATTTAACGCAATTTCTATGTACTAAAATAAAAAAAAAGCTACATTTTTCGGTTTCTTATCGTTGCGATATCGAATCGTCATAATTTTCCGATGAAACGTACATTGATTGAATTTTCACCTTTGCCGATATCGAATCGATGACTTTTATCGATAGGATTTCGTTCACCGATTGCCGCTGTCGCCGCGTGCACTTTCGGATTACGGATGCGATCACCAGTGAGTTTTCGCTAAATCCGATGAACGATCGATGACCGATCGAGCAAATTTCGAGAAGCAATGCTACTAGGGTTTGTTCTTAAAATGAAAAAATAAACCAGTCAAACTCGTCAGGCAGCACAATTTTTCAAAATCAACACATGCTGTTCCACGCATCGCACTGTGTTGAGAAAAGGAACGTATTGTAAAAAAAAACGACGATTTTTTAGAAAATACACCAAAAGTGAATTTTTTCATACATATATCATTAATTGTTTCTTTTCAGCTTTTGAGCAGTCGGCTCAGTGGCTGTGAGCTATTACGTGCCCACCTCATGAGCCCAAGATCACGGGTTCGACCCCCGACTGAGTCGGCAGATTTTCAGGATGGGAAAATCGTCGGCGCGCATGTCATATAGCATCTCTAAGATCCCTTAAGTACCCATTTGGCTCGGGTTCTCTCAGCAAAATTAAAATCTCGGCATAGTGTGACATCCACAGAGTTCAGATTCATTGTAATCTGAGCGTCAAAATTGGTAGTGATAGCCATCTAGATGGTGCCACAAAAATGGCTCTCAGATCTGGAGAATAATGCCGAGTCTGCAAAAGGCTTGATCCACCAAAAAAAACAGCCCCTTTAAAATTTTATTTTTTGAATAGTTGAATTTATTGAATATGTTACACACTTTAGGAAACTTGAATGCCACCAAGCTGAAGGAGACTGATCCCCGAATTTTCATCGACACCGATAACACAAAGAAATCGGTCCTCGTGGTGGAACGTGTGTCCTTTTCGGACAGAGGACTCTACACTTGCAGGGCAGAAAATTCGCTGGATTCCGGTTCGACTATTGAATATGATGAAGAATCTGTATTCGTTCATGTCAGAGGTGAGTTCATTGAAGCTTCATGCATGCGAAATTGCTAGTCGAACCCCAATTTTATTCTTTGAAAACTGTGTTTTGAAAGTAATTAAAAAATAAACCAGCGGTTTTATTTTTTTTACTCCAAAGCTTACTTTAAGCAAATGCTTGGTAATTCACACAAAATTATAGATTTTTATGATTCTTTTTTTTATTTCATTCAATTGTATTTAGAGAATGGGTAGAAGATAGGATTTAATTAATGTAATTAAATTGGTATAGTTACTAATTAACTTCAAGAAATAAACGTATTAAAATAATATATTGTATTAAAATTTTTCGTAAATTTATATTATACTATAAATGCAAATACTGAATGTATTTAATAAACTAATTTTGTAATATCTGCATATTTATAATTAAGTTTAAATATATAGGAAAAATAAATGAGAAAATTATATTCCATCAAATCTCTAGATAAAATGTGAATCATCCAATTAAAAAAACCGCAGTCCAATTTGCATTAGAAAAACAATAATTTTTTTTATTAAACGTACACACGTTTTCACTCGGATTTAATTATTTTTATTTTTGTATTTTTAACAGTTAACTCTCTACAGCTTACAGATATCTTTAAAAAAAAGCTCTGAAAGAAGTAAAATAGCTTACTCTTCCGTTACTTTAATACTCAATGAAGTTCTTTTGGTACATGAAACAGACATACGAAAACAAAGTATAAAATATAGGTATCAGATGCCATACCTGCCTTCAAAAAAATGGTTTTTAAAATCGGACTGTTAAAATATAACTGAAGTTAAAACAGTTCTTCATATGATAAATGACGGATGGAAAAGCAAACTGTCCGACGAAAAAAAATTAAAAAATTAGGTGTCTAATGTCATATATTTCTAACAAAAAAAAAAGGAATTTTGAATGGTTCATATATTTCTAAAAAAAAAAGGAATTTTGAATGGTTCGAAGAGAAATTACAACAGATATCCGTATAAAGACACATGGACAGGCGAATGGAAAACCGTAGAAACAGGCGAACAAAAAGTATGAAAGGTAGGCCTCTGATGGTCATACCTTTTGAAGAATCGGACGTATGGGACCAAACGGACACACAGACAGAACTCTCAATTCTATCAATAGCTAGTTTCCGTTTTTTTATTCTTTCAAATTAAAAAAAGGGGAAATAGCATAAAAATGTGTCTAAAACCAATACGATAAATTATTTACAGATAATGTGATTGAAACAAACGAAGATCAACTGGGCATGGGAAAAGTACTCATTCTCGAAGAAGATCTTCAGTTGCAATGTAACACCACTAATTGTCCTCATTGTGTTATAAGTTGGTAGGTAGACAATTTATTTTTAAATATATGTTACCATAAGTTTAACAAAATGAATCCGCAAACTGCACTGTAAAAAAACTAAATCTTTCAGACATTAATAATTTATTTCGACAAATGTTGATATGTTTGTTAAGGTCGAAATATACAACTTTGTTTTGAATAATTTTGTGTTTTATAGCAAATTAAATTTTGTAGTTCATACAGTACATAGTTCCTACAGTTGAATTCAAAAATTATCTCTTTTTTAGTTATGCACCTTAATAAGAAAGAGCTTACCTTAAGGTATCCGACTACGTTGGACACTAGTTTTTTTTAATAATAATAATAATAATAATAATAATAATAATAATAATAATAATAATAATAATAATAATAATAATAAATAATAATATAATAATAATAATAATAATAATAATAATAATAATATAATAATAATAATAATAATAATAATAATAATAATAATAATAATAATAATAATAATAATAATAATAATAATAATAATAATAATAATAATAATAATAATAATATAATAATAATAATAATAATAAATAATAATAATAATAAATAATAAATAATAATAATAATAATAATAATAATAATAATAATAATAATAATAATAATAATAATAATAATAATAATAATAATAATAATAATATATAATAATAATAATAATAATAATAATAATAATAATAATAATAATAATAATAATAATAATAATAATAATAATAATAATAATAATAATAATAATAATAATAACAATAACATAACAATAACAATAACAATAACAATAACAATAACAATAACAATAACAATAACAATAACAATAACAATAACAATACAATAACATAATCAATAATCAATAATCATAATCATAATAATATAATAATAATATAATATATAATAATATTATAATAATAAATATAATAATTAAATTATAATTATAATTATAATTATAATTATAATTATAATTATAATTATAATTATAATTATAATTATTAATTATAATTATAATTATAATTATAATTTAATTATAATTATAATTATAATTATAATTATTTTAAATTAAATTATAATTATAATTATAATTATAATTATAACTATAATAATTTTTATTGCACAAAAATAACAGATATTAATTTGAAGGGGAAAAAAATACAAAAGCAATTATACATCAGTAGATAGAACACCAAGGGTCACAAGGACCATATTGGCGAACGCAAAAAAGTACATAGATGTAACAAATATTAAATTACAAGTAAATAATATTATGGCAACAGAAGTGTCGGGGGTATATTTAAGAGGGTTAGTCAATACAAAATGAATTACTGTACAGTTATTTTATTTCAATAATTGAAGTATGCATAATCAATAATAATTTTTTTAAATAAATTTTAATACATATATTTTATGTATTTTTATGTTCACCAACACAACTTATAATAATAATTAATGACCATTTTTATTTTAAATAAATATATTTTTTGTAATTTAAAATTTTTTATGTAAATTTTGATGTTTTTCGCCTTTACGATAGACTTTCTAATTAAAAAAATATTAAAGATTTCTTTAAAACCACTATAAATTAATAAATTTTCATTTGATATCTAGGGAATAGACTACAATCTAAGATATTTATCGCACCAATAAAAAGTTATGAGTTGTCGAAGCTAAGTTAATGATTTTTATGTACTTTTTTCTACTATTTATGATAGTAAGTGCCATAATTTCTGTAATAATGCTTTAAATTACTAGTCTGTAGTCTATTCCCTAGATAATAGTATAAAAAATATTCACAAAAAATTTCAAAACATTCGGTTAAGTACTTTTTGAGAAATATGGGTTATCGAGAAGAAAATTAAAAAAAATTTCATTTTGCAGAAAATCAATTTTAAGTAAATAAATTATATAAAGGAGATTCATTTATACAGAAAAAGAAAAATTATTTTATGCAGAGTCAATATAGAGACAGTTTTGGATTCTTTAAAATCTCCGCTATAATTTAAAATAATAAAAGAAAAATGTTAAATTACATCAAAAATGGTCATTTCAACGTAGTCGGGTACCTTAATAAAAACATTCCTATTGATCAATATCTAGTTGAGCCAATAGGAATTTTTCACTTCTCGCTTAAGACATTTTGCATCCAAATTATTGTCAAAAGAAAATTTTCTTCTACTTTTTTGGAAATGCCTTTGTTAAAAAAAATTAAGGTACAGCTGGGGAAAAAAATGATCCACCCCTCGTTACTCGGCTGCTATTGATCAGGGAATTTTGTAAAAGGTGTCATTTTTCAGGAAAGAGAGTAAGAAATTGAACACTGGCAACGAAAATTGCATAAGGGGTCGTCTACATATTAAAATTAGTACCAACTTTGAAAATTCCATTAGCATCACCCAATTTTTTATATAAAAATGTTTATCATCTTCAAAATACTCCAGATCCAAACGGAAATTAATTCATTTGCATTATTTGTTGAGATATAAGCATTCAAAGTTGAACGCCCATAATGTTAAAAAAGTGTCACAAACTTTTATTCATACCTCCACAAATAAAATGAATTAAACAAAGATTTTTTTTCATTATATACTTCTTAATCTTCCAAAAACAAATCACACAAGTTTTAATTTTTCATTTTTAATATATTTTTATTTAAATTTAAATAAGAAAAAATAAAACATGAATAGCAACCCCAATTTTTTTTAAACATAAATTGATAAAGTAGATCAAGTAGAACCAAAATCCCTAATTTTTTTAATTCAACAACTATTATTTGCCTAGTTATTGTAAAAAACCTGGAAATAAACGAATTTTAGGGACCGTGTAAAAAAATACTTGGCTTTGATCCTAACTTGCATTATCGTTTGGTGGTTGAAAGGCTTTTATAGGTATATGTTTATTCAAATTATTGATGTCTGTCAAATGTCTAAAAATCTTTTCTTGTTTCAAGTGCATACAATGTATTTTGTTTATATAATTAACATTAAATTATATCGATTACTATGTTTTTAAATGTATGTTATTTCCAATACAATTTCAAAAAGTGTGTTTAATATTAAAAATTAAATACCCTAAAATATTATTGGAATTCGGTTTTTAGTATATTTCATTGTTACCACATTGATTATTTAAAATGATTAGTGCCCACTGCCTTGGTTAAAAATCATTGCCCAAATCATTCTGCGTAATTTTATTTTGCTTTCCTTAAATATCGTGTTAAGGTCGTAACCCTCGTTTTGTATTACGTGGTTTATATTACCGATAAAGTGCGTCGAATTTTAAACAAACTTTTTGTAGGAATATGAATGAAACAAAAATTTGCATAAAAAATGTAAAACATAAATGTAATAATCATGTTTGTCAGTCTCATTGTAACTAATCGCATTTGAAAATATGTTCGTTCTAAATAACCGTATATGTGACTTAATTCAAAATTAAAGCTTTTCCTCGTCTAACCTTTATTTTATTTCTGAATTTTAAAATCCAAAATTTAAAAAAAAAAAAATAAAACACAATATTAGTGAAGAAGGTTAAATTCTAGCACCCGTTGGCGAGATTATGTTAACCCTTTTGTTAGCTTGTCGTTTTGAAAAGACACAACTTAAATATTACCTTTTTCATTTTGGAGATTTCCCCCTAAACGAGTTCAAAATTAATGCTTTAATATCTCAGCAAATAATGCAAAATAAATTATTCTTTTTATACATGGGGTATTTTGAAGGTGCTGAAAATTTTTATGCAAAAAAAAAATTGGGTGTTGCTATTGGAATTTTCATAGCTGGTACTCATTTTAATATGTAGACGACCCCGTATACAATTTTGTCGCCAGTTCTCAATTGCTTACGCTATTTCCTGAAAATTGACACCTTCCACAAAATTCCCTGATCAATTGCAGCCGAGTAACGAGGGGTGGATCGTTTCCCCCCCAGCTGTATATATTTAGTCTATGTTTATGTGAACTCTTTTTTTTTTTGTCTTCCAGGTCTAAAGACGGAAAGACATTGTACCCTATACCAGACCACTTAAAAATCCATGAAGCTAACCAATCCATTACGATCGAGAATGCATCTTACGATGATTCCGGAGTTTATGTATGCTCTGTAGATTTCATGCCGCTTGACTCCACTGACCTTTTACCTGATAATTTACAGTGTGAGTAAGGTTTTCATGCATGAGATAATTTGGTGTCGGTGTTTCACTCTGAAATATTTTTCTAATTAATAAATTTATTTCATTGTTGCAATAAATATTGAAATATTTTGAAATATTTTTAGGGTTTGAACAGAGAATTATTGAAATTTAGTATTTTTATTATTTCTCATAAACTTCTACGAAATATGTCAAATGCTTTTAACGACTTGTAACAAGTGTTTTACGGCACACATTTTTGTGGAAAAATGTAGTATCTAACTGATTTTTATTTGTTGAATAATCTAAAATTGTTTATTTGTTGTTAAAAATTGTTTTTGGTCATTTGACAAACTGCATGCATTGCATATATTTCATACAAATCTTAGCAAAAATTGTTACTTATAACTTCCTTCAAAATTTTATATAAAATATATTTATACAGTTTGCCAAATGACACAGTTGTGTTTATTTTACTAAGAAAAGAAAGTTTTTATGAACAAAATGAACAGCAAGAACGGATTGTTATTTTCTTTAAATGTCCATATCTCTGAAAATAGTCCATAAATGTTAGTTATTTTACAGAATTTTAGCTTTTGTTATTTCTTTAAAATTACTAATTTTTTTTATGGATTTTTAAGATCACGGTGCTCCAAAACATTTTTTTTTTAAATCTTGGGATCTATTTTGAGTACCATATAATTCCATTTGAGACTTCTTTTTTGCGCTAAAATGAGTGCCGTAACAAGTGTTAAAATCATTTTACATATTTAGTAGTAATTTATGAGAAATGTAAAAAAAATGTTAAAATCGCAAGTGTCTCGATCACTTTGACCAATCCTTGTAAAGTGTTAAATGGAATTGAAATGAAAGATAAAATGTTAATGATTCTTCTCTGTTTTCAGTTTTAAAAATTATTACAAAAATTTGTTTGAAAGAGAAATGACAGATACACTCGTAGATATGCTTAGGAAAAAATAGGCTTGATTCGAAATTTACAAACAAAAAAAATCCAAATCAACAATAACTTATTATTTATAATAATAGATTATTTGCATCATCAAATTGAAATTATTAAAGAATATTAAAATGAAATAATTTTTGACATTTTCCTTTATATTAAATCAAAATCTATACATTAACAAAATAAGTATTTCAATGCAAAACTTTTGTAGAGATTTGTATTACCAAAAAATTGTATGGCATCTATACACTCTGTGCATGCGCGATTATCTCGAAGACCCTAATATACACACAAGTACTTAGAATTCCGCCGTTCTTTTAATTCGAGCTGTAGAGTGATTTCAGACAGACGGACGGAGATATGTTCAAAAATCACTTTTTTAGAATAAGAATTTTCGAAAACGTGTAGAAAACACAAAATCTACATTTCGTACATTCGACCCCATCGAAATACTTTCGTTACCTTATATTTCATATTAGGCTATTGAAAGTACAATCTTTCAATAATAAAAATAAATATATTTTTTTTATGAAAGATATTGATCAGAGACACAAAAGCTAACGTTGTGAGAAAATCACCCATATCTATTTCTTTCAATCAAACGGCAGCTAAAAAAAACCATTAGAAAAAAAAAACATTTGAGATCGGGTAAAGGAAACAGTGAATAGACAGACCCATTCAAAACAAGATCTGTAAAACCGTTTCCTTAGCAACAGTACTCTCCTTACAGAGAAGTTACTATGAAGGGTGACTTTTTATTCAAAATGAAATTTGCTGCAGGAAGAAATCGGAAACTGCCAGCGAATTGAAACAGGTTGAATAAATTTGCAAGTCCATATTCAATATATAGTTGAGTTTTGAGGTGCTATAGAGAAGAATATAAGCAATCCACAAGAAGGGTTACGTGTTGGCTTCTAAACAGTGATACACCAAAAACAAAAATACCCAATATTTTTAGTTTTAAACTCAATACCTATAAAAAGATATTATAGGAGGGGGACTAGTTTTCCAATTTTTATTTCATTTTGCGCGCCTATATATATGTTTAAACATTTTTTAAAAATCTATTTTGGAAAAACCTAAAATTAGTAAAATTCTAATACGTTTTATTTAAAAAATAGCATAATTATTTATTTTTACAAAAAAGTAAATATAGTTTTTGACAGAAAATTATGAAATCTAAGCATTTCAATTGAAAAATGTGCCTGCCCCTTATTCAGGGGAAGTTTTTGAAGTTATGTATAAAACAATCCTTACATGTACCAAAGGTCCAATGGGTTTTTCTGAAATCACAACACTTCCTGACCAGTTCCTTCAACTATTGCGGCAATTGGTATCCCAGACGTGTAAGAGACACTCTCTGTTTTTTGTCGTTGTTTGTTTTGTAATTGAGGATGATTTCAAACTCACAACATCATAGTTTGGAATTTATTATTTAATATATGGTATATTGACTGTTTTTATAACACAAAAGCTATTATATTTATGGTAATAAGACAAACTGCTTCAGGACAATAATTTTTTTGAAAGATAGCAAAATGTATTTGTAAGTGCCCCTAATGCTTTTCGAAAATTTTACCCGGTCTCTTACACATATTGAATTACATTTTCGGGTTAAAACTAAACAAACAAAAAATTTGTATTTAAAGGAAAAAGCACCTTTGTGGAATTATGACTATAGTTTATTTTATTTATTATTTTTTTTTGAAAAAAATTTCAAAATTGAAAATTGTTTTGTAAATTTTGTCTCATTAACTTTAAATTGTAATGAAATATATGCTTCATCCCCAAACCTAAAATTTTACTAAATTACTGGTAGTTTTAATTTGTGCCATTCTTAAATGAATGTGTTAAAAAATCCTTTTAGATATTAATAGTGAAAATAAAATTTAATGTTTGAGAGACAGAGTATTAAAATAACTCTAAATCTTATAATACTTAATTATCTGAAACAGTAAGTATTTCGTTAATTGTTTTGTGATTTTTTAATTATTTTTCTTCCTTTCGCTTTGGTAGGCCAAAAGTTTCATTTTAATAACCAGTAAAAAAAGTTCATCTCAAGAAGATAAAGAAATTCTATTTACATTCCCAATTGAAGAATCAAAAGCGCAATTTTCATTTATATTTATGATAACTAAACTGAGTAAAAATAGCTTTGCAATTCTTGACTTCTAATACTATTCCGATTTAAAAAAAACGCCTAAAAATAAATAAAAAATTACCTCCATCTTTTCTTTTTCCGTGTTTTAAAGATTAAATAATAAAGATGAAAACCGATAGCTAACCTATAAAGTACGTGTTGCATATGATTAGAAAAGTTATTATTTTTTGCTAACTTATATATTTTCTCCATCATCAAACTTGAATTCAAGACAAAATATGCATAAATAGTTTAAGTTTTACAAAGTTACAAAACTTGATCCCAAGAAAAAACGCGTCGAAAGCTTTTTACCCACATTATTCGTCACGAAATTTCTCTCCCCCCCCCCCCCCTCTTTAATACGATTTAATTGTGAACAACAAATATACTAGTATCTTTATTAGTCCCATAGCAAAAAAAAATCTTTCCTTTCAACTCTTATTAAAAAAGAATTCCCTCTGGCCTTCGGTTTATAGCAATCAATAAGATTCTCTTCTCGGAAAAAAAAATTGATGTAAAAAGAAATTGCGTATAAGTTGCTATAACTCAATTGTCAATAAACGAGAAATGATGCCCTTTTCTTCGTAAAAGGTCATAAAAAATAGATTTTTTATGAATTTAAATTCCAACTGGTATTTTGAAAAGCCAATTTAAGAAAACAATAGTAATAAAACTTTATTAGAATTTTCTATTTCATTTACAAGAAAATGCTTATTGCAAGTAAAATCACTTTTAAAATACCAATGTGTTTAAAATTTTTCATTATGGAGTTTGAATTAATTGAATGCTTCAAGCTATTGTTATATAATTTATCCGATTCAGAGAAATTACATTCCCTGAAAATTGTAATAAATTGTAAACATGTCTCAATTGTAAACATTAGCAAATTAATTATTAAGTATTTTTCGATATTTATCAGGTAAATAAAAAAATATGTAACATAATAGTCTTTCTTATTCGATGTATTTTTTTAGGTAAACAAAAATCAAGTGGGAGTAATGAATATTCAGAAGAAGATGATGAACTCGAAGAAAATGTTTACATTTGCCAAGCATATAATCAAGTGAAAGCAATGCATACAACTATTGTAATAGATGTTAAGAGTAAGCTTAGAATTTTTTTTGTATCTTTACCAACATATTTTATAATGGAAAAATTATGTTTAGAATCATATTTTTGTTGTGTTATAAACGCACGTTTACGTTTCATTTCTAAGATTTGCTGATAGCTACTGTGTTTAACACTTTTTATTTATACACGACGAGAATTTTTAACCTTCTGACCACTACACCAAATTTTATTAATTGGTAAAAATCTTTAGTTTTAATTAAATTTAAATTTAATTATAAATGTAATTATAATTCAACTTTATCCATATGAGTAAGAAATGATATAAATATAAATTAAAATTAATATTTTTACACAAACATAAAATGTTTACAATAAGAATTTTTTGTTAACTGTTTGGGTTTTAAAGACAGAACCTATATGTAACAAAACAACAAGAACTTTATTCAAGAATACTTTTTATGAAAATAAAAGTATGCCCAAGTCCGAGATCGACTCCTCCGTTACATTGTTAGATTTGAACGGCGAACATCGCATCCTATAAAGACTTCGATATAACTATGATATTCTCATTATTTATAGATTTTTCTTTATTTAAAATTAAATTACTTATTATTTTATTGTAGAGCTTTTATTACTCAGTAATAGTCGCATTGTGTAAGGAAACAATGGATCAGAATTTCATAAACTATAAATTTCGTAAAAAAAACCACCTTAATATGGGACTCTTCGCAAAAAAATTATGATGGCAGATGGTTTATGGGTTTATTTATGCAAAGAATTGTGTTGGTGAACGCATTTATAGATAATTAAAATATATAATTGAAGAAAAAAAAACGCGGAACTGTGGGAACAGTTTCATTCAAACATTCAAGTTTTTACACGTATAGTCTCAGTCTTCAACTTTCCGCATATGGATTTCGTTTTTTTTTTATCTTCCCATTTTTTTATCCTGAAATAACACATTTAAATAAATCAGGATCTTATAACACTTTTTCAATTCCTTTTCGATAATGAGTTGATGTTTGAAAATGTAGTGGCGTGGGGCGTGGGTGTCTTTAATTTTAGTTTAGCGTCAAAACTAAATTCTACTAAACCACAAGCCTATGGCACAATAATAATTTTTTCCTGGTTAAAACTATTGGATTTCACCCAAAAAAATCTTTCATCAGTTTTTCGTTTTAGCGCCATGTACAAAATGGGGCCACGGCGAGGAACTAAAAATAATCATTCGTTTTTCCAGCAAGACTCCAACAACTGTCGAATGTTTTTTCCGCCTACTAATGCTTCAAGATATCTGGCATTGCGCAAAAGACACACGTTTGTCATCTCATTGCGCAGAAGTTCTGTGCGCACTGTAGTGTGGTAAATTAATTCGAGTGTGTTTATTTTTTGGTTCTCGTTTTGGTTGTAAATGCTTTTCGGTTCTGAATCTTTTCACAATGGTCGCGTGAACCTCTATCGATGCCCTAGTCACGCATTATAAAGCATGGAGGAGATAATATTAGGAAAGCAACTGCTACTTGCAATCATCTGTGGACTTCTCTGTATTCCACCAGGTGAGTGAGATCGCTCAAATATAATAAATTTGTTATGTTTATTCCTTAAGTGCATAGTATTTTTTACTTCTAATATTTTGTTATTTAATATTATATTTTGTATTGCATAGTTCATAAAAGTTCTTGCATGAGTTGGTTTTATATATAATAATAAAAAAACTCTAAAGGTATGAGCCCTCTATAACTAATTGCTATTAATTATTTTCATCAAGAAAATTAATATCTTAAGGTCGCATACTTCATCGCCTGCTGTATTTTACTAAATATTTATCGGAATTAATAAATATATGAAAAGTAATTTTAAAAAAATGTTTTTTTCATTTGCAATTTTTTTAAGTAAGATTTTTGCAGTTGAAAAATATTTTTAATGTGTTATTATCCTTGTTAATGGAAATTAGTTTTAATAAAATCTGAAATTTTTCTATGCTTGATTGGATTAATGATCAGTAGTTAGAAAACTGTGTCTTAAACAAATTTTCCAAAATAATAATTGAAAATAACAATTTCCCATTGATAAATCCTAGGAATTGTTTTTCCATACTAAATTTCTAATTAATTTTTAAAGAAAAAATAGAATAAAATATGATAAATTGAAAGTGCTCTGTTTTTCAACTAGCATTGATGTAAAATTAAAAAAAAATAACACTAAAAGATTCAGGTCCAAAGCCTTAGCTTGCATTAAATAGCATGTAATCATTTATTGGTATAATGCATTTTTGTCTACACGAGCCGATAGTCGAATCAATAGAAAACTCGACTTAAGAGGACATGAATTTCAGAAAACGAAAACTATTTTCCACAATGTTAATTACGGAATTGTTTCTTGACTAGTATCCACAATTGTTAATCTATTGGTTCTGAATTTGTTGGTATGCTTTGGTATTGATAAGCCCTATGTTTGTGTGCAGTGAAATTCTTGATATTGTTTTTGAAAATTATTTTTATCCGCTGTAAAGGCATCTTTTTGCTTTTCGGCTTATAAGAAACCCTTTTAATTAATTTAGAGACAATTTAAAAACTCACAAACATGGGGCTCATCAATACCTAAGCATACCAACAAGTTCGAAAACAATAGGTAAAAAATTGTGGATGCTAGTTATGAAACAATTTCTCCATAGGTTAGTTTCGTTTTTGGAAATTCATATCCCCTAAACAGCATTCTGGATAAACAAATTTAATTAACTACCAAATATTCATAACTAAAATCATACTTTGTAATTTTCCATTCATTAGTTGATATATAATGCCAATGACTTCTATTTTCAGTTGCTTACAGTATCAACCTAACTAGCACCACAACTTTCATCCAGAAAGGAGGAGGCTTCGAGCTAGCATGCCAAGTAGCAGGTCTGGGCATGCATCTTTGGTATAAAGATGGGAAGCCTATTGTGCCAAGCGCAATTAACAAATTTCATTTGGAATCTGGCCGCCCTTTCTATGACGCGGAAAAGTCTGACTATTTCACGACTATGCGGCTCTTTGTGAGGGAGGCTAGTGCTATACACTCAGGAGATTATAAGTGTAATAATGCTGGTATTTATAGTCAACGTGTAGTTATTGTGACTGGTAAGACAGCATATTTTTTGTTTTTGATTGTAGATTTGTATTTGAATTTGTGTTATAAGATATTAAAGATGTCTGTTTATACCTTCACTCTCTGTCTTGTTTACTTTAAATTTATCTGGTTTAATATGTCACTCAAATAATGCCCAGGTTAAATATGTTGCTGGGTTTAATATGTTTCTATGCCTCACATTGCTCAAATGTTGCTTTGGGTGCCCGCTCAGGTGTCAACCTTTTCACTTCATCACTTGACCAAGGTTGTGAATTTATGAAGCATAATTCAAATTTAAGCTTCGCTTGGAGGCTGGAAAACATATAACTTACTTATGTACTAAAGTTTTTTTTAAATAAACAATTATAGTTGTGTAGTTCTTTATTGAGGTTTGTGCAATGTTTCACTTTCTTGCAATTTAAATTCTTTCATTATAAGTGGAGTTTTTTTAAAAATGTTTTGGTTTAACTTGTGTCAATGCAGTAATAGTACTTATGGTTATTTCTTTTTAATTAAGTCAAAGACAGCATCTTATTGACCATTTCCTCAGTTGCAGACCAATATGACGAAGCCTTTGAAACACAGTTGTTACTATATGAAACATTAAAAACCATTAGTTTTCTACAAACTGTGAAAAAGTATACTTATTACTGTAAAATAGGCCTTGGTTTGGGAATTTGTCAATTGTCAAGTTAAAATTTGTATGCCTTTGCATGTCTATAATGAAGTGTGTGCTATATTTTCAGTGTTTAATTGATTTTAACAAAAGTAACTATTTTCAGAGGATCTGATAAAAACCAATGAAGATATACCAGGTGTAGGAAAAGTTTTAGATCCAGGAGAGCCTTTAACTCTGCAATGTAACACTACTGATTGCAAGCTGTGTAATGTAATCTGGTAAGTTTTAAATTTTACTACTTGATTCATTAAAATTGGAATAAGCATTCAAGAGTGGTTTTGTGAAAAAAATATTCAGACTTTTAAACTTGACTTACTGAACAATGATTCCCTTCTGTATCTCAGTTGAAATAGGGAATGCCTTGCATTATTTTTAATATTTGAAAAATTATCATATTAGATAAGGACCCAGTATTTTTCTAGAGGTATGCAGAAAAGTGTATTTAATAAAAAAATAACAAGAATATTTTTACTGTGTATAAATTTCATGTGCCTGACAAAATTAGATTTACTTCTTATATGTTTAGTTATTACAGTGAACTCAGTTTATATATGAAAAACTTAATGGAAGAATATGCTAAGTGATAAGAAGGTGCAAACGAGAAAATAAGCTTTAAAGTTGTTCCATTTGTGCTTAGATACATTAAAAAAGACACTTGCAAACAGTAAAAAATATACTTAACTTAATGTTTATGAAAAAGGGGAATGTTGTTATCTTTAAAGGAGGTAATAACATGTTCATTGACAAAAAAAATCTCAATTTTTCAAAAATGTCACTTAGCATGTTCTTCCACTAAGCTCTTCATATAATTCTGGTGAGGCAATAGGTTATTTGAACTTTTTTATAATTTTAGGTTCAAGAACGGCATACAAGTGCATGCTATACCAGGTCGTATTTCCATGCATAACAAAAACAATTCCATGGTCATTAATAGCGCTACATACAATGATTCTGGTATGTATGTGTGTGCACTCGACAGGAAGCATCTTGATGTTGCCTTAAATGCTTCTATTAGTGTACAATGTAAGTGATTTTTCCAAAATAGGTATCTTATATGAAGAGTGCAGGGGAAGAACCCCTTGATTGATTAGGAATTTTTACGTATTCTAGTCTGGTTGGCGGAATTTGGCGGCAGGAAACCGGTTTCTCTCTTGGTTCTTCTCTCTCTGTACAAACGTGGGACTCGTGCCTCACATGAATCAGGATTGCAGCGAAAGAAGAGCCAAATAAGAAACCGGTTTCCTTGCACCAGTTTAGGAGATGACTCGCCAAAGATGCCCGATGCAGACAGATTCCTATGCAATGAAGAGGTTTTTCCCATGTACTCTTCATATTTTATTTAACATACATTAAAGTTGAACAAATTAAGAGTAAAGAAAAACATCTAATTTTTATGCCTTAAATTTTAATTTGTTGATGGCTTAATTCAATGATAGCTTTTAGGTACTCTATTTTTGTGTGTGTTTGAAAATTCGGTCTTACAAGGGAAATGAAACCTGCTTAAGTTCGATTTTGGGAATTACTGGTTCATGCTGTAAAGTAATTCAAAAAGTTTAGAATCATTTTTTCTATATTTATTTAAAAATTTTTTTTGAAAATTTCTTTAATTAATAATTAGTCTTCTTGTGATATCAATCTCTTCCTAGCCAGCTTTTCATTTTTAACGTATAAAAAAGGTACACAATACAAATTTTAAACACTTGATGTTTGTTTGAAATTAAGTGTGATTTTAACAACATTTGAAACTATCATGATGATACTTTCTATTCCATTTGGTTTAAGTAATTAATCATTAAGTTCTTTGCTTTACCATAATGTTGCAGATGCTGTATTAAAGTAGTAAGATAATTGCAAAGTCACTTTTAATCTTTTTCATGTTAAAAAGTTAGTATAACATACAAAACATATTTGACATGGTGGTCTTATAACTGTGTAAATAATTACTTGGCTGTTCAATGCAAATAACATACAAACCAAAACTAATTAATTTGTTTAGCATTTATGAAAATTTTGAATCAATTTGGATTTGTGACAAAACTTTGCTTCCTTCTTATATTAAAATTTGTTATTTACTCTTATTTTTCAAATGACCATATTTTATGCCCCTTATAGCTAAAATAAAATTAGAAAGGTTTGATAACTCTGCAGTAGTAACTGAAGGTAGCCCATTAGAAATTTTCTGCAAGGCAAAAGGTGCCCCAACTCCACTTATTAAGTGGTTTATAGGTAAGTTTTCTTTTATATATTAAAACAAATAGCATTTTTTAAAATATGGAACACTGGTATGATGAATGTTATGTGTAACAGTGAATGATATGTGCCACAGGTTCCGGGGTTTGAGTCCCGGATTGGGCAAGGTTCACTCAACTTTTCATCTCTTAATTGGGTCGATAAAATAAGGACCAAGCATGCTTTGAAACTATACCCTAGGGTCCCGCTTGAGATTGACCACCTAACGGGGACATATGTCTTAGAGCCCTTGGTCACAAAAGCTAAATATGGCATGGCAGGCTTTGGCCTACTAATGGGCTGTTGCGCTGAGGAGTTTAGAGTTTTTTTTAGTTTAGTGAATGTTATGAATGAATGTTAAGCTTTATGTTATTGTTATTTTATGTCATTACTTAGGATCAAGGCAATATTTCGTAAAATTTATACTTTTAATTTCATACATAATTATTTTATACTTAGCCCATTGTGTCCCAAATTATTTTTCTATTTACTTGCCTTAATATTTTTACAATTGTAGCTTGTGCATTAAATGGTTTTATAAATGGTAAATAATAATGTCTGGAAATAAATAGCCTTAAGGACTTAATTTGTCAATTTCTACACACTTTTATTAACTACTAAACCCACTGGTCAACAATAGAAAAGGATTTCTCGATGAATTGGCTGTACCTTTGCAGTCTTTTATGACCTAAAACTGAATACTACGTATGACATTCTTCATACTTGTGTCTGATGGGTTTATTTCTCAATAAGTCTACATTGAAAAATAAATAAATAGAATTGTAAGAATACTTATTAATTCCATATAGATATAAGGAGTTATACTGACATTTTTGGATGAATTAGCTATAGCTTTGAGGCTTTTAATGTTTTGGAACAGTATATGTTATTAAAGAAGTACCATCACCTTTCCCCCCTTTTAATCAACTATACAATAAACAAGCTAATATCTGAGGCTGAGCATGCATAAAAAATGAGTATTTTGCTGCGCTGGAATAAGTGTGGATGTTGCCTATAACATTTTGATTTTCTGAAACTTATTCTTAAGGGCGAATGATCCTGATCGACTACAGGTCTCCAAACCAAAGTACCTCTGGGTTAATCCAATGGAAAAAAATTATTTTCTAACCCTTTTTCCAGCTGCATTGAATAGTTTTACAAACAAGTTTTTTGTTATATGATAAATGTAGCTGACTTACAGGTTTCAAAAATCCCACATTTTAAAATTGTTTCAAATTTAAAAAAAAAATTAATGAATAATTTTACACAAAATATTCGAACCAATTTCAAAATTTAGGATTATAGAGGCCTGTAAGTCAGCTCATATCATATAATAAAACCGTTTGTAAAAATAATAATACAGCAGAGAAAAATGGCTTAGAAAATATTTTGTCCCCATTGGATCAAAACAGAGCCATTTTGTTTTGGAGACCCACTGTCATTCTGGCTCATTCGTCCTTAATGTAGTTTTTTGAAAAGTATAATAACATTGATAACTGAATAACTATCCAAGTATTGATATCTATCTTTTTCAATAGGAGATCAAGAAATATTTGAAGATGACGATAGAATAAAACTGTTAGATCATGAAGGCCTTAAGAAAGGCAAATTATTAATCGAAGAAGCTGATTACGATGATAGAAATCATTATACTTGTGAAGCTTATAACCAAGTTGATGCTGTTAATACAACCGTTTTTATTAGAGTTAAAGGTAAATAAAAAAATATTCTTTACCGGTCTAGCAGAAATTTAAGATTCACATGCCTATTAGTTTTATTTACAATGCTGATTTGAAAACCTTATAAAATGTATTTCATTTTGCATTTAGTTAAACCTTTCTACCTTTCGAAATGTTATTGCATTCTTGTCTGTTTTCTTTGCAATGCACATGATTTTTGAAATGCAAGAAGAAAGTAATTTTTATTTCAATTGCAAAGGGTTGTTATTTCTTAACCCTCTGATTGATACAGAGGTCAACCTGTCATCTGCTCTCAGGTTTTCCAGCAACACATCATTTTTAAAAATTTATAAATTGAATAAGTTTATTAAATTTTAAAATTTAAAGCATGGAGTGGCCATTTATGACCTTCTACAACAAAAATATATAGTTTAAATAATTTAAGAAATTAAATTTTCAGTTAAATTTTTTTATTTAAATATCATGCAGTGAAAACAAGTTTACACATCATAGCCAATATGCTTATCCCTCAGCGGGTTAAAGTATTCCCTGCATTGTATCAAAGACAGTGTTTAAAACTGTGACTTGTGTTACTGTAGGTAAACTTGCTGCGTTGTGGCCTTTCCTCGGTATTTGCGCTGAAGTAGCAATATTGGGTACTATTATTTTTGTATATGAGCGGAAAAAAAGTATGAATCAATGTGATGAACCTGACACTGCTCTTCCTTCTGACAAGTAAGTAAATTTAATTTATTAATGTATAATATTTATGCTTATATAGTTTGTAGCTTGATTACTTTTTGTGTTTTGAAAAATGAAAAGAGCTGTATTTTAACAGGTTTGAGCATTCAATTACTTTTTATTTATTTAGTTTTGTAATTTGTTAGAAGATAATTTTGCTTTGTTAATTTACTGTGATGTTAAAGTATGAAGCATAGTCAATATAGTCATTTGTTAGAAATTCCAAAGATTCACCTTAATACATATTGTTTTTTTTAATGATTGAAAAGCATTCAAAATTATTTTAGCAATTTTTGTTTGTTTCATTAAAAAAATTAAAGGTATCTTCTGTTTGAACTATTGTTTTAACGTAACAAGCAAAATTTTTAATATGGTTACATTTGTTGTGTAATTTAAATTGAAGAATTGCTTTTTACAAGTTGTATAAATTTGGTATACACATACTTAAAAAAATACAGGTGACATTTTAAGTTTTATTATGATTGAGAAGCTAAAGATTTGTATCTATATATTTAATCCAAACGGGGATAAATGTCTGGGGTAAAGCAAAAAGAGTGATAGAACAATGTTTTTTCATATTTTCAAACTTATACATTTGTATGTGTTTTGATGCATCATTTTGAGGCATTATTTTAAAAGTCTTGTTGAAGTTATTGAACTTTAATTTCTTTACTGACTTAAACATTTGTTAGGGCATTTAACAGTTCTATTACATTGTAAAAGCATTTGCCTGGATAACTTCATTCAAGTTACTCACAAAATTCAGTCACAATTGAAATACCTAAGTCAAAATTTATCACCATGAATAACACATCAAATAGAAAGTTTTAACTATGCATTGAAATTTTTTTAAAGAAGCCTTCTGTTTTCTATCACTTTTTTTTTTACTTCACTGTATTAAATGAATGTTTTTAATTACAATACATGCAATGAATAATATGCCAAATTGTTTTCTTACTTTTCAGTAAACATAGAGACCAAAAAGGGAAAGGACAAGACGTTAGGCAAAGAAAATGAAACCAAAGCTCACTTGTTGTTAATCGTGATATTTTGAAGTTTATTTCCATCTCTTAAGTTTTCTTGCATTTTTATTTAAGCATTGCTTATCATTTGTATTATTTTTTTAGTTTCAAATTTGCTCATTTCATTGAAATCGGATCTTTCATTGAATCTCATTATGTGTTGTGTGACTATTTTTTGGTTGTATTTTCCAATATGGTTGATAGTTATAATTTTTCAATGACGTTTTCAATTTGAGATTAACGAACATGCATTGAGTATAAATGCATTGTAACAACGAGAAAATTAGCAATGTGAGTCAGTGTCTTGTATGTTGTAGTCACTTGTGTGTAGTATCGTTATTACAAAACTTATTAGAAAACTATTGTTCTTGTGTATTGATGTTAAATGCAATAAATTACTAATCTGACATGCTCATTTCGAGAAAACAAAATATTTTCTTAAAGTGGGGGCAAATTTATTTCCAAGCTTTAAGACTCTTCTGTCTTAGTTTGTCGTTTAGTTGTTGAATGGATTTATAATATTCATGTGGACATCTCATATTCTTCCCATTGGGATTGTTTTATCAATGGCATTTATCATCTAGATTTACTATTTCAGTGGAACCATATAAAAACTGACTCCTATTAACTGATAAAATGTGTTAAAGCAAAATGCCAAATACCTTTAAAAAAATATGGTATGATATGTAATTTTGGTTTACTTAGGCTCACTATCGAGTTTGATTGTTTATGTTATACTACCCACTTATCGTATTAAATTTTGAGAACTATATCAATATTTACGAAAAGAAACTATTTATTGCTTTTTTGTACAAAGTTTAAATAATATCACTTTCAAGAGCTAGTTAAACGGTGTTCCACTGTATTGCAATTTTCATTTTTATATGTTTTAGATTGAACAATCATACATGAGCTTTATTCAATTTTTGTTCCTTTTACTGTTAAAAAAAACTATTTCTAGTCTCCTGCTTCCTTAAATTATTGTGAAATTCTTTTATTTGGCATACTATTGTATTATATTTTAGCTACAGGTATTTATCTTTGAGATGCTACCATGGCATACCGTAATTTGAAAAAGCTTTTAATTGTTCACTCTGACTGAAATTTACCTTTTCCTGATCTAGTCATATAATTTTCAATGCTTGTTTTTTAAACTATGTTAGTCATTTTATTTAAAATTTGTTTTTATATTTTTGTTACAAATTATTTATTTTCTATATATTCAATGGGACATTATTGTAAGTCAGTCATTATTTATCTCTTGAAAAGAAATTCTACTTCTAAAATTTCATATAACTAACATAACTCAAAAGTTGCTAGTATTGCGAATATAAAATTGTGATGGAAATATATAAGGAGCTTTATTTTAAGAAATATTATTTGTTTGTTTGCATTTTGCAGTCTCAAAATTAGCAGTATAGGAAAATATATATATAAGCTATTTTGCTCAAACTATTCTACATTTTATATAAAAAAATATAATCCCAGTGAGAATACTTATGCTTTAATTCTTAAAAACTCATATGATGATCTTTATAATTAAGTAATTTTTAATAATAAGCAAACAGTCAATTTTAAAATTTCATGGTTATAATTATAACAGGGTCATGTTTTCTTTTGTTATATTTCCTTTAGCTGTGTTTAGTTCTTTGTAAATAAGAGTGTTCATTTAATAGGTCCCACTTTAGTTTTATATCCTTTCTTGATGCCCTTTAGCAGCTAAAGATATCCTTAAAATCCAAAGATTTTCTTGGCCGCCTTAAGCATTTGGTTGTTGGAATGTTTTATGTATGCGGTAATAGAATAATTATTAATGTTTCATCTTATGTACCTTATGTGATTATTTTTTTGTGATTTATTAAATGAACATCTCCCATTTTATTTATTCTTTTATACTGCTAACATTTTAGTTGCACTTTCTTTATTCCCAAATAATATAATCTTCATTATTGTTATAAAAATCTTGTTACAAATTGAGCTTAGTATCAAATACCATTACGATGTTAAATTTTTCTCGAATTGCATTCTCATACTTTAAATTGTCCTAGCATTCAGATATTGTAAGTAAAATCAGATGTTTCTAATAATGGGCTTGTTAGTTATTATCTAGGTGTGTCAATGTTGAAATTAATACATATATAAAATAGGGATTAATTATGCTGGAACAATCAAACACATTTCTAATCTCTTGTTGGTTTGAAGTTTTTGTAAAATATTGCTCTATAAAATTAAATATATAATAGGTGAAATTAGACACTGAAACTATTTTGTACAATCTATTTGTGCATACATAGTAGCATATATAATATAACATTCTAGTACAGTACTCTCTTTTTTATGTTTTATGGACTAGTATTTTAATATTTCTGATGAAAGTTCTCACATTATTATTTTATATTTCTATTATAAAATTGTTAACTACAGTAAACTATGGATCATTCTTGGAATCAGGGATTGTGGTAAATACAAATAACAATCTATCCACAATTTTTTTTTTTCAAAAATAATGAAAAATTACCTTATGCATATGCAAAATACGTATGTTTATTCTTATGCTTCAAAATTTCTTACTATGATGTCTACAATGAGAAGTGTACATTTATTTTCTTTCAGTGAACAATCAATTCCAATTTGTTGAGAATTTCCTTGCCATGATGATTTGCAAAGTACATAGACTTGTAAATCAACAATTTGAAGTTTGATATTGAAAACTTGATGATCAGCAGATTAGATACAAATTAAAAAATATCGAGCAAATGTTTCTATCTTGGTGTTTTACGTATTTGTGAAACTAAGTTATGCTTAGTATTTCTAATACCTAGTTATGTATCAAAAAATACTGCATCACTCTCTGCATTTGTGCTTCCAGTTCACCATAAGTTCTGTAATATATTATTGGCAAAAAAATGGACATAATGACTGGCTATTCGAGAATTTACTGTACATAGATTTTTCCTTAAACAAATCGATCAATTGTAATATCATTACTGCTTTCAAAAATTTGAAGTTTCTTTGAGTTAACAATTTTTTTTTTTATAATTGCGTGAAAAAAATCCGATTTTTACACTTTAATTTTAATATCACATGCGTGCGAAAAGTTATACTTTTTAGAAACAGTGATAAAAAAATTACTTTTTTTCACCCAAAAGCAGTGAAAAAAAGTACTTTTTTTCACTCTTTTCATAAGATGCCAACATTTCAAGTAAAATGTCTATTTCATAATATTCATAAAATCTAGAAATTTATTGATCTGCTTTATTTATAAATATTATGCGCGTGAATGTTATTATTTTATTTTTGAATCAGTATCCATGTTCAAATGTTTGACTTTAAACTAAAAAATAAGTTTGCCTTTTGTAGTTCCATAGATTTATCGATGCCGATCTTCTTTACGTAAAAAAAAAATTAGCACGTGAATTATTTTTCAATCAATGAGATTTGATTTTTTTCACGTAATTATAAAAAATAGTGTATGAAACACGTGTGAAAAGTAAACTTTTTAAAACTCGTGTCATTATTTCACTCGCTCGTACCTCGCTCGTGAAATAAAATCCACTAGTTTTAAAAAGTGATACTTTTCACACTTCTTGCATAAATAACTATTTTGGATAGTGGACCTATGTGGGTATGGTAATATAGACAAGGGAAAAGTATAATGTTCATTCTTATTGCAAAACAAGCTTATATGAAGTCTAGTTGCAAAACTTACATTATCTATGACATAACTAAGATATACATAGGTACGACCCGTTCATTAGTGACTTTTGACGATGGTAAATTCAATCGACCAAAATTGCTAATTAATGGACGATACCCATTTCAGTTATACTTTGAAAAATCTGAATTTTGCAGCTGCACCCTTCATATTATTTCTTATACTGTAAAAGTTATATTGATTATTAAAAATGATTTATTTTTTATACGATAGTGGGTTTCTGAATTGCACTTTACATAGGTAACTAACTTTACCTAATCACTTAAAATCCACATCAAAGTGCTTTCATTTCTTTATTTTAAAAAAATTTATCTTTAGTTACTCTGTTGCAAATATTGTTTTGAAAATTTTTATATTTAAGGTTTTCTTGTCGAATCAAAATCATAAAATCATTATTTGTTTTAATTAATCTTGTGTATTTTCATAAATATGTACTAATTGAAATTCCATTGATTGATTATTATTTAATTTGTTTTCTGTTAATTTTCTTATTTAAGAAATATGCATCTATTTCAAATTTTATAATTAATGCACTTTCTTAAACTGCAAAATCTGACCATTTAGTTTTTGAGAAATTCTTTGGATTATTAAACCGTATAAATGAAATTAGTGTAACTATTTGTTGTGTTACAGGATATAATGTAAATTTAGAAGCTTTGACGATTTGTACATATACAACAGTGATATAAATTATTTTATGCAGATTATTTATATAAATATATATGTACAGTATTTCATCAATATGTCAAATAGTTTTAAGATGTTTTGTACAAAAACAGTCTACCAGTGTTAATGGTACTTTTGTTGTGTGTTTTTATACATAAATTTGCTTTATAAAACTGCATGTGGATGTTTTAAAAAGTTATTTTTACCTTGTTATTTTCAGTTGACTATTTTATTTGTATAGTGATTCAGATTAAACGTGCTATATTTTCGTTTCTTTTATGTAGTTTACATAGTTTATTAGTCTGTTTTAATGTTTTTTGTTATTTTCTGCTTTAAAAAAATTGGCTGTTAGTCTTTCTGGTAGCAAATTCAACATTATTTATTAACATTACTATAAACATTTTATTTTAAATAAATTATGTCAGATCTGCAGAGTACAAAGAAAAAAATTGTATATTGTGATCATAATGTTTGTTAAGTGTTAAACCAGAGATATGAGTCTTATGTAAGGGTTATGTCTAAACCAATTTAAACTATTCAATTAGTGCTTAAATTGTAATGTGTGTAAATAGGATTTTTAGATTGACTGTAAAAATGTGTGTTAGATTTTAACCCCTAAGGGTTCGTAGGAATTAGTAACTTCTTCTTAACTATTACAATGCAGTTTGTTTCCACCTGAAATCAAAGAAATTGTGTTTATCTATAAGGTTTACTACAGATAAAAGTAAATCTTATTCTTTAATATTTTTATTGGTAAATTTTACTTTAATTCAGTTTGAAAAGATAGCACCCCGTCCCCTTTTTTTTATCTTCAAAATACGTTAAAAAATAAATCATTTTGCATTTTCAATAATTTTCAATGGCATTTTAAATTTAAAATGTTATAGTTTTAGTGCTTATTTCACTCTACTCCCTAGACCTACTTTATTATGTGTCCTATTAATTATGAGATAAAGGCCTATTTTATTATGTGATAACATTGGTAAATCTTTCTCTTATTTGACTTATTTTTATGCATTGTTTTTAAATGAAACATTTGGCTTTAAAAATGCCAAAAATTATTTTAAATCTTTTTTCTTTAACTTTCTGTGCATTAAAGTTTTTAAACTGTTTTTGAGAACTCCAGTCATAAAAAATCTGTTCAAAATATTATATTCTAGATTGCAAATGCTAAAATTATTAAAAAAAACAATGTTTCTTTGAAGTCATGTGTGAAGTTTAAACATTGTGATAAGTAAATATATTAATGTAATGTTAAATTGTTTTTTAGTTTTATTGAAAGGCTTAAAAAGCAAGTGTCAAGAAAGTATTTAGGTGTATTTGTGGAATCTTGTCGTGAGAAATTTGTTAGGAATTTGTCTAGTTTAATGTGAAAGAATTTCAGTCTGTTAATATGAATGGCAATAATTTATATTTAAATAAATTAAAGACAGTCAAATCACATAGTTTATGCTAAGATAGTTTATATTTCAAAATAATGTTCTAATGAATCCAATTTACTGAAAACATGTAAATTAATTTAGTCATTTTCAAACTCTCAAATTTGTTATTGTCTGCTGTATTAGTTTCATTTGTTTCAAAATTGGATGTGTATTTCGTTTTGTTTTTTGTGACAATGCTCATTATCATTTATACATATCATAAATACAATAATTTAATTGTTCTTTGATTTGAAAAATTTCCTCAAACTGTAAATTATTATCAATATATTGATGTATTAGATGAGTGGTTAAATGTATTACTAGTAATTTTAGTTGCTCTTTGTGTCAGTACATATTTTATAATCTTATTATCTATGAGTAATAAAAAGAAATGCTTTGTTAGTGGTTTTGTATTCATTTTCCAAAGCTAAAAAAAATTAACTTTAACCTTTAGTCCTTCCACGGCTTTGCTTATGTTTTCTTTTGTAATGCTAGCTAATAAAAAAATGTGAACTGGAATGTAAATGTACCAATATTTTACATACTCTAAACCCTTCTCCACCAAACCATGGGCTTAGGAGTCCAGTCAGTAAGCACTTTCCTTGCATGCGAAAGGTCCCAGGTTTAGGCCCAGGCATTGCCAAAATAACTGCAAACATATAAACGGCCTGTGCAGCCAAAAAATCAAAAATGTAATACCCCATATAGAGGAAGCACGTTGCTTCAGGTGATGTAACGTTCTTGTTTTCATTTTTCTCTCGTTCCGCGATGTCATTGGTTGCTTCAAATTTCATTCTCATTGCACGGTTTTTGTCGTCTGCTTGTTCCATTTCAGAATTCTTTCCATGCAACTTGTTTTTATTCTTTCTATTTATTGTCGGATTTCTTCCCTAGCGAAATAAATGTGTCTCAAAATGATCGGAATTTAATGCCGCTAAGACGGACGAAGTGTTTTTGTTTAATGGGAATATTTCAGAAGATGTAACGCTCTTGTTTTCGTTTTTCCGTGTCTTGCGATTACATTGGTGGTTTCGGTTTCACTCTCAAAATGACAGTCAAAGTTGAAGATAAACTTTTCTTTCTATACAAGCTTTCTCTAACAAATGATTTAAAAATCCAATAACACAGCAAGAAGTTAGCAGTTTTAAAATTTAATAAGTACAATATTCTTTGAAAACTCATTTTCTAATTCTAATGCCTGACAAAATGTGAAAACAAGACCTCTGAAGCTGTTGCCACTCACAACGTGCTCCGTTAAAAGATGTTTCTTGTGATGTCACACTCTCCTTACTGCAATGTCATTGGTTGTTTGGTTTTCCTCCCTTATTACGAAAAACAAGCCAATTGGTTTCTATGGACGTCACGCTCTCTGTACTGCAATTCCATTGGTTGTTTGGTTTTCTTTCCGTACCATGTGAAACAAGCCCTTTAACTCCGTATGTTTGTCAATAGTTTAATGTACAGCCGATAATATGAATATAATTAGTTAACAAAACCAAAATGCTAGATTTCAGGTTTTAGTTCATATTTTTAACAGCCAAAAAATATATCTTGAAATTAACAACTGCAACTTCGAATTCTAGTGTTTTGTTTTGTGCTGCTTGTGTTTTGAAAACTGAAAATTGCCGAAACGAGCATGCTGCATGCTCTGACATGCAGATTTCCTTTGTTTAAAAAATGTAATTGCTTAACAATTATACAAAGTTAAACTTACTTCTTGCTTAAATATTAATTTAAAATGAATTTTTCACCTGAGAGTGCGAATTCTGAAATGGAAATACCTAACAATCTAAGTATTTCGGACGTCTACTGTCCTGCTGACTTTTTGTCTTCTTTAGAAAATTTCTCAGGGCATAGAGAGGTATTTAAATTGAGTGTTTAACCTTTTTACTTATTACTAGAGCTGTACCATTTTTTAAGAAAATTAAACAAGGAAATGCAACAATACACCAAATAAAGAAAATTCAACATGAATAAACTTAACAGAACATATGAAAAGATCAAAACATTTTTTTTAAACAATGACATTAAGACATGTAGGTCCTATTGAAATACAACGTCTCACAATATTGTTTTAAATTTTTTTTAAAGAAATGAAATTATCTAAGGGAAGCACATTATTAGCCTACTTTTCTTTTTTTAATGGAAGAATTAAAAAAAATGAAAAAGTAGGTATTGACATGCGGTCGATGTCCGTCTGTCTGTCCGTCCCCCCCTTCCAAAATCGGTTCTATCCATCGGATCTTAAAAATTCTTTTTTTGTTAGAAAGCTATGACCTCAGATACCCAAATTTCATACTTTTTGTCCGTCTGTCTGTACGTCCGGACGGACATAAATCTACTATCTGTCGGCGAATTTCCCATTGAATTAGCATTGAAATTCAATTTTGAGTCATTTAAATCACTGTTGCCAAATCAACAATGGCATGAGAAACTTTATTTATTTAAACATATTTGAAGCAAAATAATATTTTCATGAATCAGTTTGGAATGACGTCATAAAATGTAGCACAATTTGATTCTTTGATTATTCATTAATTATCTACCAAGAAAGCGGCAAGGCATACTTTTGCATGCAATTATGCTTAGTTTTAATTTACATTTCTTATTTTTTAATGCAGTTCGGAGTAGTTTCATTACTTTTGTTATTAATAAATATTTAATTATTCTTCGAACTACATATAAATAACGAGCAGATGATAAATAATATTTAATTAATTTACGAAAGAATATTAAGGAAAATAGTTGATTTTGGCTTTTAGAAGTTTAAATTATAGCTGGGTGCTGTGTTTCGATTTTTTTTTCTAATGTGTATAAATCTAGTGTAGAAACGGCTGTTGATGATATTTACTTTAGGAACCTTGTTTTTTTTTTCCCGATTAGAACTTCAGTAAGTTTTTAAGTAACAGGAAAGTAGGCTATTTCAGTTCTTTATGAACTTCTTGTTTTTTTGAGCTATGAAGTTCTTTGTTACTTTTACATTCTTTTGTTTTGTATTTGTTGAATGTCATTGCATTGTTATTTTATGTATATAGATGAATATGTCGGTAGAGATTTACTGTACAGTCCCCCTTGGCGAACTTTCCAAAATCGCGCCAAACGTCCGTATTTTGGCGACTTTTTTTTAAAAACCATGATTCAAAGAAAAGATCGTATTGGAATATTTCTTATGAAAACTCACCAACGGTCCGATAGGTTTGACGGAAAACGTCATCGGTGCAAAGTCATAGAATTCGAATCTTCAGTCGAAGTCAGACAGGTTGCCAGAAAAAATTATTTATCGCCAAATCCAGAAAATCGCGCCAAGGGGGACCGTACAGTAAATCTGATCCAATATGTCATACAGGTAAAGCTTTACACAGGTCTGGGGCTCGAATGCCATATTATGCAAGGTTTACTTAACCTTTCATCCCTTCGATAGGTTGATGAAGTGTGGACTAAGCTGCTTGAAAACTAAACAATTATGGATTTGTGTCAGTCCGAGGGAAGTTAGACCTATGACGGGGTTTGACCCCCAATGGCTTTTGCTCAATAGAGTCGAATATATAATGGATTATAACAGATTTTATCCAGTAAATAAAAGTGTTTGTCCAGCACAATGACTTCAATATTGCTGTTTAAAATATCCTTTAGGGTTCACTTGATTGAAAGTCACAGGATTGACACTCACCAACAATGCCATGCTAAGTAAAAAAATCCCTCTGACTGATGAAGATTTATGGTTGTTTTACTACAAATAGTATATTGGTACATGTTGTTGTTGTTGTGACTAATCCTCCTGTGTCTGACGATGTCAGACCAAGCCCAAAAGATCGTTGACTCTAAGAAAGTTGATAACCAGAAGAGGGGATAGGAAAACATCATCTCTGGAAAGTCCGACACAGACCAAAATATGTTCAGGAGAGGCCTGCTGAACATGACATTCAGAGCAGGCAGATTGTGTAGATCTTCCTACCCTTCTAGAAAGACATTTTAGATGGCCACTTGGCAACTGCAGTGCAGGTGGCTCTGTCACAATTGAGAACCAGTGAAGAGCCCGGCACCTTGCCCGCATACCAGTGATGACTGGGTGGGATTCTCCACTTCTTTGAAATTTCACAGTTGACAATGGATTGTTGTTCTAAGAAGGTAAGGGTTGAAGAGAGGGATTGGAGTGACATACATGGTACATGTGGTCGTATGTGTCGTTATAGGCCAAATAAGAAACTTAACAGAACAGCTTATATATATGCCCTCCCTCTTATATCCATACCTAAGAAGTCTATGGGCTCAGACCAACTGGCGATATGAACCTTCCCAGACCTTGGTTTGAGGCCTAAGTTTAACTTTTTCGCAATGGTTGGTTATGTGACACTAGGGCATACAGATTCACAAGGGCTATTAACAATTGTCTTTTGTTGGGGGAAAAATTGAATCATCATGCATTATTTTAGCATGATAGTTATACATTATATTAAGTCGGTTTATTGAATTAGCATCGCACTAGAGCGGCATGAGGTCCGACTATTGGCCTCGTAAATGAGAACTTGTGTCAAGGGACGAGGTCGACACCTGAGCAGGCACCTAACGCAACCAAGGAGTGACATCATACACAGTGTTTAGAATGTCCATGTTTTATATGAAATTGAACTAAGTGAATTTTTCTTTTTTAATGACCTATTACATTACAACAACTTTGAAATTTTTTGACTAAACAAGACTAATATTTAGATCAATTTTCATAAAATAATTGATTTCCTTTAAAAATATATAACTTTTAGATTGTTTTAAATTTAATTAATGTTAATGTTCAAAATTTTTATTTTGATAGTAATTTAATTTCAGCAATCATCGTTGATCATCATTCACTTCACCATAGTTTTGTAAATAACGCATTTGAAAATATCGTTTTTTAGTCAGAAGTTGTATTAAAATAATTAATTCTTTTATTTTTTAGAATGCAGATGATGAAATTCCAAATACAGAAAGGCATAGAGTGTAAGTATTTTTAAAAAATAACTTTTTATATATTTGAACTAAAAGACAACCTATTTTTATGATTGGAATCTTAGTTAATTCCAATCATAAATGACAAAGCATTTGTTTATTACTGACTTTGTAAGCCTGCATACATTAGCTTGGTTAATGAGACAAATGAATTTTCTAGAGATGATTAATAACGGATAAGCATATTTTTAATTATTATATAATTAGTGTTAAAAAAATGCTATTATAGGCCTAAAAGTGTACCTTTGATGTAATTTTTTGTGTGTGCCCAACTTAAGGTGAAATTTTTTACTTAGATGAGATATCCTGGTATTTGAATGCAAAATATCTAAGCTTTTATTGTATTATATATATTTACCATTTATATTCTGACAGTTTTATGTTGTATTGAGGATTTCTAATTCTATACTTCATTTCAAAGATTATGGTCCTCAAATATAACATTCTCTTATATTACTTAGCATTTTATTTTTTTCAAGATTTTTGTACACAGTATTTCATTTTTTAAAAACAGAATTATATTTTTAGGGAAAATAAAGATTTGGTTAATGTCTCATCTTCTTATATCCTTTTACAATCTAGTATTATTTTAAAATTTTTGTTCATGGTCATGTTTTTTTTATATATGTGATGTAATTAAGTAAATTAATTTCTTATTTCTTTGATATTTACACCCCAGAATTGTTTTACCACAAAATTAAATATTCAATTGGGATAAAAACATTTGTGACATTCTGCTTTTTGCTGTTATTAGGCCCAGCATGCCTGTCCAGACAGATCGAAGTTCTTCATAAAATTTACGCCGAAGCTAAGTACCTGCCCAAAACCGGTACAAACAACTATCACGAGGTTGCAGGCATTGGCTATTGATCGCTAGATTGCCAGTTCTAAAATCGCCAAATGTAATCGCAATCAGTTGGTCCGTGCCATAGAAGTCTGTGCCAATAATAAATATTAATTTTTGATAATAATAGTTTAGTTGTTGCATTATGAAGTGTATGCATTTTGAAGAAGATAAATATACAAAATACAATAAATGTACAAAATTCATCAACAAATTTCGAATCACTAACAACCTGTTACATCACCCATGCTTAATATTGGGTTATTGGCGTATTTTTCCAATATCTATATTTGGCCCAATGTTTAAAGCAACCTTTTTTCTGGTTTCGGCTGTGAGTTTTGGGCAGGTATTTAGTCACTCCGTAAAATTTAAATGTTTTATAAAATAATTATTGAATTGAAATTGAATTATAGTATTCATCAATGAAAGTCTTATATTTTTCTTATTTGAATTGAGGTATTCTAAGTCTAAAAAAAAATTCTGAGTTGTTAGCCAAACAAAAGTCTAAATATTTAATATCATTAGTGTGACAGATATAATACAGCATACTACAATTTAAAGATCAGCATAATAAATATAAGAAAAATTCAAATTATTTTGTAGTGATAAAATTATCTTTTCATCAAAACAACTTAAATAGAAAATTCATTGATGAATAAATGCTACAATGATTTATACTATGTTTAATTTTTCAAACGTTTATTAATGAAAGGGTTATAATTTTGAAAGTCAAAAATATATAAACAAAATAATAATAAAATTGTCATTCAGTAAAAAAAAAAAACGTATACTTGAGTATCTGGTTGTCAAGTATATGGCAAGACATTTGTTTACTACAATGTTATTAACTTAATTGATTAACTTTGATATTGCTAGTGTTAAACATTTTCTAGCTGTGTTGTTTATTTTTAAGTAAATACTTATTAGTGAAATTTCCTTAATGTGAGCTTACGGTTCTTTGAACTAACTCAGGAAAATGAGGTATTCAAACAAAGAATTAAAGACCTAGAACAAGAAAAAGAAAAACAAGAAAGGTTGGTATTTTTTAAAAAACTTGTTGGACTGATTGGGAATTTGTAGCATTCTGCTGTATTATTATTTTTTCTTTATTTATTATGATTAATATATTGTCTGGATATTTTGTTATTTGATTTTCTATTTTCTAAGACCTCTTTGACATGGGGTCGTTTAGTTTACTATCTAGTTATGTTCAGGCTTTGTAAGGCTGCTCTGCTGAAGCGGTTATTGCACATTTTAAAGAAGCTATTTTATACCAGGCATTCTCTAGCAGAAGTAGCAGTTTATTTACTTTCTTCTAATTTCAATTTTTATTTGTTAATTTTTTTCTGTTGCATTATAAAATTTTAAAATAAGTATATTTTTAATGAGTAGCCTAACGATTTTTTAAAATCACTTAGCCCATTAACCACAAATTTGTGTATGCCATTAACACTTTAATTTCCAAATAAGAATGTTAACTTGTGTTTTTTTTAATTTGTTTTTCATGTAGTTTTTCCAATTTAAATTGTTTTGGACTATGGTCTTCATTTATCTTGTATTTTGTTTATTTAGATAAACTTAGTTTTATTTAAATAAAGTCTTAATCATAGCTTACATTATTTAAACCCCATTTGAATAAATCACCAATTATATGCTCAATTTTAAAGTTCCAGGGAAACAATAAAAGGTTCCTTTGAATTAGGGATCATTGAAAAAAAAAATAGTGTCAAATTAAAGTAACAGTTAGTATAAAATCGAAAAACCTTATGAATGCTGTTTATTTTAATATGTTCACCCCTCTATGATGTTTACACAATTTTAATTGCTCATTTAATGCAACTAATTAAACCTTAGTCACCGGCTGAGCACACATGTGTTGTCTACTTTAGATGTTCTATGGAATTATTTTATTGAAAGTTTTAAAAAATCTCCTGTAGTTATTTTAATTGCCATGCCTTCAATAATTGTTTTAGAAAATAAATAGAAAATTTTATGAATTATTTCCATCAACCCTGCTACACGAAACCTCCACACCATGATGATATACATTCCCTTTGAATTATTTATGTAGTTCTTCTTTATGTGTGTTACTTTACTTTTTTCCTGTTTAGTTCTTATGGATGAGTTCACAATTGTGACTATTTCCAAAAGAATTCCTTGAAAAATGCAGACAACATACACAGCTGATTTTGAGAAATTATTGTGCATGACTAATTTACAAAAGGAAAGAGTATAGTTCTAACTTAAATGGTTTACTGATAATTTGAACCTGACCCCTATAACAAAAAAAGATGCCTTCCTCCTAGCTTAAGCATTCAGTTTCAAAATAAATATTGACCATACTCCTTTTTTTGTCATTCTTCCTAAAACTCTTTGGACATACCAATTGAGATCCAATACAAGAGAAGTTGTAAATAAAAATTACAATTACAGATTTAGTTTAGGAACTATTTCTTAGAAGTTGTTTCCCATATGGTCAACTGAAATGAAACTAAAGGTATGGAAGAAGTATAACATGCCCTTTTATATCCTTTTTTTAAAACGGAGTTCTATTTTTGTAAAAAAAATGTGAAAATCTTCTTAGGTTATATATTTATATGAAACTTACGGTTTACAAAACTATTCTGTTATTGGATGATTCATTGAAATATATCAATAATGATGGTACAGTCAATATTAGTTAATTTTTCAGTACTGTTTCTTCTTCTTCTTTTAATTTGGGTTTGTCCGATATGTGGCACCTCTGCTTTTGGGTAGCATTTTGTACCATACCCCAGACCCAAAAAGTTCCTTAGCTCCATTTGTTAGGGTCTCCTACTTTAGTGATAAAGTCAGCCAGGTCCCTGATAGAGCTAAGGTGTAACTCTTTATCATTAATGATACCTAAGGTTATCAATCGAGTATGGGCAAGGGCATCACATTCAAATATGATGTGATGTGCCGTTTCCTCTTTGTTATGACATTTTCTACATGTAGGTTCTTGTTGAAGAAGTCCCATCGTATGAAGATGTTTTCTGAAATGATAGTGCCCTGTGATAAAGCCCACAATTATTTGTATCTTCAGTTTTGGGTATCTAAGAATTTCAGAGGCAATTTTTGCTGATGATCCTTTGATCATGCTTTTAGAGTGTTTTTGTCCTGGGGAGTTGATCCACTCTTTGTTCATTTCTTGTTTTTCCCACTTAAGGAGAACACCTCCCGCGGTCTTCAAATTGATGCCACAGTAGGGTTCTGCCCCTATTGGGTTGAAGGACGATCCCTGTCTAGCAAGTTCGTCAGCCCTTTCGTTTCCTTCGATGCCTTTGTTTCCTGGCACCCATACAAGAGTTATCTTGTTATTGATTGCCAGTTCTTCTAGAAGGTTTCTACATTCCATAACAACCTTGGAGTTAATTTGGAATGACTTGAGTGCTTTTAGGGCTGCTTGACTGTCACTATAAATGAGAATCCGCTTACCTATGTAGCCTTTTCTGATATTTATCTGTAGACAGTCAATGATGGCTAGAACCTCCGCCTGGAAGACTGTGGCATACTTCCCAAGACCTCTGAAGAGGTTTATTCTCGGTGATGTACCATGTACTCCCAGTCCTGAAAGGTTATCTTTCTTCGACCCATCTGTAAACCAGATAACATCGTTGTTTGTTTGATTAAACGTGTAATCATTCCATTCTTCCCTGGTGGGAATGACCACCTCAAACGATCTTTCAAACACGTAAGTTCTTTCCATGATGTCCAAGGGCATCAGGAGGGTGGAATTATGAATTTTCTTTGTGATACTGATATGACCTATAGCCGTGGGCTTCTCATACCATTGTTTTTTCAGCATCATTCTGTAGGCAGTCTTCCTTGCGGTACTGCAGATGAAGATGTCTAAAGGAGTCAGATCTAATATTATCTCTAATGCTCTGGTGGGTGCTGAGGACATTGCACCTGTGATACACATGCAGGCCATTCTTTGCAGACTTCCTAGCTTGTCCTTCACAGTTTTCTGTTCCACTTTGCACCACCAGATCACAGAGGCATAAGTGACAATAGGTCTGATAATTGCGGTATACATCCAAAACATTATTTTTGGCTTCAAACCCCAATTTTTCCCAGCATACGTCTGCATGTCATAAAGCATTTCTTTGCTCGGTTTATAATGTAGTCAACGTGTTTGTTCCATGTGAGCTTTTGGTCAAGATATATGCCTAAATACTTCACTTCAGAAGTCACATTGATTTCAACATTCAAAAGTTTAGGAATAACAAAGCCTTCCCATTTTCTTTGCGAGTGAATGGTACAAGATTGGTTTTCTGCGGACTAATGTTTAGATCCCTTTCTATGCACCACTTACTTACATAACTTAGTGCATTTTGCATAAGTGGACAAGTTATGTTAAAATCTTTACCAAGGATGAGAATGACAATGTCATCTGCATAGCCTTGCGTATAGTAGCCTGCGTTATTAAGATGTTTTATGAGGCTGTCAGCCACCAGGTTCCAAAGTAATGGTGATAAAACACCCCCTTGTGGGCAACCTCTTGTAGCTTTTTTTTCAAGTGACTCGTCAAAGACGTTCATTTGAATAGTTCGATCCGATAGCAGGTTATCGACCCATGTACAGAGTATATGGTTTATCCCTGCATTCCTTACAGCACTAAGGATGGATGGATGTGGGGTGTTATCAAAGGCCCCCTGTATGTCAAGGAAAGTTGCGAGAGCAATCTCCTTTCTTTCCAGAGAGTCCTCAATTTTGGTAATCAGATGGTGAAGTGCCGTCTCTGTAGATTTACCGGGTTGATAGGCAAACTGTAGGTCATGCAAGGGACTATTATTACCCAAGTAATCCCTAATGTGCTTATCAATGATCTTTTCCATAATTTCTGAAAAGAATGAAGAAAGACTGATTGGTCTGAAGGATTTTGCCTGGTCATAGCTGTTTTTGCCAGGTTTGGGGATGAAAACAACCCTACTCTTCTGCCATATCTTGGGGATGTGTCCCAGGGCGAGACTAGCTCTATAGATTCTGGTCAGCACTGGGATAACTGATTCCTCTGCCTTCTGTATCATAATGGGCATTATTCCATCAGGTCCAGGGCTTTTGAGGGGTTTAAAAGAGCTTATGGCCCATCTTACACTATCTTGGTTAAGGACATTCTTAGCATAGGCCCACTGACTTCTACCGACTCTTTTAATTGAGCCAATGAAGTGTGGATCATCATCATCATGTATATCCCTTGATCCTGGAAAGTGAGTTTTGGCCATGATTTCCATAACTTCTTTCCCAGTACAAGCAAAGTTACCATACTCGTCCTTTAAGGTGCCAACCATGATTGGTTCTTCCCTTTTAAGGATTTTTTGGAGTCGAGATCCTTCAGAGATAGATTCTATCTCTTCACAGAACTTTCTCCACGAGTCTTGTTTGCTTTTTCTAACATTTTTGTTATAATTGGTGAGGGCTTTTTTGTAGTTATCCCATTCACCCTTCTTCTTAGCTTTGTTAAAAAGCTTCCTAACCTCTGCTTTTTCGGTTTCTAAAGAGTCGTTCCACCAAGTGATTTGATGTTTTGTTCTCTTATTACGAATTGGGCAGTTGTTGTTGTATGAATCTAGGATATTATTTTGCAGCAGTTCTGCTGTAATTTGTAGATCATAGGTGTCTCTTTTTGGTTTCCCCCCCCCCAGCTCAGTCAGTCCCTTAAATTCTTCCTGGAATTTCTCCCAGTTCGTATTCAAGGGATCTCTGAACCTTCGGTCAATTTTAACATTAGAGTTGATTTCAAATTGGATATTTTGATGGTCGGAGCCTGACGGTCTACCATCGACTTTCCATTTGTTAATGTTTTTACTCAATAACTGAGTAGAAATAGTAATGTCAATTACCTCAGCTCTGTTAGAGGTAATAAAAGTCGGATCGTTGCCCTTATTTAGAATATCGAGGTTATACTTAAGAATGAATTCTAAAAGACACTCACCTCTTTTGTTTGTGTCTGTACTACCCCAAACAACGTGATGTGCATTGCAGTCTAGTCCTAGGACTGCCTGCAATTTGTTCTCTGTACAGAATTTTAAAAACTTGTGCAGGATTGGGTTAGGTGGATTCTTCTCTTCATAGGGCAAGTAAACTCAGCCAAATATAATTTCTCTGTCACTCCCATCTATGTTGAGTCTGATCTTCACAGCTGTGAGGTCCCTGTTGATGAATTCAGTTAGAGGTAAGACTTCAATATTTTTGTTTACGAGGATACATGTTCTGGCATTACCATTGTAGTCGTATATTAACTTACCCTTAGTTCCTTTAAGGCCACTGATTCTTCCCCTGACAAGCCAGGGTTCTTGAATCAGGGCAAGGTGTGTGTCCTCAGTAAGAAATTTCTTACTGAGGTTAGTTGTACCACTTCTACTGTGGTGGATGTTTGCCTGAAGGACTTTTATCACCATCAGGCTTTGTGGTTTTGTCCAGGACTTTGGCTTGAACTTGGTGAAGTCCGATATAAAATTTATATCCCCTTCTTCCAAGAGTAGCCGCATCCAATTCTGGAATGTTGAAGACTATAGTTATACCCGAGGGTTCACGCTTCAGGTTCAGAATGCTCCATTCTGTAGAAGTTAGCCCCCCGTTCTGAGTCTCAATTTTTTTCAGGATGACATTAGTATCCAGTTTAGTGAAAACTTTTGGAAGTTTTGCAATGACTTTAGTGGTTCTGACAAGTTTCTTTGCCTCATCCACTAGAAGTATTTGGTCTTGCCATGGGTTTAACTCACTGACAGTCTGTTCCAGCCACTTAGAGCTCTCCAGATCTGCACAGTTGATGATAAGAGCCCCATTGTCAAGTGTGCAAGATAGAAATGTAGGGGCAGGATTCTCCTTTTCCTCTATCTTGGTCATAATCAGGAGTTCCAGGTCTGTAGCCTGTTCCTCTGAGAAGCGTTTTTCAGGATGTCTCTTTAGGAGTATGGCCATTTTTACCGCCGTGAGAGCCTCCCTGTAGGTTTCACCCGAGGGTCCGTCTCTCTTAGAGGCATTTTTGACCGCCTCCTGCTCCATCCTGTCGCTTTGACGTTTTTTGCCCTTTCCCTTGGGTTTATCTACCCAGGTCCCGGCTGCCATTTTCCTTTCTCTGGTCATTTTTTTCTTTTGAGCACCAGAAAGTTTTTTAAGTTTAACCTTTTCCAGAGTGTCAGTCATGCTGTTAATAGCTTCCTGCTGTGCTCCAGAAGTTGACGGTTGGTTGGTGGTCATTTCTGCCTCGTTTGAAGTATCCATTTCTGCACCTTCAATGAATGTCTTCTCGGTTACCTCGTCTTTGGACGGTTCTACCTTAGAAGTGTTGCCTGTAAAAACAGAGGTTTTTTTTTTTTTATGTTCGTTTATTTCCATAAATTTTCAAAAATAAACCCCAGGAAAAACAGTCCACCCAGCATTGCCTGAGAATACTGGGTAAGGCAGCTTACTCTAGCAGTTTGCCAGTCATACTAGAGGCTCCGTTAAGACACATACACCGCTGTGTCATTCACCCTAGGCACGGATCGCATAACACCGGGGTTACGGGAGTTGGTTCGCGACCTCTTATTGGTTATTCGAGGCTGTCCTGTCACTGGGCAGGATATTCGGCGATCCACCACCTGCCGAACGCGCCATGGTAGCCACTCGCCCCAGGCAGTACTGTTTAATATTATATGCAAGTGTCTACACAATGATTCTTACTTGTCTGGATCAGCGAGGACTGGTTAAGATGGAATATTTGTTTAATTTCTTTTGGTGAACTTATAAACTCGTTTAAGAGACTGGGAATTTATGAAGGGTATGGTATTTGAACATGAAATTTTGTGAAGGGTTTGTTTTTGCAACTTGGAATTTGGGTCCGTAAACTGACCCAAATTTCCTTCTGCATATACCCCTAGACTATTTTGTCTTGAACCCATGAAGGCCTTACTGCAATACATCAAAGTTGACACCACTCTTGTTGTAAAAGGGAGATGTGAGTGGTGAAGATGCAGTACCAGGCCTGTAGTTAAAGGAATGTAAGTTACTGGTACAACATGTCTTCCAGCCCTAAGGAAAAGGTTAAGTGCTTCCAGCATGTTACTTGTTAGTTTTAAAATCTAGTTTATTCTTATTAAACCTTATATTTTTAAATGAAACTGTAATATATTTCAAAAACTCAAATAAGTTTTTTTTTCCCTGCTTAGCTTTTTTTTTGTTTCACAAATATTATTAACATGTTTTCATTTGCTCAGAGATGCAGCTGAAACTGAAGTAAAATTATCTGAACTGTTGGACCAACTTGTAAATACTGAAATGGTAAGAATTTGTCGACAGCCTTGTGATTTAGGATGCATACTTAATATTCTTAATTAACCTCTTCACTTCCGAAGAAAAATCCTATGCATATATTCTTTATCTAAACATATTTTTCAAATACTTATATACTTAAAAGGTTGTTTTGCTAACTTTTGATGAGAGCCCTATCAATTTAGTTGAATTTGAGGTTTGGAGCACATTTTGTAAGTTTTTTGCAAGAACTTCGAAATCTGCTCGGCCCTCTTGCTACGTCATTTTTTAATACAATTTATAAATCAAGTGATTTAATATCACTATTTTCTGGGCAGCTTGAACATACTAGTTCATAACTGAAAAGTTAGATTGAAGAAAAAGTGTAAAATGAAGTTGTGAACTGAATTCTTCAAAGGTTCATTAGATATCCTCTGGAGCAAAAAGGTTAAGTACTGTATACCAAATTTATTTAGTTTAATTGTAAATTGAATCCTTATTTTAATAATCATTAAAACTAGCTTAGAAGTAGGAAAACTAGATTTAACTTGTTAACTATTGTTACTTTTGTCCTTATAATAGTTAAAATTCTTCTTTCAATTTATTTGTTACTAAAAGAGTAAATGTAGCATACTGTATTTTAGATTAAACTTTAAATTGAAGTCAATTGTAAAGGTTTTTAATATTACAATATAAATAAACTGTCGAGTATTTAAAAAAAAAATTTACTTACTTTTTTGGATGGGAAACTGAAATTATTACTAATTTCAATGCTAGCTTTTTAAATATTGTACATATCTGGCTTTGCTGTTTTTTCTGCGAGTAGCTGACTTACAGTACAGATATATAGGGATAGGAACAGAATAGGGATTTTTTTTATGTTTTACCTTGTTTAAATGCTGTGTGGAAGCGTCAATATTTTTTAGAAACCCAGTTTGAATAACTATCTGTAATAATAAAAATGAAGTTTTGTGTGTTTGTTTGTGGGTATGTCTCTTATATACTCATAAACTAGACATTTGTTTGACTCGTAACTTGGCACAAATGTGTAGTTCATACTTTTTTTACAGATTTTGAAGTTTCAGAGCTCAAAATGTTCTATTTTTAGAGAAAATTCGAATGTTCTGAAAAAAATACACCACTTTCGCTCAAATCCGATCAGTTTTACTTTCCTGATGCCATCTGCTGAAAAAATTAAATAAAACTTTTAACGAAAATATTTAAAATTGAAAATGTTTATTTTATTCCCTGCTGCCATTACCTTCAGAAACTAAATTCATTATTTGAAAAATAATTGACATGTTTCAAGTGACGTAATTCCGTCCAGTCTCCATTCTAGGATTTTATTGTGGGTTTAGGTGATGGATTTCTTCATTGATGGTTCTGTTGATTGCAAAAATGTGCATATTTAAGCTACTTCCGTGAATTATAACTGATGGTTGTTCAAGGCCATCGTACTAGAGCTACATTTTAGGGTTTTGTTTTCATTTTTTCGCCAAATACGTTACCAAACTCGCTAAATTCTTTAACGCGCCAAATAATATATATATTTTTTAAATTTATAAGCTGGTTTGTTGTTCGAAGGCCATTGTGGTAGAGCTGTATAATAATGTAGCTATATCCCTTTTCTCGCCAAATTCTTTCCAAAAACGCGTTCAAGGCCATCGTACTAGAGCTACATATTAGGGTTTTGTTTTCACTTTTTCGCCAAATATTTTGCCAAACTTTTACCTAAACGCGCCAAATAATATATATATTTTTTAATTTATAATCTGGTTTGTTTTTTGGAAGGCCATTGTGGTAGAGCTGTATAATAAGAGTGTTTGTAGCTATATCCCTTTTCTCGCCAAATTCTTTCCAAAAACGCGTTCAAGGCCATCGTACTAGAGCTACATATTAGGGTTTTGTTTTCACTTTTTAGCCAAATATTTTGCCAAACTCGCCAAATTCTTACCTAAACGCGCCAAATAATATATATATTTTTTAATTTAAAATCTGGTTTGTTTTTTGGAAGGCCATTGTGGTAGAGCTGTATAATAAGAGTGTTTGTAGATATATCTCTTTTCTCGCCAAATTCTTTCCAAAAACGCTCCAAATGAGCTAAAAGGTTTTATATGTTTATGAGGAAAATTACGATGACTTTTATGAGTGCATTTATAGCGTATTTTTTTATTTTGGATTTTTAAGGTAATATAAGTAACAGTATTTTATACTTTATAACGAGCGGGAATAATAACATAAGTTTATTATCCTATAATGGATTAAATTGTACATATACTTGGATCAATTCAAACTTTTTTTTTAGTCCGTGCGAAGTACGGGTATTTATTTGCTAGTATTAATATAAATTTCATAGTTAACAAAACATTAAATGCATTACAAACATTATTATCAAAAAATACAAAAATCAATTTTTTCCTTTGAAAAAAAATTGTATAGAAAGATTTATCTATAGTCAGGCTGCCAAACCCCGATTTTTGGCCGAACCCTGCACTGAGAGGTTAAGTTTATTTATTGATGATTCTTATAGATTTGAGGATGTAGATTACGAATCTGGAAGGTACTTTTTTGGTACCCTTGAGCATTTTTAGTTATTCAAGATGGCGTATCCGCCATCTTGAATTTTGTAATCTTAATATTTGACGATCTATTGGACAAAAGTGAATAGTTTTTGTCTTTATAGATGCATTTAGTAATAAAAAATCACAATTATCAAGAAATTTTTTTAAATAAAAAATTCAAAATGGCGGAATCCGCCATATTGGATTTTTTCACTATTAATATTTTTGTTTTATATTTAACCCAACAAAATATTTATATTTTAAGTATATTTTTAATAATAAGTTACTATAGAATATTACTTTGAAGAAAATATAAAAAATCTAGATGGCGGCTTCGGCCATATTGGATTTTTTCACCGTTTATACAAAGCGATCCATAGGCCCTAAATTAAAAATTCTTTTTATTTTAGTTCTATCTTAATTTTAGTTTATATTTTAGTTTTAATATGCAGATTATGAATCTAGAATATAGTTTTTCTCTAAATTTGAGTATTTTTTTATAGTTAAGATGGCGTCTTCCGCCATATTGGAATTTTTTTTCGAATTCAATATTTCGAGTTCTTTTAGGCCAAAATTAATAGTTTTTTTCTTTTCTGGGTGCATTTTGTCGTAAATAATTACCTTAACATTAAAAAAATCCAAATTCAAGATGGCGGCTTCCGCCATGGCTCGAAGTTAAAAGTTCTTTCATTTTTACTTGTATATTTTATTTTAAAATGCTTTAAAATCACCATAAAGTATTACTTAAATGCTTAAAAAACCCAAATTCAAGATGGCGTCTTCCGCCATCTTGGATTTTTTACCTTCTGATATTACGTGATCCATTGGTGCGAATTTAAAAATTATTTTAATTTATTTGTATATTGTGTTCAAAATTCATGGTTTTAAGGTATTTTAAAGGGAAAATATTAAAGATGTTTTCCACCATAAAGAGCTCTACTCTTATAAAAGGCTTCCTCTTTTCAAACAAGATTACTCTTACACTCTGAAACACAAGATTGCATAAGCTGGTATGCTCTCAATACTAGAGCCCTCCACAGTTAGGGAATGAGGGCTCTACTCAATACCCCTCACCCCCACATCTTGTGAGTAAGGAATTTTCTCCTGAGCCCATAAATCTAAGTAATGGCTTTGGGCTTGCTGAGATCTCGTGGAGCGGTATAATTCAAAGAATATGGGATCAAAGGTTAATAAACATTCAGAAAACTCTGCAAGAAAGACTGTATTCAACCAGAAGAAGTGGTAACCTATTTATTAGAAAACTGGAGGGATACAATTTCAAGAATAACAAAAAATAAGAAATGTCTAAGGCCCTTCCTTACAACCTAAATATCCGGAGTTTAATAAATAATTAAATTGATCGAAAATATGAATTTCAGATTCAATAAGAAACTACTGTAAAGTATTAACCTCTGCTAGATATACCTAATTCTTATCCAGAAGCAACCATGACATCTTTAGCAGAAGCCCAAGGACTCACTAAATTAGCTGGTCAAGAGTTTGCCATTCACTTGGGTCATCAGTTGTATAGGGTGCCTTTGCAAATCATCTTGTTGATACGTTTTATAGGTTGTGTGGGGTCAATAATGGGTGAAAGTGGTCTATCCAAAGTCATGTCTAGTGTGTTTGCAGGAATCCTACAAATGCAGAAAGGGAAGAAGTTTCCAACACCTCAGGACTTTAAGAATATTTGCAAAATAAGTCATGCGGGGCTTATTTTGAGGACTCTCAGCCAAACTGCAGCGGAGATCTTTGGTCACTTTTAAAAATAAAGGTTGCGAATAGCAAGACTAGTAGAGTATCGCCAAACTGTTTATTGAAACCAGTTTTCATCAAGATGTTATATGTGAGAGACGGACGGGAAGGAAATTGGTCCCTTCATATTGAAGTTGTTTGCCAAATTCTACCCTATTTCTTTACACCAGGTCATCAAAACTATGCACGATATGTATTACTTTATTTAAGTGAAATGAAAAATATGCCCAAGAATGTGTTAAAGAACTTTTTAAAAATCAGATCATGTTATGCGACACATGCTGGGGTTTGGAATGTAATTTATAGTGACATGTGGATTGAAACTACATAAAAGCTTCGGCCATGGTCCAAACGGGATTGCCGGAATGACTTTAAAGCAAGCAACTCTAAAGACTTGGACCTTAAGTTTACATATTTGTAATCAGTTATAGCGATAAGAAGATATAGCGATAATTCTGTAGTAAAAATATAACTAACATAGAAAGAATTTTTAATTTCGACCTAATAGATCGCCTAATACTAACGGTAAAAATATAATAATGACAAAGACTCGCATCTTGAAGGGCCATAAATTCAAATGTGTTGCAATTGCGTTCCCCATTTATGTAGTTTAAACCATTCTTTATTAAAAAATACAACTAAAGAAGTAGAAAGAATATTTAATTTTGGACCAATGGGTCACCTAATATTAGAAGGTGAAAAATCCATGATGGCGGAGGCCACCATCTTGATTTTGGATTTTTTAAATGTTTAAGTAATACTTTATGATGATTTTAAAGCATTTTAAAATAAAATAAACAAGTAAAAATAAAGAATTTTTTGAACTTCGAGCCAGTGGATCACGTAATATTAGAAGATGAAAAATCCAAGATGGCGGAAGCCGCCCTCTTGAATTTGGATTTTTTGAATATTTAGGTAACTATTTACAACAAAATGCACTTATAAAAGAAAAAACTATTAATTTTGGCCTAAAAGAACTCAAAAAATTGAATTAGAAAAAAAAAATCCAATATGGCGGATTTTGCCATCTTAAATATAAAAAAATACTCAAAGTTAGTGAAAAACTTATTTTCTAGATTCATAATCTACATATTAAAACAAATATAAACTAAAATTAAGATAGAACTAAAATAAAAAGAATTTAATTTAGGGTCTATTGATCGCTTTATATAAAAGGTGAAAAAATCCAATATGGCCGAAGCCGCCATCTTGATTTTTTACATTTTCTTCAAAGTAATGTTCTATAGTAACTAAGTATTAAAAATTTACTTAAAATATAAATATTTTGTTGGGTTATATATAAAACAAAAATATTAAAAGTGAAAAAAAACCAATATGGCGGATTCCGCCATTTTGAATTTTTTATTTTTATTTTTTCTTGATAATTGTGATTTTTTATTACTAAATGCATTTACAAAGACAAAAACTATTCACTTTTGTCTAATAGATCGTCAAATATTAAGATGACAAAATTCAAGATGGCGGAAATGCCATCTTGAATAACTAAAAATGCTCGAGGGTACCAAAAAAGTACTTTCTATATTCGTAATCTACACCCTCGAATCTATAAGAATCATCAATAAAAAAAACTTAACCTCTCAGTGGAGGGTCCCCCCCCCCCCCTTGGCAGCCTGACTACTAGGTTCAATGAGACTAGCTTTTTTTAAATTTTATTTTAGTTTAGAATTGCAAACATTCCAATAATGCTATTATTTCCAAATTCGTATAAGAAACATGTTTCTCTTTAATACTTACTATTTTTTTTCCTGTTAAACTAGATAAGAAAATTGTAGTATTACAAAACAATTAATATTATATCTTCTCTAGAAATTGGAACAGGAGACAGAAAAATGTAACACATTTAAAAAGGATAAATCTGTACTGGAAGTTCAAAATGAACAGCTTATGGTGAGTAATTAAAAAGTTTTTCTTAATTATATAATGTTTTAATAAGTTTGTATAGTTGTTTTTAATTTAGTTCCAAATGCAATAATATTTCAAATACATAATATTACTTATTTGAGACTTCATGTATTGTCTTAACTCTATGTTATTATTATACTAACTTTAAAAGGTGGGAAATAGTCTTGTGATGAGATATGATGAAATTATATTGAATATGATGAAATCATATGGGGTTGTTTCACGGAGGATCTGGCAATAGCTTTGCGGTTTTGTTTGCATGTCTATTTTGATGTTTTCAACAATGTTGCCAGCAGTTTTAGAAGAAAAACTACGAAAAAATACCATTTAATTCTAAAATTACAAAAACATACCATAAAAATACTAGCAAAGCGTTTCACGTTTTTTTAAAGTCACTAAAAAGATTCCAAAATGCAGCTAGTAATTTTACGATATTTTTTTGTAATTTTAGAATTTATTTTAGAATTATTCAAAAATTACAAAAAAATATCGTAAAAATACTAGCTGCATTTTGGAATCTTTTTAGTGACATTAAAAAAACGTGAAACGCTTTGCTAGTATTTTTATTGTATGTTTTTGTAATTTTAGAATTAAATAGTATTTTTTCGTAGTTTTTCTTCTAAAACTGCTGGCAACATTATTGAAAAGATCAAAATAGACATGCAAACAAAACCTCAAAGCTATTGCCAGATCCTTCGTGAAACAACCCCATTGAGTAATTATTGGAAAAACATAATTTAATAATTTGATAAACATAAAACTGTTTTTAAATAAATAAATATTATAAAAAATGCAAGTTTTATATTATTTAATAAGCTTCAAATTTATATACAGCTGTCTTATTTTGGATAGCTAGTTAGAAAGTATTTGACATTTGTTCTTTGGATATTCCATAAAAAAGCGGACTTGTTTACTAAAATTTTTTTTTAAATTTAATTTTCAAAAGAAATTCCATTAATTCAAAAATTGACCCCCTCTTCCTCCATGATTTTCCCTTCAAAAATTAAGTTCTAGTTATATTTCCTAGTTTAAATTTTAAGGGGAAAATTAAGTCTTAATATTTTTTAAACTTTCAGAAAAGTGAAATGTTTCTGTGATCGGTATTGCACTACTTCCGATCATGATTTGAAAACTAAATCGTAGGTACTTCCTTGAATATGGAAACAGTTTCAATGTTCCACATACTTTCATTTTTAGCTTATTGTTTCTTAGAATCGATCATTTGTTTGGTATTTTATTCTAAAATATGTGTGACCAAGCTATACTTTTTAATAGTGAATACGTAACAGACTAAAAAATATTAAAGTATGGTCCCGCCTAACCGAAAGGTAGGGCACCGAAGCACTTTTGGTTAATCAAGATTCCATAAGAATTTTCGGATACTCGGGAATCATCCACTTCACACCAAGAAAAACGCTGGAGAAGTGAGTTTAAAGTCATAGAGTGTTCACCTCGCTCTTATTGGCCAAAAGGGACCTCTGAAGAGCTTCCTAATTCCGAGTCTAGCAAGTGCAGCATTTCTCATACGGAAGCTACACAAATTTTAGATCAGGCCCTTAGATGCATACATGAGCAAGATGAAGCCACTACTTTAGACGTTCTCTTGTTTAAAAGATGGCGGAACAGGGCTGCTTTAAAACAAACTAAAATTAAACAGAAAAAAAAAAATTACTGCATATTTTGAGAAATAAATCCAACTTTGTAACTACATATTTATTTTTTTGTGTATTTCTTTATTTATACATTTATGCATATACATTTCATATTGTAGCAAAAAAAATTTTGGAGCCTTTCGGTTAAGCTGAATTTCGGATAACCGGGATTCGGAGAAACGGGACTCTACTGTAATTGACAATGACAATTTCGGGTGATACATCATCAGGGCTTTTTTTTTTATTTTCGAAGACTAAATTTAATGAAATGGATAACAAGTTTTTTTATTAGTTTAAACAAAAAGTTTTATTTCCTGTTGCACACTGCTGGTGTATGTATGATATTTTTCAAGTTATTTATTTTGTAAAAAAAAATGCTATATAAATGTTTTATTCTTTTAAAACATTTGGATAAACTTGTTTTATTTTTTTAGACTGAAATGTATCGTCATGGGCATAAGGAGCTGTCATCTTCCGAGAATGAAAAGAATACAATATTAAATAAGAAACTGTATATATGTTTTTTGTTTATTTACATGCAATAATCATATTAATGTATTTAAAATTTAACTATTTTAATTATAGCTGTGTGATAAAAAAGTACCCAATATCAATTGACTGTGAAACCACTTTTTATAAAAGCCAAATTGATGCTCTATCTCATTAAAAAAAAAAACCACGAAACTTTTGAAAAAGTTGAAATTACTTTATTTTCTTGTAATGTTATTTTAATATTTTTTTTATTTCAGATTGCAGAAAACTCAATGCATAGAGAAATTAAATCGTAAGTATCTAAGTAATTGGCTTGATACACTTTCAACATTAAAAGTACTAAAGGTTTAACTGGTTACTCTAATTTTAGCAAAATTGAATTATTCTTTGCATGTTAATAATGTCTTATATGGCAGATAATTGTTTAAAAATGAGAAAAAATGTAAATTAAAACAAGTTGGTGTTCTCCTTATATGTTGATGGTATCACAGTTCACCTATAAAATACATCATTTTTACTTTTTATACAATCAGGAATATTTTTTTAGGTAAACTTTTTACTTGTCGTAATAAAATTGCTATGAAAAATAAGTCGGTTAGAAATATGAAAAGCCACATCAAAGAGATATGGGTATGATTTTGAACAAAACTAATTTATTTGCTCTTTATTTAAAAAATTGGTCATTTAATTTACTTTTATAATTTTTTTTTATTTTTAGGAACTTCTGGTTGAATTTGTTAACATCCTATCTAATTCAAGTATGTTAATTAAATATAACTATTTTCCAGCTATATATTTTGTCTGTTCATTGAAAATTATATATTAATTTATGTTGAATATATAATAATTTCCTATTGTAAAAAAATGGGTTTGCATCAGGAACTGTCACTTAGAACTGCTTGCACAAAAAATTCATGCGTCTAAAAAAGAGTGAAAGCACAGCATTTAGTTCTATATTAAACTTTTAAACATAAAAATTGAACTTTTTCATTGATAATGCAATAATTGTTACTTATTATTTGCAAAATGTATTTTAAAAAAATTAATTAATATCGCTCACACTTAAAAAGAAATAATAGTCGTATCAACATACAATATTGTTACTATCAATTACCTTTAAGACGTAACCAAAGCAATTGATATTTAAATATCATTTACAATACAATGAAATAACCAAAAGGAGTTTAATTGGAATTAAAACATCATTATTCATTAATAGATGCTTGAATGCAAATGAAAAATTACTTCTGCTTTTTTAAATAAAACAAAACTTTCCTAGGAAATAGGAACTGTCAACTATTGCATACATTTAAGATAAAGTTAAACTAATATTTATATTTAATGAATTCCATTGCATATTAGAATGGTAGCCAATTTTATTATTTGTTAAAGACAGATTGAGTAGCGAGTAAAAAATTTTGATTCTTTATTCTTAAGGCTATTTTTTTTTTTTTAAATATATTATGTCTAAATTTTTATTCAGTTTTTTTTTTTCAGTTGTGACAGTAGATTACTAATTAATTTTTTTAAAGCTTTATGGGACAGAATAATTATTAAATGTCCTATCAAAATTTTGTGTTTATGAACTTATTTTGTTTTGATTAGGAAGCAAGCGTTTTGTATTAAAATGCTTAATTTCTATGTTATGATTTAAATTTTTTTTAAAGAATTCCATTTATTGTTTAGATCAGTTAGTACCAGATAAAAAAAGTGATGTTCTGAAGAAATGTGAAGAATTTCTTTCATTAGAAATTTTACCAACCAAACGTAAGTTGAAATATATTTACCTTTGTTATTTAACTACTTTAAAATAATATTGGGTTAAATTAAAACCTATTGTACACTAAGTTTTTTAGTTTGTCTTGTTTACTAACTTATTTCTTATTGAGTTTTAATTGTAGCATTTGATTTTTACTCGTATGTTTTGTTCTTGCAGTCGAATTTAAATTTGTCATAAGTTTCCCTTTATATTTTTAGCCTACTTTTCTTTTTTTAATTCGAAAGAATTTTAAAAAATGAAAAAGTAGGTATTGACATGCGGTTGATGTCCGTCTGTCTGTCTGTACCCCCCTTCCAAAATCGGTTCTAACTATCGGATCTTAAAAATTCTTTTTTTGTTAGAAAGCTATGACCTCAGATACCCAACTTTCATATTTTTCTCCGTCTGTCTGTGCGTCCAGATGGACATAAATCTACTATCTGTCGGCGAATTTCCCATTGAATTAGCATTGAAATTCAATTTTGAGTCATTTAAATCACTGTTGCCAAATCAACGATGGCATGAGAAACATTATGTATTTAAACATATTTGAAGCAAAATAATATTTCCATGAATCAGTTTGGAATGATGTCATAAAATGTAACGCAATTTGATTCTTTGATTGTTCATTACTTGTTTACCAAGAAAGCGGCAAGGCATATTTTTACATACAATTATGCTTAGTTTTAATTTACATTTCTTATTTTTTTAATGCAGTTTGGAGTAGTTTCATTACTTTTGTTATTAATAAATATTTAATTATTCTTCGAACTACAAATAAATCGAGCAGACGATAAATAATATTAAGTTAATTTGCGAAAGAATATTAAGGAAAATAGTTGATTTTGGCTTTTAGAAGTTTAAATTATAGCTGGATGCTGGGTTTCGATTTTTTTTCTAATGTGTATAAATCTAGTGTAGAAACGGTTGTTGATGATATTTACTGTTAGGAACCTAGTTTTCTTCCCTTTAAAACTTCAGTAAGTATTTAAGTAACAGGAAAGTAGGCTATTTTAGTTCTTTATGAACTTCTTGTTGACTTTTCCATCCAAAAAGAGGAAGGCTTTTGTTTTAATTAACTTTTTGTAGCAGAATGAAAGGAATATAACAGTATTTAAGAATCTGCATGTTTCATTTGATGTTGAATCACTCCTACTTTCAATCCAGGATTTCATTGGTAGTGTCGGTAATTCTTGAGATGACATGATAAGCTCCGTCCATTACATTGATTAACTAATCGACTTTATTTTCATTCCTGCAAAACTGTTGCCAGTTAATATGTGAAACATGCCCATTAGTTTTGTAAAACTTTTCAGTTAAGTATAAATTTTGATTAAAGTTTACGAATTAGTAAATAACTTACTGCGACGTATGCTATCTTCCTACACACAGTACGATATTTTGTAATAGCAATTCAATTTTAATATTCTAATATATTTATTTAAAAATAAGTGTTTTTAAAATTTTGAAATCTTTTTTAATCAATACACTTCTAAGACTATATAAGGGAAATTATCAAAACAATTTATTAATAAACTTTGCATTTTTAGGTGGGGTGGCTGTTTACAACATTTTAAGCAGTTGTTCAACAGTATCTGTACCAAGCACTATCTGCAATGAGCCGTCACATGCTGCCAAAAGTCCTATAAACATCCCATCTTCATCTGTTGAGCCTTCAGTGAATTTAGATAAACACCAAATTGGCCAAGAAAATACTACTTCCTCAGATCAAAGCGAAGCTCCATTTGCCAACATACAAATGACCTTTTCAATTGCCCCCTTTATTGAAAAGGATCAAGTGTCCAATTTAAAAGAAATCAACCAACCTGAGTTACAGTGGTCTTCATTTGAAGATATACAACTTGGAGGGGACCTAGTTTCTGTGGATCAAATTTCTTCTGCATCGGAAAGCACAAACACAGAAGATTTAGAAAATGAAAAGAATCCATCAAGAAGTGCTGTTGAAAAAACTGGTGGGGGGAAACCCATAGAACATTCTTCACCAAAAATTATTGAAGACTCTGTGCATTCTGTTAAAAAAGAACTTGCAGAAGATCTTTATTTATCTGAAGATAGTTCAGAAACAACTGTGACCGCTTCAGAAAACTCTGTACATTCTGTTAAAGGAACACTTATAGAAGACTTTTATTTATCTGAAGATAGTTCAGACCCTGTGAATGCTTCAAAGACTGATTATGCAAAAGATAATAGGTCGGAATTGAATGACAATTATTTAGATTCTGCAACTGCTGTTGTGAAAAAAAAGCCCATTCAAGGCAATCTGTTTTCTGAAATTGGAGAAGAAAGGGAATTTGTACAGGACAATACAATTTTACCAAGTACTACAACAAAAAATAAGTTGACAGAAAACAATACAAACTTATCGTTTGAAAATAGGTCAATACAAGACATAGAAAAGTTACCTGCTTCTTTGGTGAAGAATAAAAGGTTAGTAGAAGACAATGATAATTTGTCATCTAATTTGCCAAAGAAAAAAAAACCACAATTAACTTATGATGAATTGCTTTATTCTTTGATGGAAGGTGATTTTAAACAAAATCCTTCAGTTGCATCATCTAGTTCAAAGAAAGGAGGTGAATGTAGGGAAAATACATTACTCATTCCTGTTGTAACATTTCCTTTGGAAACAATTATCTTAACATCTTCAGAAAATGAAAAGTGTTTGGATTCTGATACTCTTGAGGTGGAAGCTGAGTTAAAAGCTAAAAGGGAATTATCAAATACTGAAATGTCTAGTCCTGTCAGCAATACATCTACAGATCCAGTTGAAAGTGAGGATTGTAATGTTATTTCATCAATTCAGAATTCTTTAGTGTCCGAAAAAGATTATGATTCTGATCAAAATTCTCTGCATAAAGAAATAACTGATAACTGTAAGGCAGCCATTGCAACTGAAACATCAACCATTAACCACAATCTATTTGACAATTACATTAACGAGTCATCTACTGATTCTATCATATTTTGTAAAGATATAACCGTAAATGACGGAAATAAAATAACATTGACAGATGAAAGTGATAATCATAGCAACTACAAAGAATTTAATAGCTTGCTGAAAAAATCTCCTAATAATTTATGCACAGTTATTGCCAATAAAAATGATGATGGAAGTGTGAGATTGGGTTTCAATTTGGTTAAATCATGCACCCTTACTTTAGATCCCATCAATTACAATGTGTCTTCCACCTTTAAAGATCCTGAAATTCCTATGCAAAACTTAAGCAATGATCAGTTTACGCCAACTTTACTTTCTAATAAACTTTTGACAATTGAAAATAAGAAAAATATGAGTCACAATGATAAATTGTCTAGCAGTAGTTTACATGAACTCTCAGAGAATAGTTTGCAGTCTGCAGATGATTTCGAAAAAAATAATGCAAGTTCTAATAGCATTCCATCAGGTAATCAAGATTTAGCAAATAGAGGTTCTACTTCAAAAGAAAGTTCTGAAGATCAAATTCTAGCATCAAATGAAAATAGTATTTCTAATCCAATTGAAATGCTGTCGGATCAGTATAGTGAGGGTTATTCTGTTGTTCCATTAAATAACAATGTCTCCTGTTCAACTGAAATGGAAAAACCATGTCATAAAAGTAAATCTAAAGAGAAAAAAGGTTCTAAAATGAAATCTAAAGAGAAAACAAAAGAAAAATCTAAAAAGAAATCTAAAGAGAAAACAAACGATAAAACTAAAAAGAAATCTAAAGAGAAAACAAACGATAAATCTAAAGAGAAAACAAAAGAAATGACTAAAAAGAAATCTAAAGAAAAAAAAAACAAAAAGAATTCAAAAAAGAACCATAGTAAAGCGGAATCTTTAATTGAAATTGGGAAGAACTCAAAAAATATAATAAATAAATCTCATGATACCAGTGATGTGGATGATATTTCATCAAAAATTGTTAAAGAAGCTCTGAAAGTAGTAGATGAGTGTCGCTTGAAAATTTTCAATGAATGTAGTGATAGTGATACTGAAGTGTTAATAAGCTTTAAAAATACTGCCCTCTCTTCTCCAAATGAAATATCAGAAAGTTCCTCTAAATCTGACTCTAACCCCTCTTTCTCGCTAACTAAAAATACTGCTAGAGATAGTAGGAAACAGTCTTTTAGTTCTATTGGCCAAATTTCAGAAGAAAATTTAAATTTAGAAGTGGAAGAAATGGACTGCAATGAAAGACGTTTAAAAGATCCATGTACTGTTCATGATCCTTATGCTTTGTTTGGCGTAGCTTTGTTAGATGAAAATAGTTTTGTTAATTACACTAAGAATGCCAAAAATGACTTGTACCATTCTAACCATGAGGAATTAGATCTGTTCCAATTGAATAGTACCACTGCTCAAGATGACAGCTGTTTAAAAATTAATGAAGATTTATCTCAATTACAATTTTCTCTTTCTCAACTATCTGACAGATCCGACTTGAATCATATTTCACCCACTCCGCAAAACTCTGATTCTTTAAAGCTAAAACTTTTTAATGAGTGTCCCAAATACAATAAGAGCAAACAAATTTCATGCAAAGAAAGTCATGTTTCTATCTTGGATCAAATTAAAAGTGACTTTGGTTTGATTGAATCAGACTGTTCACAAGGCTGTGAATCTTCACTTATGGGTGCTGATAAAACAAATGTACTAAGTGATTCTGATTTATCTTCTGAGCACTTTGAAAATATACATCAAACTGCATCTAATGCTATTCTAATTAATAACACGTCTGATATAGTATGCAAAGATGACGATTCTTCACACAGTAATGGATTCCTGACTGATGACTCTATTTTTGAAAAATCTGTGGAATCAATAATTTCTCATTCCTCAGACACTTCTGTACAAGCTGGTGAAATTGAAAGTGTGTCTACTTTTGTGAATGCACAAAATAACTGTGATAAAAATGTTCCTGCTGATGAAATACAAACAAATGACATTGGCCTTGAAACTTCTCGTACCCCATGTTTCAGTGCAGAGGATAATGCTAGTAGCTCTGCAAACGAACCTGTTATTGGTCCTGCATCTTTTGAAGATATTTTGTTGAACCACATGAAAGAAAAGAATGTGGAAGAAACTTCCCCCACTCCAACTAATATTAGGGATTTAATGAAGAAAAATCCTGAAGTTTCTTGTAACGATATTTTGAGTGTACTTCTGAAGGACGTTCAATCTATGAAAGAAAATCAAAATTCACCCTCTATTAATAAACAAGAAAATTACGAAGTTAATACCACTACTTTAGGTCTTGATGTTGCAGTTACATTTGAGGATATTTTGAATAATCATATAGATCATGTCAAATCATTAGAAGAAAATCAAACTAACTCTACTTTAGGTCTTGAAAGTGCTAATATTGAGGAAAAAGGTAATCAGCTAACTTTATTGAATGATGAAAATGTTTCGTTTTCCAGCAATAATGAAGAAATATCAAACTGTAAAGTTACTAGCTCTAATTTATTTGATTCCTTAAACGAAAAAGTAACTGAGAAAATAGATATTGAAGTTTTACCTAGTGATAATATACTTTCTCAGTTTAGTTGTCATTCTACCGATTCAATAGAACAGAACAAGAAGTTGCAAGGAAGTTCAAATTTTGTGTCTTGTGCAAATAATTGTCAATCCCAAGATGTTAAAACTTCAGAATATTCCAATGACACTGATTGTCACATTGATGGGACAGCAAACCAAGATGCTAGGCATGATAAAGAAGTCATAAATGTATTGGATAAAAAGAATATCAAACAGAATCCAGTTGTCTATCACAATTTGAAACCTCTTCATGTGACGACTACACTCGAATCATTTTCTAAAACCGGTAATGAAGATTCAAGTGATTTTAATACCCCTAGCCTTGGAAATGACAAAAAAGTTTTGGTTGAGTCTGATGCAATTAAAACTACCAATGAAACATCCATTAAAGCAGGCAATTGTTATGTGTTACTAAAAAAAACTGAACTTTTAGGTAAAGATATTGACAACCTATCTAAAGAATCTTCAGTTAACAACATAGCTGTAATTGGAACAAAACGAAAACTTCATTTGTATAATTCTAACAATGGACAAGAATCTCTTTGTCATAACGATACAAACATGGAACCCTATGATCCAACTTGCATAGAAAATAAGCTAAATAAGAAAGAAAATTATGAAAACGTAGTGCTGCCTTGCTCTGTACTTCTAGAGCGTATTGAAATACCAAAACAATGCTTCGAATCAGGGAAGAGAATACAACCATACCCTAAAAAGGATCTTGCTAGACTAAATTTGGACAATACCAATAAAGTTAAAAAAAATTCAGAATTATTTTGTGATAAAAATAAATCCCCTTATGATACAGAAGAAGAGGAAATTGGTTCAACTAAACAAGAGTTGCCTGTTAGAACATCATCAAGAAAAAAAGGATTTTCTGTAAAGAATAGCAGCAATATAGCACGCAGCACAGCCACCACAACAGTTGTTTGTACGAAAACGCGAAATACAAATAGTAACAAAAGAAAGGTAGCGAATGTAAATACTGAAATTATGAGCAAGTTTAACTTAAAAGAATGCAGTATTGTATTAGAACCTTTAACTATGTCGTTGTTATTGAAACATTCTAGTCCCTCTTACAGTTTTGCCACTAAAACAAAACTATCTTTTGAAACAAATATAAAACAGCCAGATTCCCAAAAGAGAAGTGATGGATCAAGTAAATCACTTGATTTCGTAAAAGAAGATAAAAGGAATAAACAGATGAATGACTCAGTAGTTCCTGATGTAATCACCAAACAGCCACTTAGAAACAATGTTAGAGACAATAATAGCAGTTTCAATATAGATTCCAGTTGTCTGAAATCAAAAGGAAGAACAAATGTCTTCTTTTTAAACCAGACTTCAAATTACGGTGTTCAAACAAGATTGTCTTCAGTGAAAGATCAGATCACCCCAATTATTTCAGCAATGAAACCTACCTCTAATACAAATGAACTGACAACACAGAACTTTGAAAGTGACGAAGAATTTTTCGTAAAAGATTCAACTTGCAGCAAACCATCGAACAGTAGGCAGGGTACAATCCCTTCAAAAAGAACCAAACGTAAAAATGGAGGGAAAAGTGGGGGTGCTGCCAATAAACGATTGTGTTCTGAATTAAAACCAAAAACTGTTGAAGAATTTTTTAAGGAGTTTCACCTTACTCATCTCAATGATAAACATTTCAAAGATAGTGTTAGTATTTTGAAAGAAATTTTAATAAACCCTGAAAATTATTCTGACATAACAACTTTATTATATGCTGTTGTTAAGTACCTAAGTCTTTCTGAAAACAATCCGCTGCTCGAGTTTGCCGAAAGTGAAGATAAGTCAGTACTCCTTCCCCCAGACGAAGATTGCATCGTAACTGCCTTTTTTAAGATTGATTCAGATGAAACACCCCACTTAAGAGGCTTGCTAAAAGCAACTGTAAATATTATCCAAAATTTACTGATCTCAAAGAAAACAATAAGCATCTATGGTTTGGCTTCTTTGTGTAGGATTGCCACTGAAATATGCAAACGTCAGGAGGATAAATCCGCTTCGCTAACTTTGTGCTGTAATCTACTAAAGACTAAGCAGGAGTTTGCACCCTATCTCATTGCTACAATTGTCAGCACATGGTTGGAGTTATTCAAAGAAAATGCTGGTTTATCAGGTATTTACAAAAAAAATTAAATGGTTTTTAATAATAAGTAACTCCTCTGTAACTCTTCCTTTGTTTTGGAGATAAAATAAATTAGTAATTTAATCCTAATAAAAATATATTGTGATTTTTTTAAAATTAAAGGTAATAGTAAGACTTGTTTAAAAAAATTACACAAAGCTAAAATAAATCTTGATCAGGAGTTATTTTACTTTAAAAAATGCATTTCTCTTAAAATTTAAAATAAATGTTTCATAATTAGTTTTTTGACGATTGATCATCATGGCGCACACTGTTCTTAAAAGTCCTCGGAAATTCTCTACTTTCTTTTAAAAAAATGATAATAAGGTCATCTAAAATGCTTAATTTTTTAATTTAGAAAGTTCTTTAAGTTGGAGGATGATTTATCACTCATTGTATAAACTCAACATTTAACCTTGCAACAAAATAAAAGGAAATAAAAAATTTGGGTTTTCCCATGAAGTGTTTTACTGAGTGGCTTTAAAGACTAGTTTTATTTTTTAAATTCTTAAAATAACCATTCTCTAAATGAGTCTCATAATACTTTTATACATATACTATTAATTATATGTTAATGTTTGTGGCTATATTTTTAGCTGAAGAAATTATTTTCCTAAGTTCAATTGCTTATGCTGCGAAAGTGCGGACAAATTTAACCGACCCTGACTGGAATGCCAGTATTGAAATATTAACCAAGTATCTTAATTCAAGACCTGTTATTAATGTCCGAAAAACAATAAATGTTATGATGGACACAATTCAAGTGAGTTGTTGTGATGGTAAGTATATCTATGAAAGAAAATTTTTTTAAACTTAATTTAGACTTAATTTATTAAACTTCATCTGAACTGTCATGGGCAGGTAAACTGCAGTATATAGACTTGGACTTTTGTTGTAAGCACTCAATAACCCTAACCTATGAGCAAGTATACTGAAAGAAAGACTGATTATTTCAAAGCAAAAATGGTCCAATTTATAGTTGTGGTTGCTGCAGTTTACCCCCCATGGCAGGGAAGAAAAATCAAGTTTTCTGTTAATAATTATCCTCCCCTAATCACAATAGCTACTCTCTTTATATGTTCTTGTTATTATTCAATAGCTTGCTTTTAGTAATCAGGATTTTCTAGCAGCTAGCTTACTTTTAGAAATCAGGATTGGCCACTGATATAAAATTCTTAAAATTGCTCATTTTTGTTTGAACTGCTTAAAATAACTATGGACTTGTAAAAGGTATAGGGTGACCCAGGTAAATCTTGGACATGGAAAATCAGGGTATTTATTGGACAGGGCGCAACAACCATAATGCATCGTAATTTATTTGTCTAACAAACCACAATTTGTTAATTGCATATCCAGCAATGCTCTGATTAATTATTGGGATTAGATTAGTACTTTTTCTCAAAAAATATATTAATAATCCAAAGTGCTAGAAAAAAAATGGTTCAAAGTTTTGTCCAATCAATGCCAAATTGTGTATAATTTTGTTTTCTTTTACATGATCTTGAATTTTTTAATGTCTAGTCTTAGATATGTTTATGTATGTGGTTTGTGCTGAAAAACACCATTGTAGGATGAATAGTAACATTAGACATGCATGTTTAGTCACGGGGTAATTATTGGATAAAGTGGGGAAAATGTTTTACATGCTATGGGGTAAGACAGACAGCATCACACTATGCTCAAATTTACTTTGTATGGTTTGTGTGATTAAGAAATATTATCTACGCAATATTTGAATTTGGAAAAAGAAAATATTTCGTAATTTTCACTAGATTTCACTGTAATACATTTTTTACAGAAGCCATGTGGTGTTAAATAGTTATCAAATGCACAGTAATATAGTATACACCATATCACACAATTTACCCATTGTAGCTTGTCTAAATACCGTGCAGAACAGATTGAAAACTACTGTCCAATAATTATCCCAATTAGCAGAGTAATTTCTGAACACATTAATTTTTTTTAAAAAAACTTCTACAGAGGAAATAGTAAATATCAATAATGGTACGCGACGGTTTATCCAATAGTAATTACGAAAACAATTACTGGTTAGAAAATTACATACATTTGGCAGCTATGGTAAAAGTTTGATTTTTGTCTAATAATTACTGTGTCACCCTATTAAATAGAAATCAAAGTGCTTGTATTTTCATATTGATCTGTTTTGTATCTATTCATTAACATTCAATGGTTTATGTAGCTGTCGCTATTTAAGTACTTCTGTATAAATTTAGAGTCCTGGATTCATTGTCACATGCTGACATCGGCCGTTACACTTTTCTCCATGCACGAGGATTATAATTGGATTGAAGATAATGTAATTAAACAGTTTGTTGCACCTCTTCTAAATAAGTTTGGTACTGAAATGATTCATAACAAAGCCTTTGAAATGTTTTGCAAGCTTTATGGTAAGAAATCATTTTTTGAAAAGTATTTTTTAAAAAAACTAAATTAACACATTTATATAATCTGTATTAATTATGAGTATGGTGAATATGTGCATTTATTTACCAGTAAAGTTTAAGATAAAAAAAGAAGTGTTCATAATAGATTACTACTTATATTAAGTATTAACCCATCATGATGATTGGCAAAAAAATTGCCATGCGAAAATAAGCTTTCTGCTTAAGTTCAACTAAATAAAAAATATATAAAACAAATAAAGAACATAGTCCTGAACAATTTATGTTGCATGAAAAACGAATTTAAAAAACTTAAAGTTAACATATTCCCTGGGAGTTAAAGTGTTAATGGTATTCTTAAAGTTGTTGTAAATGGGTTAATGAAATAAATTGTTATGGCTGACAAAAAAAACAAATGATCGGAAATGGATATTAGAGGATGAAACAAATGAACTGGATACTTTTTACAATTTTATAACTATTTGATTAGAAAGTTGTATCACTCTATAAAAGTACAATAAAGATCAATAAAAATATTTAAATCTACTTTTTGCCCATCTTTAAGAGAACATTGAAACAGCAGATGATTGAATAATTGAATTGGCCAGTATTTTTTTTTACTTTAATAAAATTTACTTTTAAAGGAACTATGTAAATTTTTAACTTAACGTGAAACTAAAAAAGAAACTGCCTGTAACTCAGATTAATTACACCGATTTAATATTTTATCTTGTATTTTACTACTATTAGCATCCTATGTTTTAATTATTATAAATCTAACCAAATGATTAAAATGTAGCATAATTATTTTGGTTTTTTTCCTGGCAGTTGATTTATTTCTCATGAATCCCAGTACAAATCCACGTGAAGAACTGCTGATAAAGTTCTTCAAAAAAGAAAACATAAAAGGTACTTTTTTTTAATTTCCTGAATTTCTTTAGCTAGGTATCTTAATTGTAATATATAAGGGTTTAGTGTAATTTTAGAGTTATTACTTAAGACTCCTATGGGCCATAGGAAAGACGATTCAAATACTTTTCACTTAATCTTTGAAATTGCTCTAACTTTTAAAGTGAAACTTAAATACTTTGTTGTTAAGTGGTCTGAAAAATTTATTAAACTTTCAATTAACTACTTATTAAATATTTAAAAAAAACTAATAGAAAGTCTTAGATTTTGTCTTTATATAACAAATAGTTCTCTTGATATCCATGGTAGGATTATTTTACAAATATCGCCCTCAAAACTAATAAAATTTTCTTAACCTATTTGCTTCCGAGTAAATTTAAGAGTAGTTTAAAACTTGCAAATCCTGAAATAGGTAGCTAGGAGGAAAGGGGTTTGAATTCATTAAAAGGCCCTTAAATTATTCTGATTGCTATTAGTTTTTTTTATAAAGTATGCGTGGATAATTAATTTTTTTTTCAGATTCCAGTTATATTCAAGAAAGTGCTGCATTGGCCTTAATGAAATATCTATTTTTGAAAAATATCCCATTACCACGATTGTTAACACATTGGTTTGAAAAGAACCACAGCAACCCTAAAGTAATAGCAATCAGAACATTATTTACAAGAAAATCTAAGTGTGGGGAGAACAAAGAACTACAAAAGGAGGATTTTGAATTGAATATTGTTTAAAGTAAAGAAATTATTGTTTGAGAAATTATTCAAGTTATTGACTAAATTAAGAAAAGCTTCACTAAAAAGTTCAATAAGTATTATCCTATGTACTAATCATTTGTGATACTTTTTGTGAATAAACTAAATTAATAATTTGGAATTGTCTTCCATAGATAGGAAAGAATCAAATCATCTTAGTTTTCATGAAGCACTATATATCAAAGTAAATTTTACTAATACATAGAAATTAACAAACATGTTTTATAACATTTATTTAAACAAAACTTGCATAAAATAACAACCATTGAAATATCACATAAAAAACAACCTTAAAAATCAACATTCCAGTTTCAAGATACAGTAGAACCTCGATTATTCAATATAATTGGGACCAAGGTCAAATAATCGAAAATTCCGGATAAAAGGGAATTTTTTTCAAACAGTAAAACTTGTAGTATAAAGGAGGCGGAAGTCCACAGACCTCAAGTTCGCCAGCAAGTAAAAAATAAGTACCTTCTTTGAAAGCTTCTTAACCTCATTCTTGTAAAGAAAAAAAAATAGTTTTAAATACAACCGAATAAAATTATCTTGGAAAACAAAGCTTTTCAATATATTTTCTAACAGTTTCAGATTTTTGTTTGTAATTTACATTCAAAACACACATCTTCACAATAAACAGAAAATCACGGTTAAGGACATAATTAATAAAATTACAAACACTGAACATTCGGTCCACAAGTATTTTTAACAAACTATCCCACACTATCTAAAAAAGAGCTATCATATGACGAAGGTGTCCCTCAAGCAAGAGGAGGTGTATGCTGGGAAATATGACGTCAAGGAAGCTGTGCATTCTGGGTCATATCCAGATTATAAACAAATGTTAAATTACATTAATTAAACAATTAGCAAAAACCAGCTGAAGTGGCGAAAGCTGTCTACACCAGTTTCGGACCTATCTAATTTTTGCACATATCGTGACATAACAATTAGTATACAACTGTGACAGATAATATAAACATTCCGAACATCAATATAGAGTAAATTACAGTTAAAAACAAAACTGATTTTTGGGACTTAAATTCTAGCTTTGGGACTTTTGGGACACCGAAGTAGATAGCTGTATCCTGAAACTCCGTTAATACTTCTAAAACTTCGGTGATACTACTATCTACTTAGGTGATACTACTAATACTTCCGAAACTCCGGTGATACTACTATCCCGAAAATTGGTTAGGCTATTCTATCGCAATATCGCGAAACTCTGGCGATTTTACGACCGAAGAATTTTGGCGATTCTGCGAATGTAAAATGTGGCCTTCCGGCGATTCTGAGGGGGGAAATACCGAAATAAATATTAACGATCGAGAGGACATTTTTTTTTAAAAGTCGCCCACCCTTGAAAATAGTTGACAAAATGCTGAAAATAGTTGCTTTTGTCTAAAAAGCCGTCATAGTCGCCGGGGGTCGAAAATAGTAGCAAATAGTCTCCTTTTAGTCGCCACTGGCAATCCTGCATAATGTTTCAGGATTACACATTGCCTTTTGTTTCTACTCCTGAATTTATTGATTTTGGATGAAAAAATAAATTAAATAATATGACTAAAAATTATGTGTGTCAAATAAAGTCCTTTCAAATTAAAAAAAAAAGCAAATAGCAGCTAGAATGTCAGTGAATGGTTATGTTTGCTACAGAGTAAAAGATAAATAATGTTATAAAGAATGAAAACTAATGTGCACTTTTTGCATGACCTAATGCATAATCAACCATACTTGAACTGGGTGTTATTTAATTTTGAAAATGAGAAAGTATTCACAATGAAAATGTGGAAATGCAGATGGGAAATAACATCTTAAGACCCATCCACATTTCTCGAAGGAATGTTTGCTGTTCGAAGTTTCAGCAATGACTGGATGTTCTGTGGCAAAGATTTCCAAAATGATTTAACTTGGGGCATTTCCAGCATTCTATCCATACATAATCTGGAAATAAAAAAAAATACTCAATGAATTGACATAAATTTTGATGTTCTTGTATGTAAAAAAGTCCTTACATGTAAAAAAAATTAATTTTACTAAATACTCAAGATGCTTAGTAAAACATTTAGTAAAATTAATTTTTTTACATGTAAGAACTTTTTTACATACAAGAACATCAAAATTTATGTCAATTATTGATTAGAAATAATAAGCATGATACTGCTAGTCTATAGCAGTCAGTGATTTTTTTGAGATAAAATAATTTTCAAAAGAAATATGAGCTACACAATTAGCAATTTAAAGGGAAATAAAAATTAAACGGTAGATGACAATAAATTTGAGAAGTAGCTCTAATTCATTCTTATAGAATGAATAATTTAATTCATTCTTATCAAAGCTCATTTTACCTGAAAAGTGATTTCGGTGTTATCCTGATGAAAAGAATTTCGGTGGCTTGCTCCTAAAACAAATAATTTTAATTAGAAAGATATTAGGAAAATTTTTAAACATCAATTTAAATAACAAAAATAACATCTTACCGGAGCTCTCTCTAGGTCCAAGATATTTGAAGTGCAACCGCCATAAATGAGCACTTCATTATAACAGCTGTAACAGGCACAATGCCATAAGCGAGGCTTTACGAATGGAAGTTCAAGTTGTTTCCACTGACCTGTTTTGGTATCAAACATCCAACAATCACCTTTAAAAAAAAAGGTTTTGTTTTTTATTTATAAAATACGTTAGAAGATAACATTTTGAGAACATTTTTCTTTAAAATTGAGTATCTTAAGCAAAAAGTGTTTTAAAACAGAAAAGGGGGAAAAGAAATTGTATACCACAAATATTAGTTATTAACAGTTTATTATATATAAGTAAATTCTCGATTATCCACAGAATTGAGTGGCACCGAATCCACAAAAGTACAGTAATGATAATCCACAAAAGTAAAGAAAATATTCATTGATTAAATATAACCCAAATTGCCTGACTTTAAGACTAAATTTTCGGTTTCTCACTCATTTCGCTATCATACCCAAACCATTGCAAAGCAGTTTAACTAAAATTCTGACTAACTTTATTTTAAAAATGGTGCATTTTGACAAATGTGCGTCAAGTAACTAGGATCAGCCAGTGTTGATAGTAGTGTAAGGAGCCCGAATGGACAGTAGAGAGATTTTGCATACGGTTCGGTGAACCGTAACGCTAACCTTAACCTAACGATTAATTAGCGTGCGCGTAGAGATAAGGTTAAGGGAATCGCTTCCCTTATTTCGGAAATTTAGCGTAACGCCTAACGCTATCCTCTAACCGTAAACGTTAAAATCACATGTCTTGTTAGTTGTTGTATTTTTGGTTATGGCGTTGAGTCTCGGTTTGTTTTGAAAAGTAACATGACAAAAAAAAGACTTTCGCATTATAATACAAAACATTTTATATTTAAAATCACTAATATAATAATCGAAAATGTGAAAGATAAACATTTCAAAAACCGTAAAACGCTATCGTAATAAAAATTGTATTACTCTGTGTGCCTATTTTTGAATACTACCCGTTATTTTTCTGTAAAAAGTTTGTTTTTTATTTTATATTTATGATTAAAAAAGTTGATTACTTCCAGTTTGGGGTATATTTATTTACTTTCAAATTACAAATTCCTTTTTTAATTGTAGTACTACGACAAATCTTACAGGGTTGAATGCTCATTACTTAAAAATCAAGCTACACTTTCATGTTTGTTAATTTTTAAATTATTCAAACGTGTTCAAAGAAGAATATAAAAATTTATAAATAGTTCAAATTTAGCTAAAAATTGAAATTTCGGAACAGAAATCGATTTATAGATTGTCTCGTTAATTGATCAAAATAACACTTCCAACTAAAAACACTTAAAAGTAAATGTTTTTATGAAACTGATTAAAATTAAGTAAATAATTTGTAATTTTGACTATTATGAATTTTTCAAGCTCAGTTTTGTCTAGGAATGTGTTGCACTTCCATGGTTTAATAGTACTTTAAGCATGGAACCCCCAAGTACCATTTTTCAAATAGCCAAGTGAAGGAAAACAATATGTGCAAAAATACTTTATTTTTTTATCCATTTTGTATCCTAGATTTTCATTTTGTATGCAGAGAGCTTTTAAAGAAAGTATAAAGATGCTCAAATTTAGCTTTTAATAAAAATTTTAGAGCATAAACTTATTTTGGCATTCCTTGTTATGATTAAGCAAAACAACATTCACAAAATACACATGATAAATATTTTTTATTGAACTTTGAGTGATTACAATCAATTTTAAAAAGCAAGTTCTATCTAGTGATGTCATACTTTCATGTTATAGAGATTTGTTTAAACTTGAGACCCCAAGCCCTCCATATGATACTGCCTTAGATAGTAGAGTAGCAGTAAAAAAAATAAAACAAGGCTAAAACCCTTTGAAAATATTTTCTCATCTTTCTATCACTATATTAGTATTTAAAATACACAGAGCGTTTCAAAAATATATGAAGTTGCCAACTGTAGCTTAGAATGTAACTTTAAGATCAGAAACTGTATTTTTGGATTCACCGTTATCATTAAGCAAAATAACAATTTACAAAATGCACCTAACAAATAATTTTTATGGAACTGTTCTTGACTGCCATCAACTCTACAAGATGAGTTATGTATATGGATAAGTGTCTCACTTTCATGTTTGATTATTTTTATTAACTTGAGTACCCCTCCTCCCCCCCCATAGTCCTGTCTCAGATGGTCGACAAGCAAAAATCAAACCAAAACCCTAAACCCTTTGAAAATTTTCCCCTCATCTTTTATTACTATATTTAACATACAGGGAGCTTTTAAAGAATATGTGTGGTGGCCAACTTTAGTTAGAATTTAACTTTTAAATCAGAAACTGTATTTTTGGATTCACCGTTATCATTAAGCAAAATAACAAATTCACAAAATGCACCTGGCAAATAATTTTAATAGAACTGTTCTTGACTGCAATTAATTCTACTGGATGAGTTCTATCTATGGATGAGTCACACTTTCGGGTTTAGTTATTTTTTTAAACTTGAGGATCTCCCCCCGCCCCCATAGTACTGCCTCAGATGGTCGACAAGAAGCAAAAAAGCCAACAAGGTCCTTAAACCCTAGAAAAATTTCCCCTCATCTTTTATTATTGTATTGTATGTATTTAACATACAGAGAGCTTTTAAAGAATATATAAAGTTGCAAACTTTAGTTTAGAATTTCATTCTTAAACCAGAAACTGTATATTTGGATCTACAGTTATCATTAAGCAAAATAACTTATTCACAAAATGCACCTGGCAAATAATTTTAATGGAACTACTCTTGAGTGCAATTAATTCTACTAGATGAGTTCTATCTATGGATGAGTCACACTTCCATGTTTATTTTTTTAAACTTGAGGACACCCCCCCTCCCCATAGTACTGCCTCAGATGGTCGACAGGAAGCAAAAAACTAACCAGAACCTTAACCCTTTTAAAAATTTCCTCTCATCTTGTATTATTTTATTTGTGTATTTAACATAGGGAGAGCTTTTAAAGAATATATAAAGTTGCAAACTTTAGCTTAGAATTTAACTTTTAAAGCAGAAACTGTATTTTTGAATTCACCGTTATCATTAAGCAAATTAACATATTCACAAATTGCACCTAACAAATAATTTTTATGGAACTGTTCTTGACTGCCATCAACTCTACAAGATGAGTTATGTATATGGATGTGTCACACTTTCATGTTTGATTATTTTTATTAACTTAAGTACCCCTTCCCCCCCCCCCCCCCCCATAGTACTGTCTCAGATGGTCGACAAGCAAAAATCAAACCAGGACCCTAAACCCTTTGAAAATCCCCCCCCCCCCCCCCATCTTTTATTACTATATTTAACACACAGAGAGCTTTTAAAGAATTTGTGTGGTGGCCAACTTTAGCTTAGAATTTAACTTTTAAATCAGAAACGGTATTTTTGGATTCACCATTATCATTAAGCAAAATATCATATTCACAAAATGCACCTGAACAGTGAACATTGATATTTATGGAACTGTTTTTGACTGCATTCAAATCTTCAAGATGAGTTAGTTCTATCTATGGCTGAGTGTCACACTTTCATGTTTTATTATTTTTTTTAACCCACCCACACATTATTTCAGACTGTCCACTGGAAAATATATAAAGATGCCAATAAAATCTGTAATTTTGTGTTACAAATTTTTAGGTTAAACATTTTATTGACATTTTCTTTCCCAAAATACATGAAAACTAAATTTATGTGTCTTTTTAAATCTCATGCATGGTATGACAGCTTTTATTTCTTGTGAAATGTCAACAATATATTATACAATCAATTAGTAACCAGGTTTTTTTTTTACAAAGGGACCCCAAAAGAGCTAAATTGCATGGCAATAACTGCAACAATTTTTTTTTATTCCACAGAAGAATCTATATTTGAAAAATTAATATGTTAAGTTAATTATTAAGTTACCATTTAGTTAAAAATAGTCTGCAACTATCGTGAAGATCGCTAAAACTTTGTTGTTTAAGGTAAGGTAAGGTAATCGTTTCCGGCTGTCTATTTCTAGCCTCCTTCAGGAGCTTTAACACAGCCAATAACGCCTCGTAATTTAGAACCCTGGTCAAGTGACGAGTTCGACACCTGAGCGGGCACCCAACAGAACTTTGAGCGACATCGTACGCTAACGCCGTCGGGACTTTGGACTCCACAGATTTAACGAGCACGTCTGTCCCTGTGTACTCGGGGCCATCCGTGATGAGGATTTTTTCTACTATTTCCAGCACGGATCCGATTTATAGGATGACTGGCAGTAGGTGGGATTCGAACCCCCGCACTCCTGAGAAGGTTGAATCTCTAGGCTGATGCCTTAACCACTCGGCTACGGACGGGCCCTTTGTTGTTTACTTATATGTTTGATAACCTTTATTTTTTGCCTGCCAATTTCCATTAGAGGAATGCATTGAAAAAGCTTTAACAAAACCATCAACTGTCTCTTTATTTTAAGTCGAGGTCACGATTTCTACGTAGATAAGGATAAGGTTTACGTTAGACGCTAACGCTATGCAAAAGGGCATTTTTGCAAGGCATCCCTTATTCTTCGCGCATGCGTAATAAACACAAAATAAGGTTAGCGTTACGGTTTCCCCTTAACGCTATGCGAAAGTTCCCTAGTGACCAACAATTGGCAGCCTAAATGACTTTCAATTTAACTTTACACAGTTTGTGTAGCTCAGTACTGTGGAGATATGCACAGCAGAATAAAGGGCATTTGATAACAAGGCAAACATTGTAAACGTATTTCTGATAGTTGTTTTTGAAATGCTATCTTACAAGGTTTTACAACAGTTACAGTTAAGCTTCCTTTTCCTGCTTTCCATAAAATATCTATGAAAAAAAGGGAGGGGTGGGGAATCGTGGATAATCAAGAGTTTACTTTGCTAGTAAGCCCAACTACTAGTAAAACTAGAAGATTTCTCAACTTATTAAGTACTTAAAAAATTAACCAATAAAAGAAAATATGAAGTGAAGTAAAACTAATAAAATGTTGTTTAAATTTGACTATTCAAGAATTTTAAGACTGATTTAGCATTGTTATAAACAACAAAATTATATGCTCACTCAAAGCAACGTTGTGTTGGCTAAATCCACCATACAAAATGAGATATCGATCATCCAAACCAGTCAAGCTGTGCCATGATCTACCTTCAGGTTCTATACCAGTTGTGGGGAGTCTAGAAATATATAAAGGCTGAATATAAAAAAAAAAACCAGAATAATTACAAATGAATTGGACTCACTTGAGCCCGAATATAAACATTGATTAGCTGGTTGTGTTTGTTACCAAAATTTAGCTAAAAAGCTTCAATAAAAAGGTAAAATTAAAATATTCAAACTTCAGCTATTAGAGTTCCATTGAATGATCTAATAGGTTCGACAGTATCATAGGGAACTTTATCAGTGTACTAGTTGGCAGCTTAAGCAAAAAAGCAATCATCATATTTTGATAGTTTTATATCAACATTACAGTTGAGATATCCTAGAATAAAGTCCATATATACCTGTCCATTATATGCACATTTTGTTTCCAAATTAAAATGTATGTAATTAACAATTCATTCGAAACAAATGATTTTTTTTTAAAAATGGTATAAAATAAGCTAAGAGTATAAAATCATATCTGGTCACTTTTCATATTTTAATTTCTAAAGCAGAATTATGCATGAATAATTTTCTATAATATATATTAAAATTATATTTCCATCAATTGTAATCCACATACAGGGTGTCCAGAAAAGGACTCCATGGTTTCAAAATTAAATATCTCGAAAACAAAGATCGATAGAGGGATGCAGTAAACAGTATGTTTATTGTGAAAGCTGTAAGAATTTTATAAAGCAGTTTGAAATAATAGTTACAAAAGATGCTAACAGATGGCGCTGTAATCGCCATACGTAATGCCTAGTATAAATAGTGATCTGAAGTCCAGAGCGATCAGTTCCACTATTGAAGCGTGAAAGGAGGTTAGCGTACCGACGGAAGAGATTAAAACCATGTACTCCATTGAACAACGCGTTTTTCTGGTGCTAGAGTACCACAGGTTAAAAGAGAGTCCTACGGCGACAAGGCGCAATTTTCAAGCATGATTTAATGTTCCAAAAGGACCCGATGCGAAAACCATTCGTACGCTCTTCCCCAAATTTCAACGAACAGGCAGCGTAACTGATGATCTAGTGGGGAATGTTGGCCGCAAGCAAACTGCAGTTACGCCTGGAAATGTCGCCACAGTTTCTGGAATTATTCAGCAAAATCCAATGTCATCCGTCCGTAGAATTGCATCCGAGACTGGTTTGAAGCGTTCCAGCACGCAGAAAATACTGAGAAAAAGCCTACACATGTTTTCACTCAAAATTCAAACTCACCAGGCCATACCCGTACGAGCTGTGCAACAAAGGGTTGACTTTGCTAATCAGATGCTCACAATGATTGATAGTTAAGGATTTGATGTTGGCTGCGTCTGCTTTACAGATGAATCACACTTCCACCTGAATGGATTCTTGAATAAACAGAACTGACGATTTTGGGGTTCCGAAAATCCATATTGGTGTGAAGCGAAACCCCTGTATTCTCCTAAAGTTACTGTGTGGGCTGCAGTATGCAGCAGAGGCATTATTGGCCCTTTTTTCATTCAAGAAACGGTCACTAGTGAACATTACGATGCAATTTTGCAACAAGTTGTCGCCACACAACAAGTGTTAGAGGATCGACCACCTACTGAATGGTTTATGCAAGATGGAGCCCGCCCACATCGTACCGAACAAGTGTTTCGCTTTCTTGATGAATACTTCAGGAATCGAGTCATTGCTATGGAATATACCAAATTTACTGGTGCAGGCATGGATTGGACTCCATATTCGCCGGATTTGACTCCCTGCGACTATTTTTTGTGGGGCACTGAAAGACATTGTCTACCCGATTCATCCCGGCACAATGGACGAGCTTGAATCGGCGATCTGTGTGGCATGTGAATCCATTTCTGTTAAGACACTACAAAATGTGATGGCAAATTTCATTCTTCGTTTGCGCCACCTCTGTAGTGCCAATGGTGAACATTTTGAAAATCTGGTGATGTGATTTTTTGCAAAGAATGTTTTCATACGATTTCGTTTATGTATGCCGATATGAGCTGTACAGCGTCATCTGTTAGCAGCTTTTGTAACTATAATTTCAAACTGTTGTATAAAATTCTTACAGCTTTCACAATAAACATATCGTTTACTACATCCCTCTATCGATCTTTGTTTTCGAGATATTTAATTTTGAAATCAGAGAGTCCTTTTCTGGACACCCTGTAGATAACTTAATTACTGCCAGTATTACATACTCTCCACTCCAATTCAAACTGTCCATATCCAAGCTGTGCAAGTCATTCAAACGATGCATATTGTGACGCCCTCCAAATATGTACACTTTGTTCTGGACTACAGTTGCAGCGTGGGCTGCCCTTGCACTTGGTGGATCGCCCTAACATTAATTTCAATTAAAAGTTTTTTTAAGATAATGTACAACAACATTAGTGAGAACTATTTGTTTAATTTTTTTTAAAGTAACACTTGAATAAAAAATTATATAATTTTTTATGGAAATAAAAAATTTAACAATCTTTTTTAAATACAGTATAACCCCGGTTATAGTCATTCAAGGGACCACAATGTTTATGATGTCATAAACGAGTAATGTTATGAACAAGGTTGAATATTAAGTGTAGTAAATCATGTAAAATGACTATAATGTACTAAATACTTTTAATTAAAGTTATAAATGACTTCTATTGAATAAATTTTAACCCTATGGGTTATTAGTAGTAGTTTAATTTATCCTTCTCTGATCAATAATTGTTTTAGGCGGGAAATAAATTTTAAATTTGGCGACTTTTCACATCACTTAGCAAATAAAATATTTTTTGATCTACAGATAATATGAAGTTTGCCATTTCTGTAATACAAATGCAACGGTGTTAATTTATGGTGTAATTGTTTCCAAATGTACATAATTTATTATAGCTACAGAAAATTTTAATAGATGTCTTGAGCGAATATTTCTTTAATAATTAGAGATGTAAACTAGATTATGATACTTACTGTGCAAACAGGCCTGCTCCAATGATTTTTTTCCGGATCATACTCGAAAAACTGGTTTGTCCAACCTCTCTAATTAAAAAAAAACACAAAATAAAGATTTAAATACCTGATAATTTTCAAATAGTTGAAAAAAAGAATAGATACTTAAAGTACTAAATCTAACCCATAATAAGTGGTAGAACACAAATTGAAAATCATGCGCAGGGCCATTATCTGGATTTCCGAATCCACCAAATATATAAATTCTGAGAAAAATAGGAATGTATTAATAATAAGACATACACATATATGCACACATTTTTTATAACAATATATTCTTTTAAATGCAAGTTTTTATTTTACACATTGAACACTAGATAAAGAAGGAATTAAGTATTTTTCAAGAAGCAAATTTGATTTTTTAGTAAATTTTACTGAAAATTGCTTAATTAATAGTTATTTCTTTTGAATGATGACCTTAAATTTGCACAAACACTTTTCATATTTTTGATTCTGATTCCTCTTCCTTGTTTTACTTACTCTTATAGAATCATATGAAATTTTAGAGTAAGCAATTGTAAGATAATTTAGAAAAAAAAATCCTTTTGAATTAAAATTAACCCTTTACTGTAATTTTTTTTGGCACAGATAAAAGGATTTAATATCATTAGTTGACCAGGGATTACTTGGAAAATTATTTAAAAAAATTCTTTGCTGAGCAGATTACTGATTTTCCAAAAAGCATTAATTAAACTAAAAATGCTCCAAAATGTGAAAAAATAGATAAATAATCTACTTTAATTATTTTTAAAAGAGATACAATGGGTTAAGGTGTTTACACAGGCATAAAACATTTTTTTTATTACAAAAATAACTTATTATATGTAAAATAGCCTAATTAGACCTAACAAACCAAGTCAAATAAAAAATTATATTAAAAGTTAATTAGCTAATTATTTGGGTCGTATTCATTGACAAATTTTTCAATTCATTCATTACTTGTAACACCAATTAACATTTCTATGAAAAGTAACCCTATAGCTTTATAGGTCTGTGCCACATATTCCACACCGAAATCAAGGACCACCAAACTGTTCAACCACTTTTTCCTCCAATGAGGCTGCTTTATTGCTTTATTGGCGGCTAAGCCTTTGCAGACTTAATACAGGGTGAAGCAAATAAAACTGGCCCCAACGTGGAGATAAGAATACGACAGAAATGTTTCCAAGTCAAAAACCAATACAAAAACAGGTTTGCTAACATGAAGCAATTGATCGCTTCAATATTAAGCCCAAACAAACGCTTGGCGACTTATTTGCCGGCCACTACGCTATGGTTGGAAAAGCTAGTTGAAATGAAATATAAACAAGGTTTATAGAGCTGTTCAAAAAAGTTCCCACTATTGATTATTTCGGTTGTTATTTAGCGTAAAGAATCGGACCTTTTTGTTTTTGTTAATGCAAAACATTCTAAATTGATTGCAAAACCCAGAATCTGGTGTTCAGACCCGTTTCAGAATGTTTTTGAACTTGTTGAAAGCAGATCCTGGCTGACGCCATTTCGTAACTGATCGTTGCTTTGTACTCTTTTTTGGCACTTTTACACATTTAAATTCTTGAACAAACAACTTGTCACATTTTTTCCATGAATTCGTTTTAATATAATTTTCTACAATGAACACTCTCTGATGTACTGTGGTTTCATCTTCACCTGTGAATTGATATACTTACACTCACACAGTCGCAACTCACACTGACGCACTACGAACTGAATTGGCCAATAGTCCATGAGTAGCTCTAATGTGATGCTAATCCAATCCAACCAATGCAAAAACAGGTTTGTCAAGTGAAACCATTGCACGCTTGAATAATCTTTTATTTCCACTTGAAAGCTTTCAGGCGGCTTTAAGTGTTTTTCTCGCCAAGCATTTCAACGTATTCCTATCTCTAGACCGGGGCCGGTTTTATTTGCCTCACCCTGTATATTCCCCAAAACTGAGAGCCATTTTTTGTGGCACCATCTAGGCGACTCTCTCTACCAATTTTGACGCTCAGATTGCAATGAATCTGAACTCTCTGTGGATGTTAAAGTAAAGATTTCATTTTGCTGTGAGAACCCAAGCCAAATGGATACTCAAGGGATCTTTTACATGCCACATAATCATATGACATGCGTGCCCATGATGTTCCCATCCAGAAAATCTGACGATACTCAGTTGGGGCTTGAGCCAGCAAACTTGGGCTTATGTGGCTGACACGCAATACATCTCAGCCACATCTTTAGTATAAAAACACATTCAGAATTTAAATACCCTAGAGAACTCTTCACTTACTTTCCACCATAAGTCCATGCCACTGTTTTATCCACAGGGATCGGAGGTATTCCAGTAGGGTCCAAAGACTCCCAATTGAATGTTTTGAGATGAAGTTGATAGAGTTTGTTGGTGCAACCTTCGCCATTGTAGCCATAACCCCCAAACAAATACATGTAATCTTCCACTACCACTGCGGCCGAGCCGGACATGCTTGGTGGATGGCAATTGTCGCCGTTGGTTCTTTTTAAGTACCTAAAAAGTAGACACTTGGACAGGTTAGTTCAGGGATGCAGAATATGTCCGATCCAGCAATCCTAGATCGGGGGAAATTTTAGCCATCTGGAGAAATTTTATTAAAAATATTCAATTGTTTTCGATTTTAACAATGTATTACAAAATTCCCTGACCAGCCGGTCGTTTTCTGTTTTAAAACCTACCTTTAATTTACTTTTTTGTTCTAACAAACCAAAATAGCGCACCGCTTTTGTCTCCTAAATTCAGCATGTCATCGGGCGTTGATCGCATCTGTACGCCATTCACTTGTGTCAAATAGCGTAGCCATCGCCAGCTACTGTACAGATGGTCGAAACCTGGGTTCAATTTAAGTGGTATCGCATCGCAATTTATGAAGCAAATTCACCGAAACAGCGATAAAAATAATCCAAAGATTCGCTACAACTGCAATGCACTTTTTTAAAAACGATTTTTACTTTTTCTTCGAACCGTACCATTTTTACGGTGCCCGTAATTAGGTGAAACTAAACTTAAATTTCAATAAACTACAGGTTAAAATAACAGATTTTAATAATGAAGATAAAAATTTCAATCAAAATGGGAAGATGAATTAAGATTAGGTTACACTAAAGGATGTCTTCAAATCTCGGCCAGCCAGTGCAATCTCCCATTAGAAGAGGAGTCCAATAATGCTTTTCTGATTTGCTTATTTTGCTGCCTAGTAATTTTCACAAAACCTACCGATGACGTCACATTGCATCAGAATGTGTGACAGTTCTCTGGCTCTGCGTGATCGGAAGAGTATCTCGTTACATTTGTAGCTTCGGTTCAGGCCAAGTCGGACGACCAGGATATTTTTTCTGATCAAGTGTCCTACTTGCAGCGTCCTTGAGTAGTGATTACAAGAAGAGCATGAATGTTAAAATACTTTTTGTTTTACATTTAAACCTTTTTTCTACTTCGGCATATAGTGGGGTCTCTGATTTTAGATAATTTTTTTCTTTTTTAAATGGAGTGTCGGTCTATACACGCTTTATATATTTAAGTTTTATGTTGCTAGTAAATTTCTAGTCCTTGAATTTTTCTGGAAAAGTGCTTGAATTTTATTTTCTTAACAAATAAGACCAAAAGTTGAGGATTTCAATCCCAAAAAGGCAGTCAAGATTTTTTTTTTGTGCAAAACCTGATGCCTAAATTTCCAGACTTATGGTTGAAACTGCCAAACGGCCAAAACTTGAAAGTAATATATCAAATGAATGAACAGCAAAACATGTTCATAGATAAATCTGATGAATATGACACCCCTCCCCAAACACCATAAATAAAAGAAAATGTACTTATTTTAAAGTATTTAAAAAGATATTAAAAGTACATTTAGTAGTATAGTATATAATTATTTAAAATTTATCTTGTCATGATAATTGTTAAAATTTAAATTTTATCGGTCAAGCTTAGTTCAGCTTTTTTGGTTTTTCAAACCAAGCATTTGGTTTGGATTTCAGCTTTTTTGTTCAACAAGCACTAACATCCCTGTATATTGTAAAATTTTCTATATCTAGAGTAATACAGAATTTATGTTAAGTCTATAACATAGTAAAATTTTGGGGGAAATTTTCAAACGGATTGGGGGAAATGTTGGAAGTAAAAACATTTTCTGCACCCCTGGGTTAGTTTTGAAATATCGTCGCAGTAGAGCTACACGATGGCTATTGGCGACACACGTCGTAATTTAGAACCACAGTCAAGTGACGAGCCGACACCTGAGTAGGCACCTAACGCAACTGTTAAGGCCGACATCGTACGCAGCGATGGGACTTTGGAGCAGATTTAACGTGCACTCCCTCTACACCCCTTATCACAAACATAAACAACCCCTCTGTTCATATTTGGTTCCATGACAAAGTAGTATGAACACAGTGAATGTTTTAATTTTAAATCTTTGGTTTTTGTTTGTTTTGTATTTTTGAGTTAAAAACACTATAGTGTCGGAAATTTGATGAGGTAGTGATGACAGCAAATCTTAAATCCATTGAGATATACTAGTTAGATCTTCTAGTTTTCCTTAATGAAATGCAATGGAAAAGAAAAACTTCAGACGATTTTCCTGAAAAACTAGATTTTTGCCGAAGCATCACTTTTCCATGTACGGTACAATACATGATTGCTGTATTTGGTTAATAACAATCGAATGGCGATTCTGTCGTCAAGGATGTGGCAGATTTCTAGAGGACGATAAATACATTTTGTGGTGCTGGTGTTAAGCGCATGGGATTTTTTTGGAATGTTGATTATTCGTCATTTTGTAGAGTTTTAGTTTGTTCTGCGAGTTGGTTTGGGTATTGAACTTTATTATTATGGATGGTGTGCATTTGAGTTTTTCCTAAATGTATTCAAAATTGCACCAAGCTTATTTTGTTTTAAAACAAAACTAAAGAAAGTTGCCCAAGCCCAAACAAAATTGTCTGTATCCAAACAAAAAAAAATATTGCCCAGTGCCCCAAACATGTGTTTACTCTTTCAATGGGCCTTACGATACTTCCCCATGTTGGAAACTGATGTTTTTTAAAGAAATCAAAACTGCACAGAGCCCCAAACAAGTGCATACTGCATTGCCACTATTAGTCCATTTCTTCCAATTAATTCGGTGAAACTAGGGTTGATGTACCAGCGTAAAGTATTCCGACAACGGGTTTGGCAAGTCGCTAAGCTTTTGAAAAGGCGCCAAGCAGCACCGTAAGTTTAAAATTTACCCTGTATAGGCCTTTAGTCTTAGGCCTTTTTTTTAGTTGACCATGTTTGGGCACAACTAATTAAAATATTTGAGTAGTGTTAATATATGACAACTGTGGAAAAGTGTCATTATTGAATTAAGTAGTTTTTCAGAAAAATAGTCTGAAATTTATTTTTTCTTTTGTATTTTGTTATAGAAAGTAGCAGGATCTTTAAAATGTACATCAACTGTTTTACTGATATGTTTAGACTCAAAGGTAAAGTTAACATTAAACGTTAACTTTTAGTTTAGTTTATAACAAGCCTTACCATTTCCCAGATTCACAGCTGTAAATCCACAGTTCCGAACCACTGAAATAGGTATTTGCTAAAGCACCAGGATTTTCCTAGAAAAGAAAGAATAAAAAAAAAACATCACATGCAGTTATCATTAGCTTTTATATTGAACTAAGAAATGGGCAGTTCTACCATAATTTTTAATTTCAGGTATAAAAAACGATTTATGTTTTCAAAATCACTTTAAATATTTGTAAAAAGGTTTATAAGGGTTCTAGAATTACAAAAAAAAAAAGAATTTTTAAAAAACCAGTTTCAAAGAAACTGGTTTAAACCGGCCTTATGAAAATAACTAATTTTTAATGAAACTGAAGTCACGAACAAAACGGTTAGTTTTAAAACAGGTTTCGGTTTTCCATCCCTAGATCATTGTGACGGTTAGGGACGGAAGGTAAAGAACGGACGGTGAGGAAATTCACAATGTTTTCCAGTCTCTTTTGAGTTGAAACTAACTCCAGTTTAATAAAAAAGGATTTTTTTACTCCTTATACTACACTTAAACATATTTATAAAAAAAATTCCAATTATCAAGCAAAAATTAACCTTAACCCATGGGGGATTGTAAGGAAAGTAATAAAGCCACATAGCTCATTTTACTGGGGCTTTTAACTTTTGCGCTTATTGGTGAAGTATAGCAAAAAAATGCAGCTACTAATGAAATGTGAGTTTTCTGCAATACAGTTTTCATGATTGAAGAATCACTGTAGCTCCATCCGGTGCCTCTCTTCGCCACTTTAGTAATGAGGTCAGTGAATGAACCAAAACCCAGGTACAAAGTTAGACTTTTTATTTCTCGCCAAACTTGTTGGCGAGAAAACATCGCATAGCGATGCATGATTAGACGATGCTACTCCGAAACCGCGAAGTCAAACAACTGTTGCCAGATTGGAATTATTTATCGCCTTTTTTTTTGTAGCCAACGTTCCGAAAAAGTCGCCGTATAACGAAACTAGGATTTAACCTAAAATCGAAATGAATGTAATTTTTAGCTAAAAAATCTGTTAGTTTGAGCCCTAAACTAAAAATTTAACATTCGGGACATGGTAAGGAATTTTCTGCATTGTTTTGTGTCCTAAAAATTTTTTAGAGTTTCTCTGCTTTAAAATTCCGTTTTGCAATTATATAAGGACCAGTCTATTAGTATAATAAGAAAAAATTAAAAAGAAATATAATTTTTTTTTTAAAGTTATGCCCAAGGGATATAAAATTAAAAATTATGGTAGAATTGCCCAAATACTGAGTTACCATTTATCAGACTAAAAACATAAAACACAACCTTGGTAGAGATTTACTGTACGGTCCCCCTTGGCGAACTTTCCAAAATCGCGTTAAAAGTCTGTATTTTGGCGACTTTTTTTGTTTATTGTTTAGTTTGAATTATTGTTGCACTAGAGCTACACGAGGGCTATTGGCGACGGGCGTCGTATTTTAGAACCACAGTCAAGTGACGAGCCGACACCTGAGTTGGCACCCAACGCAACCGTTAAGGCCGACATCGTACGCAGTGTTGGGACTTTGGAGCGTATTTTAACGTGCACTCCCTCTACACGGGGTATTATTCGTCGGACATTTTTTGGCTGCACGGGCGCGACTTTTTTTTTAAAACCTTGATTCAAATAAAAGATCGTATGGGAATATTTCTTATGAAAACTCAACCAACGGTCCGATAGGGTTGCCGGAAAACGTCATCGGTGCGAAGTCATAGAATTCGAATCTTCAGTCGAAGTCAAACAGGTTGCCAGAAAAACTTATTTATCGCCAAATCCGAAAAAATCGCGCCAAGGAGGGCCGCACAGTAAATCTGATCCCACAACCTTATAAAATGCCACTTTAATAACAAATGAAATTTTAACGATTGCAATTTGGTTGGAGGGAGTCATAATCTTTGGGACAATGTCTACCTACTTTTTTTTTTAGCTCACTTGTATGAGGCAAGTTATGTTTATGAAAACATTCATTTTGGACATGTCTAGTATTTTTTTTCGACCACATCGCCAGTAGATAAACCTTGTTTGCTCCACAATATTTAATACTTTTTTTATGGAGCGATATAAGGGCAACAATAGATATTTAATCAAACTTAGTCAAGTACCGCCAATTGGAATTTTAAGAAAAGCAATATTTGGAAATTGAACATATTTAAAAATAATTTCTTTAGAACTCACCTTGTATCCTCCCCAAACGAGCATGTATTTCCCATATGTAACAGCAATATGCCCGGTTCTACCTGGTGGCGCTGCCATGGTACATTGTTCCGATTTGAGAAATGCACAAACGTCATCCATATTGAAAATGCGAACCTAAATTTAAGAACAAATACATTTGCATTACTTGTAAAGTAGTTTAAAATTGTCATACAAAAATGACGAGAAAATGATTTATATAAAATGAAAGCGAGTTAAATCAAGAACAAGAAACCAACCACAGATCTCTGAAGCAGAAGTAAACTCGAATTTTTTGTTTTTGTTCCAAAGGGTTGCCAAAATTTTTAAAGGGGCTTTGAAATTGGGCAATCTATTGAAATCATAGATATCATAGTTAAAGTATTAGATTGGCAGATCACGTGACCTCCAATGCTAACGACCGGACGCGCATGGAGGCCAAATAAGAGGGCAAAAATGGCCAGTGTTGCTGCCACTTTAAGGAGAAAAATACCATCTAATTTTGAAATTGCAAAAAAATATCGTAAAAATACTAGCTGCATTTTGGAATCTTTTTAGCGACTTTAAATCCTTTTCTAGTATTTTTTTTGTGTAATTTTAGAAATTAGATGGTATTTTTCTCTTTAAAGTGGCAGCAACACTGGCCATTTTGCCCTCCTATTTGGCCCAGAGACATATAATAGAATCATAGTGGACTGCGCATTGGCAAACCTAAGGGCTGTAGCACATTGGAGCGGCGAGCGATAAGCAGAGCGAACAATCGCTGCGACAAACCGGTCTGAGGGTGGTTTTCCCTACTGCGCATGCGCGATTTGGCCGCCTCTTGGAAAACCGCGGCGAACAATTTTCAGATCGCTCCCCGAGCGATTTTTGGGAGCGATTTTTAGAAACCGCTTTCGCGCATGCGTAGTTATAGATATTAGAGTTTTTCTCTGTACACATCCAAGGAGCTGTTTATATGCTTCCAGTCATGACGTTTAAGAATATTATTTAATAATGCTTGTTAGTCGTATCATTAAATAATCAGATTTGGCTTATTAACAAATAGTGTTTAAAATTGGTTATAGGTTTGCAATATAACTATAAATTCTTTTATTATATCAAATATTTCTTTTAATTTTCGACGTCAAATTAAGTACAACAAAGGAAAAATTGTATGTTATTTTCTGAACCAATTTAAATCTTTTATTAAAATGATGTTATATGTTTTAGTTAAAAGTATCACATGCGCTTTCCCAGTTAAACGTACTTCGAATTAAAAAAAAAAATTCCATCTCAATTAAATTAGAAATTTTAAATATCTTTCATTCAATAACTATTCAACTATGTAAAAGAAAGAAACCCAAGAAATTCCATGGTTTTTTTTTTTAGTGAAGTAGTTTTCAAGTCCTGGATGTCCAGAGAACACTAAAAAAAATCTAAATTTTTCAAAAGTACATACTTACAGATGATTAAAAGCTTATTGGTAATAAAATTCCACCGATATGTAAGATATAAATACTTTGAACAAAGAGTGACTAAGTAATCAAGCAGCTTCTTACATACTGAGCATGCGCCAAAGCGATTTTAACAACACCAAAAATTCTGCCGCTAGGGCCTGAGCGAACAAAACGCGAGAAAAATATGTTCGCAGCGGGTTTTTTCACGCATGCGTAGTGCGACAAATCGCTAGCGACAAATCGCTAGCGAGAAATCGCTCCAATGTGCTGTTAGCTTAAGGCGATCCCCTCATGGGTCACGTGCTGGGGCATAGCCTCCTACATAGAATGCCGCGTATACTCAAGAAATAACATAGATTCACAGGCTGTCCTCAAAAAGTACTCTGGTCGCGCTATCTGTTGGTAGTCGGTCGCATATTTTAGTAGGAATGTATTCGCGGTGAATGACGGATCCAGCGGACTATTTCGACTACCGTTCGGTCCGAGTAACATAATAAACAAATGAGTTATTTTTTTATATTTTTTTCTGCTTCCAAGCAATATTATTTGCCATAGAAATTCATAAAATAAAATTTTAAAAAATCTTTTTCAACATATTTGCATAGTGTAAAAACTGTTACAGAATACTACTGCCAAAAATCAAAATTTTTAGAAATTTAAGATTAAAAAGCTTAAAACAGCAAGCACATATTTTTAAAAACATAATCATGTAATGAGTTTCTTTGTTTTTTTTAACTTAAAAAAAACCGCTATAGAACTATTCATTTAAAATCCCCGTATAAGAATTTTCTACTGGAGATTAAAACACTAATGAAGTAATTTAAAGTAATGATAACCTTGGTCAGACGTTCCATTATTTAAAAAAATTAGCTTTGGCTTCTTAAAGAAAAATTAACAAATACTATAACACTTATTAAAAATGCTTCTGTTAAGAATAACAGTTTCCTTAATAATAATACTATAATTTCGAACAACAACAAAATTTTAAAATGAGATAGATCATTTAAATCTCAACTATAAAATTCATTTAAAATATTAGAATTTATGCGAATATAGATATTGAAAAGTCTTTTTCAAAACTTATTAATTCTAAAACACATATATTAGAAAACAGAATGCCCGTACTAAAATGAATATAAATCTAGATAGAATAAAACTAATATGTGTTTAAACTATATATTATGAGGAAAAAAACAATAATAATTAATGCATTACGAAAAGATTCAAGAAAAAAAATATTTAGAAATTTTCACCAAAAAAGAATAATTTTAAAAACTCCTTGCCTTCCATTTCGTAGGAATTCCTATATGGAAACACCGTGTTCTTTCCTTGACTTATAGGATAGTATGATGCAAAAAAATAGCCATTATTTGTTGCATTTACAAAAGTTTACAAATTTTTTTTTATAAATTTCGAACTCTGTAACAAAAATTTCTTATCACTTCGAACTGGATGTAAAAAAACAACACATGTCACCGAGCACATTGTTTGTCGCGCCATGGCGCCATCTATTGATAGCTTTCTCACGACTTCCAATTTTGATCGAGCTTGGACGGCATTATATGTAGGGGGCTATGGCCTAAATGCGCGTCCCGTCGTTAGCATTAGAGGTCACGTGATCTGCCAATCAATGGTAAGGTAATCGTTTCCGGCTACCTATTTCTAGCCTCCTTCAGGAACTTTAACACAGCCAATAACACCTCGTATTTTAGAACCCTGGTCAAGTGACGAGGTCGACACCTAAGCGGGCACCCAACGGAACTTCGAGCGACATCGTACGCTAACGCCGTCGGGACTTTGGACTCCACAGATTTAACGAGCACGTCTGTCCCTGTGTACTCGGGCCCATCCGTGAAGAGGATTTTCTACTATTTCCAGCACAGATCCGATTTATAGGATGACTGGCAGTAAGTGGGATTCGAACCCCCGCACTCCTGAGAAGGTTGAACCTCTAGGCTGGTGCCTTAACCACTCGGCCACGGACGGGCCCGCCAATCTAATACTTTGATTGAAATGAAGTTTTTTTTTTAAAAAAAATAATATTTAGTTTCTTTTCTCTACATTAATTTCAATAAAATTCTGCTTTATAAATTCTTCTTATTAAAGTAGTATATACCTTAGACTTTGTTAGTTTCAAGAAATTCTTTGAAACTAAAAAGTATGAGTAATAAGGTGTGTTAAAACTTTTTATCGAAAATTGCACTAAACAGCTTAATTTGTTACCCAATTTAAAACACGTGTGTTGTTTTTGGAATTTCAATTTGGATATTTGTAAAATTAAGAGCAATTTACGAAGGCGAACTTTTAAAACAGTAAAAGATTAAGAATTTTTATTAGCAAAGTACAATCAATTTAACAGTAAAAAACATAAGGTAACATAGGTTTATAAAATTCTGTTTGTTTTATAGACTGTAGACGACAACTATAAGTTTTGGAAGTACAAGCTGATGCACAGTTGTAATAGTGCTAACTCGTAAGTCTGAATTTAATATTTGATCCCCAAATTGGTGAAATCTCAATTTTTAAACCCAAATGCTTCTGTCATTTGTAAATGTGCATTGATGTTTAAACAGCTTAGGTGCACAGATGGTATTGGGAAATAATTTGCTTTCCTTATTTAAGTCAAGTAAGCTAACAGCCATTTTGAAATGGGTGGCTAACAGATTTGGTTAAAGTAAGCTTTAGGTCCCGGATTTGGCGACATTTCACAATTTGTCGCCAAGTCAAAATGACAACAATCCTGACGTAAGCCAAGTCTGGGTAAATAATAAGTTGACGGTGCTTCTGTCGCCAAGGGATTTGGCCTAAAAAACAACAACAACTTGGCGAAACTCGCGTGTTTCCCCATTGCCAGATTCCTTTACGCCGATGCAGTAACCCTAGTTACTTTCCAAAAAATAAAGCAGACTCGGAGTTTTAGTTTGCTTTGGGCAACACGAAACAAACTTTATTCTACACAATGGGCTAGTACTTGCAATCCAGTTTAGTTTTGTTTGAATTTTCGTCGCACTAGAGTTACACGAGTGGCAATCCAGTTTAGTTTCGTTTGAAAATTTTCGCATTAGAGCTACACGAGTGGGAATCCAGTTTAATATCGTTTGAAAAATCGTCGCACTAAGGCTACAGGAATGGTTATCCAGTACGCACGTGTTTGTGCTACGGGCAATTTAGTTTAGTTTAAATTATCGTCGCACTAGAGCTACAAGAGTGAGTGGAAATCCAGTACGCACGCGTTCGGAGCTCCCGGCAATGTTTTTTTCTCTAAAAAAACATCAGTATCCTACATGGGGCAGTACTGTAGGGCCCATTGTAAGCCTAAACACTCGTTTGGGGCCCCGGGCAATTTTGTTTTCTCTAAAAAAACATCAGTATCCTACATGGGGCAGTACTGTAGGGCCCATTGAAAGCCTAAACACTCGTTTCGGGCCCCGGGCAATTTTTAATTTACAAAGTAAATCAAAAATAAATCTATTTAGTTTGCAAAAAATTCCGAATTTAAATAAGCACCATCCATAATAATCGGATGTTCAAAAGCCAAACGCAAACGAAACCTCACGAAATGACGATTGAACAAAAAGTAATTTATAGAATACAAATAAATCTCACGCGCATATCATCCGCGCAACCTAGATTCCGCGCAAATATCACCAGCGCCAGCGATTGGACAATAATTAATTTAGAACAAAAAATCCCACGCGCCTAACATCCGCTCAAGTATAACCAGCGCCACCTAGCCACAACAAAGATTCCACAACGTATTTCACCAGAAAATGCGGCGTCACCAAAAAAAATTGTTTATCGCTCCCAACAAAAGCGCCAAATCCCTTGGCGACAGAAGCACCGTCAACTTAAAATTAACCCAAGTCTGTTGCCACCTTGAAATGACAACAAATACTTGCCGAAAATACTAACGAGACCGAATATATCTGACCCATTGATATCATAGTTAAAGTATTAGGGTAGAGATTTACTGTACGGTCCCCCTTGGCGAACTTTACAAAATCGCGCCAAAGTCCGTATTTTGGCGACTTTTAAAAAAAAAACCATGATTCAAAGAAAAGATCGTATGGGAATATTTCTTATGAAAACTCAACCAACAACGCAACGGTCCGATAGGGTTGCCGGATAACGTCTTCGGTGCAAAGTCATAGAATTCAAATTTTCAGTCGAAGTCAGACAGGTTGCCATGAAAAATTATTTATCGCCAAATCCAAAAAAAATCCTGCCAAGGGGGACCGTACAGTAAATCTGATCCAAGTATTAGATTGGCTGATCACGTGACCTCCAATGCTAACGACGGGACGCGCATGGAGGCCTTTTAAGAGGGCAAAATTGCCAGTGTTGCTGCCACTTTAAGGAGAAAAATACTACGAAAAAATACCACTTAATTCTAAAATTACAAAAAAATATATCGTAAGAATACTAGCTGCATTTTGGAATTTTTTTAGTGACTTTAAATCCTTTTCTAGTGTTTTTTTGTAATTTTAGATTTAAATGGTATTTTTTTCGTAATATTTTTCTCCTTAAAGTGGCAGCAACACTGGCAATTTAGCCCTCTTAAAAAGCCTTCATGCTCGTCCCGTCGTTAGCATTGGTCACGTGATCAGACAATCTAATACTTTAACTATGATATCTATGATCTGACCAAAACGATTAAAGGAACCGGGAAAATGCCATTAACTAAACAATAATCTGGCATAAACGACCGAAGCGATATTTTGAAAAAAATCGGAAATTAACCATTTGTTGCTCGATCAAAACCAAAACAAAGCTAAAAATAATAACGGTTCTAAAGCAATGTATGTTTACTTTAAATAATATTAATGCTATTTAAAAATTATTAATGAGGAAATCGCTCAAGATTAACTAATAAACTAATAGGATAGAACCGTAACTTAATTCTCAATTCTTTTGACAAAATATTTAAATAAATAAAATAAATGTAGAACCATCTACAAATTATTTAAAAAAATACATTTTTGAAAAATGAAACCTTTGATAAACATCACATACCAGGAAATTAAACGACATATCCTACGATCCTACCACACTAAAAAAAAAGTGGATCAAAATTCCGCAAATTCCGAAAAAAATAATGACTTAAAAACGGTTAAATATATAATTAAAAATAGATTGATAACAAAAAATCTTTACTTTTAGTTAAAAACAATTAAGATTTAAATAGATTGATATTTTGATCCACGCATCCACATTCCCCGGAAATAAGCATGGCTACTGCCTACTGCTTCGTGAAAAAATAAAAATAATGGTTGCCGAACTTGGACCAGGTTTTTTAGCCAATACACAGTTTAAAGGTTGGCAAAATTCGCTTGAAGCACTATATTTGGCGATCTCGCCAATTTTTTGTTGCCAAGGGTTGCCTAAAACAGATTTGGCGGGGTTGCCAGATTGGCGACTTAATTGCCGGGGCCTATAACTGACTTTAGCCACAGAGGTTGTCTCTAAAGCACCAGTTTTTTACAAACAAAAAAAATAGCGGCTCTGTGGCTGAAAGGTATTGCACGAACTCTTCATAAGCCCAAGTTTGCGAGTAAGAGCCCCGGCTGAGTCGCCAGATTTTCTGGATGGGAAAATTTTGGGAACGTATGTCATATGATCATGTTGCAAGTGAAAGATCCCCTGAGTACCCATTTGGCTTGGGTTCTCTCTGCAAAATTAAATCTCGTCATACTTTAACATCCACAGAAAGCTCATATTCCTTGTAATCTGAGCACAAAATTGATAGCGAGAGTCGCTTAGATAGTGCCACAGGAAAATGGATCTCAGTTCTCATTAATATAGTCAGTCTGCATAGGCTTAGCCGCTAATAAAGCAGCCTGGTCGGGGAAAAAAGTTTTCAACAGATCTTTATGCTTGACATAACTGTTGTGTTACTGTTGGCGTGACCGTTCTAGGTTAGACATTCTAGTTTAGACAAATTAGCTGCTGTTTTTTTTTTTTGTTGAGTATAAGACAATGTTGATGTAACATTCTACTTTACTGTAGGTGTGTTCAAATAATCTATTTTGGCTTTTTGAAGTTCCCCCTCAATCCACTAATTTTGACAATAGGATTTTGCTAGTGATGTGGCATGTCAACAGTAGCAGACGTATGGAAGTTAAAAGCTGTTGTCTGGAAGCAAATACTTGTTTTTTCCCCCATTCAACACAATACATTTTAAGAAATATCAGAAAGAGGTTGTTTTTAAGTTATGGCTATTTTTTTTCTTTTAAATTGTAGATCATGGAAACAGAAACTTCTCATACTTCTTTGATGTCTGACGTTGAAGATATGAATCAAGAACGCAGTAAAGAAGAAATGGTAAGGTTGACTCTTTAAGTCCATTTTTTTTATAAACAAAAATAACTTGGTTACCTCATCACTGCAATGAAATCCTTTATGGAGACTGCAAAAAAGGGCAATTTCATTTTTTTAAAGTTTATAAATAATTCCAATTGTTCTTATTTTTTTCCTAGGTTGTATAAACAACTGAAGAACATTAGTAAACATGTGGTCCTGTTCATTTCCTTTTATTTTTTCTAATTAAATATTATTAAAAAAATAACGGTAACAAAGGTGAGACCTCAGTGAGTAACGATAGATATCGTAGTATAAGTATTTGATCGACAGATCACGTGACCTCCAATGCTAACGACGGGACGCGCATGGAGACCAGAATTTAAGGGCAAACAGGCCAGTGTTGCCACCACTTTAAGGAGAAAAATACTAGGGCGTCATCAAAAAAATACCATCTAATTCTAAAATTATAAAAAAATATAAAAATACTAGCTGCATTTTGGAATCTTTTAAGTGACTATTTTATAATATTTTTTTGTAATTTTAGAATTAAATGGTATTTTTTCGATGACGCCGTAGTATTTTTCTCCTTAAAGTGGTGGCAACACTGACATTTTTGCCCTTAAATTCTGGTCTCCATGCGCTTTCCGGAGTTAGCATTGGAGGTCACTTGATCTGCCGATCTAATACTTTTACTATGATAATATCTATGTCAGCAACGGAGTGGAGATTAAAGAATTCAATACCTACAATAACATGTATATTTTGCAAAAATCAACAATACTTATTTGAATTGACAGGAAATTTATTTTAAAATATAAAAAAAAATTAAGAAATAATAAAAATTACATCACAAGTTTTGTGGATGATACGAAAATTATGATTTTCAAATGTTAGATCTTCTTATCAATTTTTTTAGTTATTAGTATAAGTTAAATCTATAAATTTAACAATATTACAAATAATTTACTGTATGCTATTTACTTCTATGTTGTGAAGTAAAATAAAATACTTGCTGATACTTAATTTAATTTTGTCTCACCTCCATTGCCTCGACTCAACTCAATTGCCTCGAATAGTGTGGGTTACGAAGGTGATAATTTTTCATATAATAGTATATAACTTGCAAACATTTGAATTGATATGAATGAGACTTTTGCATAATGTTACGGTTGCTACTTCCTTTGTACTCCGAAGTAAAAATTATAAAACTTAATGCAGAGCTTTTATTTCGTCAGCGGTAACGGAAGTGATGCTTAAAAAAAAACATTTGGATTAAACATCATTCTATCAAGCAAAATAATCATAATAATTTCTACCTTCTATTTTTTTTCTTTTTTCTTCTAATTTCTTTTGTTTAAAGCCAAACTAATAGTCAATTCTCCTCTCTTTAAAGTTTTAAGTTAAGAATATTATCTGAGACAAACACATTTGAAATTTAAAAATACACTGGTACAAATTAGTTCATTAATTGAAGCACATTTTTTTTGTGGAAAATATTTAAAAAGAAAATCATAGAAGTTAAAAATATTTAATTCAATTTACTTTTATAAAGTTTAAATTTTAAAAATGTGAGGACATGGAGGTGAGGTTTTACATGGTTTAGTAAATATTTGAACATTAAATAATATTGTTAGAAATGTTAAATGATATGAGTTCATTTCCTAAACTGTAAATTATCATAATCAAGAAAAAAATTGTAGATAAATATAACTTTTCTAAAAATGGTGTCGGGACAGAAATCTGCCCTTTTTTGAAGAAGGACCCTTATACTACTTAGAAATTGGAAACAAGAAAAAACATAATATCTTGCTCTCCTATAGAAAAAATTAAATTATATTTTACTATTTGCCAATATATTGATAGTTAATAAACCTAATGCTTTTTCTTTTTAGAAAAACAGTGAAAAGTCGGATGATTCTGAAGATGAGCCTCCAAGGTTAGTGAAGTGCCATAATTTTGTTAAAACAAAGTCTTGTTGTTTTTAGTCTACTTATCCTTTTTTTTTTAATTCAAAGAAATAAAAAAAAGGTAGGTATTACTATTAACGTGCTGAAGAGGTCCGTCTGTCCGTACCCCCTTTCAAAATCAGTTCCGTCAGATCCTAAAAATTCATTTTTTGTTAGAAAGGTATGGCTTCATATCTTTCATACTTTTTGTCTGTATGTCCAGGCGGATATCTGTATGCTGTTTGTCCCCAAATTACTCATTGGATTTTCATTGAAATTTAATTTTTAGTCATTTAAATTTCACAAATATTAGGTTTCATTTGTTCTTTTTTAAATATGATATGCAAGTTAATGCATCTTTAAGGATAAACACGGATATTTTTTTAGGAAACAAAGAAAATTTCCTTCTGATGACATGATTTCTCCTGTTAAACAACGCAGGAAACTAAGGAGATTGATAGTAAGAACTTTTTATTGTAACTTTATTAATGATTACTGAGTTCTAGTATTAATTTAAATAAACCTTTATAGTGATTTATTTTAATAATGAGAATGTGCATGAAACTTTATCTTGTGTGCAGTAAAAATATATTGGATAAAACTGATGCTTAGGGAGAATTCTCAAATAAAATATTACATATGAATGTGCATAAGAAATTAAAGTTTCAGGTTTAAACATACAACAGTAATCGAGATCTGTTAACAGTTTTATGTATTTAATACGTTAGATTAAATATGTAATGTTAAAAAATTGTTTAAAGTATGACATTGATCTGGGCTAACACATATTTCAAAGCATCTATTAATTTGTTTTTTGTAAATAAAGTTAAATTTTTATTAAATTATGATGAGTATACACATAAAAAGAGTTAAATTGCAAATTTTGATCAGTTTAAGAAGAAAATATTGAGTTTAGAAATAATTAAAAGTTACAGAGGTTTACTGCAGTTTGAAATTCATCAAGGTTTCTTTAACACTTTTTTTTAAGCAGTTGGTCTTGACTTGTTCTAAATTTCGGCCAAGCCCTATAGCTTTTACAAAATTTAATAAAACTGAAATTAAAAAAATTATTCCATAGGATAATTTATTTTAAAAAACTATTTCATGTAATCAATAATTCTGTCTTGTTTCAATTAAGATTTCTCAGCTCAATGAAGCTCGAGAAATTCTTGGTGCTGCTAAACCCATGGACAAAGAAGAAGCTGGTCTTGAAAAATTGATCTTTGGTTGCAATCCTGAAGATTTAGAAGAGGAGGAAGACTTGGAGGAAAACATAAAACAAAATGACTCTCCGAAAGAGATGAAGAAAAACGTAAGTTCACTGTTTAAAATGTTATAGTATTTTTAATTTCTTTGAAACTTAATGTCTTACTTACATAGTTAATTCTCTGAAGGATACAAAGGTATAAGTATAAAGTACTGTCATCTGATTAGCAGGTTTTCCAGAAACTTGCATTTTTTTTATTATTTATAAATTTTATAATTTTACTAAATTTAAAATTTTAAATCATGGGGGAGTCATTTATAATACTCCATTAATGAAATAATTAAAAAAAAATTATATTTCATTAATAGTTAAATTAAACTTTTAGTTAAAAATTTAAATTTTAGTATCATGCAGTGGAAATAAGTTTACATGTCAGCCCATTTCCCTATCTCTTATAGGGTTAAAACTATGATTATTAAATAACTTATTTTTTTATATATATTTGTTAAACATAATATTCGAATTTCAAATTATAAGAGAATTAATATAAAACTTTTTTTTTAGATTCAGAAAAAGAAAAAAGAAGCATGGGTAGACGAATATGATGAAACTGTACTGTACGTTATTTTTTTTCATATATATATTTCTTCATAACAAAATAATATTCTTTTGTAAATATTTTCCAAAACTAACAAGCAGATGCTAAGGAAACAAACTACTTAATGTATATTAAATTGTTTTTGTTTTGTACCTGTAAAAATTTCTGTTCTCTTGTAGTGTTAAAACGAAAGCCAAAACCTTAAAGAACTGCCACAGAAGTATATCAGTGAGAGGAGAAGAACAATTAACCGAGTATCTTCAAGAAAAGTAAACATTTAAGAATATGTATTTTTGTAAAATCATATATTGTTTAATTTTAGAAAAAAAGTTAGCTTTTTATATTCGAACGTGATGTAAAAGTGTTCTTCGAGTCAAAATTTTTAACAAATTATTTTTGTGTTAATTTCAAAATGATTTTTAAAAAATGTGCTTTTTATAAATGAAATAAAACAATTATCACATCGGACTTTGTCTTTTGAATTAAAAAAATTAATTTACATTCAAAGATCTATTTCCAAACCCTTAATAATCAATTAACTTTAGTGTCTGTAGAAAATAGCATTTAAAAGCAAATCTTACTATTTAATAAAAATAATTATAAATAAACCCAAAAGAGCAACTTGATAAAATTAAGTAGACAAGTTAAATGTTATGTCATGCTATCAATATTAATATTTTCAGATTCAATAAAATAAATGGAGCACCTGCATGGTTTGAAATTGGTAGAACAGCTGACAAAGATTCAGATGGTAAATATGTTGTGAATTAGTTAAAGTTTCCTTTTGAGTTTTTATTTAAAATGCAATAATCTAATATTTATTTGAACTCTTAGAAGAAGATAATGATGAGCTTCTACAAAAAACTGGAAACTTTATTACTTCATCAGAAAGTTTGCCAAAAGGCATTATCCAAATTCGCAAATGCCCCAGTTTAGTAGATACCAGCATGAAAGCTGTAAGTAAATTATACATTATGATGTTACCCTATGTATTCTGTTTAATATTACACTTTCACTTTAATATGGTATATACTTTTTAGATTTAAAAAATACGTCAATGTTCTTTTTTCAAACTCGCACTGTTTGAACTATTTTCTATAATGTGCTAATAAAAAACTTGGAACGTTAATGCAAACTACTTGTAGTTTTACTGATATTTCTGCATTATTTAGTCCTTTTGACTCCTTAGTTTGTCCCATTTTAGAATACAATAGTGTTATTTGCAATACCTACCTACAATAAATCTTTAAAAGTTACCATAGAAAAAATTTAAAATAAGTTTGTTTGCTTTATTTTTTTTTAATCAGTTAACCATCTTTATTCCTCTAGTTTGCCAAAGTATACACTCAAATTTTATAGATTTGTTTCTGTTTTTAAATTTTTTAACAATATATTAAATAATAACACTGATTGCCCATAATTAATTGGTGCAATTACTAAACCGAAGTATTGCCTTGATCAAAACCCACTATTCAAAAAATTATCTGAATAACTAATCCATTTATCATTTTGTTGACCTAGTTAATAACTTGCCCTCTCATATTAATATTTTCTTTGATACTTTTCTTAAGTTAAAATGTGACATTATTTACCTTGATTCTAGACTTGATTGTTTGTATTTTCTAAGTTCTTTTTGTTAGTGTTTCAGTTTCTTTCTGTCATGTAAATGGATGTTTTTTTTTTGTGTGTTCATGTAAATAAATAATGCATGCATTAACATTTGTATTTTCAATGTATGTTTGATGTGCATTCTTTTTACAGTCCATAGTGAAAAGTGTTGAGTTTCACCCAACTTCAAAAGTGGCTCTGGTTGCTACAACAAATGGTATTGCCAACCTCTTTCAGGTACTTGTAATGTTAATGATTATTTTAATTATTAATAAGTATTTTTTCTTTTTTCCAAAAAATAGAACAAAAGTCAAAATTATTATTGTAATAAAAGTTTATGTATGAAAACTTCTGTAAAAAAAAGTTTATTGAGAAACATCAAGATATCTGTGTTTCTTACAAGTTATCAATTTATGTTTGATTTAATGTGATGTATTGTTTATGTGGCTAATAATGGACATATATGGAAACCCTGTTAAACAAGAACAAGCAGTTACTTTTAAAAAAAAATTCAAGTAATTTAGCCAACTTGGCCAGACAAAAAGTTCTTGATCTGCTGGACATATCTAAACAAAACCCTAATTGATTGTTAAATTTAAAGATTATTAATTTCAGTACTTATAAATTTATAAAAAGCATCAATAAAGTGGAGTTTACGTTTGTATGAAAATAATTGTTAAAATAAAATGTGGCTATGGCCTCTTTTAATTAACCTCTATGCAATCAATGTAATCTAAACATTAACTGTTTAACTATTTTTTTACAGATAGATGGGAAAATCAATGCTAAAATCCAATCCATTTGCTTTGAAAATTTCCCTATTGAAACTTCCCACTTCTCCTCAGATGGCCGGGAGATTGTGGTGGGATCAAAATTTTATGGACATATGTTTTCGTACGATATGTTTGCAGGGAAAATTACCAGAATACCAGAAATAAAAGGTTAATTTGTTGGCTATATATATCTAACGAATAACATTTTAAAACTTAATTAAACATTTATATATAAATATAATTTAATGTCATTTTTATAATTAGTTTTTGTTTTTATAAAATTAACCCTCCGATCGTTAGAACCAGTTTTATCCGTATTTTGTGCACCGGTCTTCCTACGATAATAACCTTAAAATTTTATAATTAATAAATTTTTATTCATAATGTACTTTTTTCATTTGGAAATGCTTTATTTTTGAAGAGATGATCTTAAAAACAAATTTTAATTTTAAAACAATATTTTATTTGAAATAAATTTAATTTAAAATTTATGCAGTGAAAATAGCCATACATATTTGCCCATTTCCAGGCCAAAGGTTAAAAGTTTTTCTTGCATAGGTATGTACTTTATAGATAATGTTTTAAAAAATAGTCAGAAGTTTTGTGTTTGGAAGGCTTGTCATCAATAACAGTGTAAATTTCAATGTTCTCTTCTGGATCTCTGCGACCAAATCCTACAATTTTGTGACTTCAAAATAAATTTAGTCGCAGTTATCGCGCCTAGTTTTTTTAAAAATGTCACTATCAATTTTTTAAAGTTGTTTCTAAAAATCTTGCTGAAAATAATCAACGATCTTAAATTTGTCAAAATTCTCTACACAGAGATCTTTATAATTGTAAAACTCCGGCGATACATAAAATGAAATTGCAAAACTCTGGTGATTCTATATGTGCACAAATATGGCAATCTTAAGAGTTTACTCATAAATGACATGAAACTAGCATTTTTCTATAAATATTTTTCTCTAAAAGGCTCCCAAATAATGTGCATTAGCTCCTAATTTTTGAGTTGGTAGCAGAAATTGTTCCTAAAATTGTTCATCCAATTTCTAACACTGGTCAAGCATTTATTTAAATTTGGGTAGTGTTAATCCAGTTTCAAGTGTTCCTAATCTAGGGTTATTTGCAATGTGTATTAATTATTTCTTTCAATTTAGGAATGAACCAAAAAAACATGCGTAGATTTCAAATGTCCCCTGATGGCAAATATATTGTTATAAATGGTCGTTATGGAAATATTCATCTATTAACTACAAAAGTAAGATTTATAATTTTTAAGTTTAATGTAAATGTTGATAGTTACAATTAAGAGTAGCATCAGAAAGATAAAAGTTGTCATTAATATTATTATTAAGATTTCTCTTTCTCTATTTAATTTTGTAATTGCACGATTTTTTTTAACAAACAACTTTGTTGTAATATTAAAAACGTTGTAACATTAAAATAAAAAAGTAGGGGAATATTAAAAGAAAGCTTAAATTTTTGTTTATACAGGGTGTCTACCGGTCAGGAAAGTCACGAAAAATTTCCGAAATCGAAAAAAGGTCAAGAAAGTCACTAAAAAGTCATGCAATCAGAACAAAGGTCATGAAATTTTTTAAAAAAATCACAAAAAGTGATTTTTTTAGGCACTTTGGTATGGAGACCATCTGTGTCATTCCGACTTATTGCCCCTTAAAAGATTTTTTTTTACGTTTAAAACTTATTTTTATGCATTTTTCTACTTTAATTTTTTAGTTTTAAAAAAAATTGTGTCGGCTTATACACGTTTTATGTATTCAGATTTTATGCTGTTAGTAATTTCTATAGCCCTTAAATTTTTCTGGAACAGTCATTGAATAGTACTTGAAAAGTGCTTGGATTTTTCCACCTAACAAGCGTATGAACCATGCAATAGCCGCTTGTATTGCATCAAGTATTATTTTATGGTTTGTCTTTGTAATTTTTTTTTTAACGGATTGATCATTTAAACGGTTGTGAGATTTTCTGAAAAAGGTAAGGAAACTTTTAATAAGGTCCTGAAAAGGTCAAGAAGTTAGATTCAGCAAATCTGGTAGACACCCTGTAATATTCATTTCTTAAAGGATCATTCCATGGTAACTTACATTTTATGTTTATGTTGTCGAGTATTACACTATTTTCAACTAATTTGAATTTAATGTAGAAATATCAAAATCTGTAACAAGTATCATAGTTGTTTAACCCTTTCAGTTTCAAAAATTTACTACACTACAGAAAAATCTGATACTCACAAAATAAGCTCATTTTAGATCCAAGATAAGAGTTCCATGAGAAAAATAAAATTAATTTTAATTTTGGAATTGATTTTTGAAATTATGCCAAATGGCGTCATTGGGACTTAAGTAGTGTAAAAGAAAACATGGTTATATTCAATTAGAAGCATCAAACTTCTTTAAATATTATAATAAGAAAATAATGTGAAGTACAATTAGTTATTGAAGATTAAACTAATTCATTCAGTTGCACGACAGCCCTGGGTGGGCCCTGACTTTCTCTAGAAGTCTTTTCCAGGCCAATCTGTCCTTGGCAGGTTTCAAGTTCCTAGCTACACTACATTTTACATTTAATAATTTTTTTATTATTATTATTCCTTTTATAAATTTATTTACTTGGCAACTCAGGTTACAAAGTTGTAGTAACTCAGGCTACCATGTGACTGAATTGAACAATATTTAAATACTAATTTCAGTATTTTTTTTACAAATTTGGTTTTCCAAAACAAAGTACTGTAGTTGCCAAAAGAATTTTGTGTAATTTTACAGTCAAATAAAAAAAAATTAACAACAAAATAATTTTTTAAAAATTACTTGTTTGTCCACTTTTCATGGACTGACTCAAAGCTAGATTTGAAGATATTCCTTTTTAAAGTTAACTTTAAATATATTTGTGGTAATTTTCTTTGCAGTCAAAAGAATGGGTAGGAACATTGAAAATGAATGGCGAAGTTATTGCAATTACTTTCAATGGAGATGGCACAAAAATGTATTCACATGGAGGTATGTACTTTTAGTTTAGGCTAGTTATTTAGTCTAAAACTACTTTGAAAAACTTAGAGAATTATTCAATTTTCTTTAACAATATACATTATTTCGTCGCTTTAGGTTAGTTAATTAGTGCTTTACGTTTGTTTAATTTTTTCATGCATAAGAAAAGTAACATATTATTTTCTAATTACCTATCATGATCAGGCTCATATTATAACAAAATCTGAAACAATATACCAATTTGATTTAACATGCTGTATTTATAAGGAATATCTGAATTGTTCAAAAGTATTGTATATTATTGAAAAACAGCTTTATCTTGTTGTAGTGCATTTAAGTTTGTATATATATATATATTTAATTCCAAGATTATTAGCTGCATTCTAATTTACAATTTAATTTTGTAGGAAATGGGGAAGTTTATGTTTGGGACATGAACTCTAGAAAGTGTATTCATAAATTTGAAGACTGTGGTTGTATAGATGGCACTGCAATAGCACTTTCACCTAATGAGCAGTTTCTAGCAACAGGGTATGTAAATAATTAACTTTAATTTCAGTGTGTGATAAGGTAAATTTCTGAAGATTAATAATTAAACAATAAAATGAGAAGTCTAGTTGAAAAACTCACATTCTCCAAAGTACACAAAATATATAGGCTTTGGTCCTTTCCTTGGTGACTTTTGTTTTCGTAAAATGTTAAAGTAGGGTTGCTGTATGTGTCGTCAGTGGTGGAGATCTTTGAAGTTCTGGTGATATTGGTTACAAAACCTCAAAAAACTGTATCCAACCTATTTAACACACTTTTTGTTATGGTTGAATTGCTTGTACTAGGGCTTCACATCAGTGTATTTACCAAGGTATGTTAATTTTTTCATATGCTTTATTTGAATTGACATTTTGCTACAACTATCCAAGAACCAACTATCCAATGGGTCTCTTAAATTTAAGCCACCTTTTTCTATAACGTAAAATTTAAGTGTTTATAATATATTTTCAATATACTAAATACTAAAGGGTTTCATAAATATAAAAAAATACTAAAACTGGTTGAAAATTTCTGAAAGTAAGTAAAGATTATTAATAATGCCTGAGCAATCCTTTAATATTCTCCCTAACACTTGATAGGTACAGTAACCAGAATTAATTTTTTCATATTCTCAAAAGTCGCAAATGAACTGACCCAACCCAGCCTATATTTGGAGAAAGCGAGTTTTGCAACATTCAAATAGTTTCTGACTGCTCTTATGTGGATAATATGTTCAGATTTTTTACTGTTTTGTAGTTGCATGTTTTGGTTTGTCTCAAATTTCTAGTAATATTTTACTGTAACCTTCTTACATTTTCTTTTACTTAGGTCAGACTGTGGCATTGTCAATATCTATGACCACAAAACACTCTTCTCCACTAATTCGCCAGAGCCTTTGAAAGTGTTTAAAAATCTCACCACTGAGGTCAGCCATTTAAGATTCAACAGCACCTCCGAATTGCTTTCTATGTCATCTGCTAGGAAAGAAGAGGCTGTAAAGTTGGTATGTATATTATGGCAGTATTTTACTACACATTAATGTTAGCCTATGTAATTTACAATGTATCCCCAAATATTTTTTTTAAGAATCACAATTTTTTGTAGAAATTAGGTTTGTGGCTATTCTTAGGTAGTGGCGATTAAATTGTATTTTTAGTTGATTTCATATGAAAGGATAAAATTTCTTATTTGGCATATCAGCAGATTTAATATTTGAATAAATTAATGATCGAATTTGAATTTAGTCATCAACCAAAATGTGCCATTGGTCGAGCCCTTGAACAGTATAAAATTAATTAAATATGTCCTTTAATGATTACAGTTTTCATCTAATTAACAATTTAAAATGTCAGCAGTTTTTATAATATGTTGCGCAATTGCAGATTTGTTACATTATAAGTGCTATTGTTTTGGAAATGCGTACTTAGAATGTGATTAATTTTTGTATCAAACTTTGGTACTCACCCTGTAATTACATATTCTTGAGTGGGCTTTTTTGTACATCTGTAAACATTTCAATGGAATTACTTTCCAGTCATTAGTTTATTGTGACAAAACAAGAGCTAATAAAATAACTTTAATTACAGGCTCATTTCCCCAGTCTTACTGTATTTTCCAATTTTCCTGCAAGAGATAGTATTTCATTTAAATATCCAAACACAGTAGCATTCTCTTCAAATAGTGGTTACTATTCTATTGGAAATAACACAGGGAGAGCTCACATTTTCAGGTAAAGTATTAGAGTGTTTATTTTATTGAGAAATCATTATAGAGATTAATCAAATCAAATCATGGGAAACTAAATTTTTCCTTTAATTCTACCTCAAAGGAAATACCCATAACATGAATTATCACATAAATTTCAATTAAAAAAATATTTGAATAGAAAAAGTTACGAAACAATTTAATAAAACAAAAGAGTTTTAAGTGCAACCAGACAAAAATGTTGAATTTATACACTTTAAAGCGCTTTGCAGGAATGGGAATATTTCTTATGACATCACACTCTCTAAACTGCAATTTCATTGGTTTTGTTTTCTTTGAAAATGTGTTGAAACGGCTCATTGGTTTAAAAAAGGTCACACGCTCTGAACTGCGATTTCATTGGTTGTTTTGTTTTCTTTGACGAAGTATTGAAACAAGCCCATTGACTTTGTAATAAAAAACTGGCTCGGTGGTAGCATGCCCCCCTCATTGTGGATTTAAGTTAGGGACAGATTTTCAATATGGGAAAATCATAAGTAGGTATATCATATGAATATGTGGCATGCAAACTAATAACCTATTGGCTTGGTTTTTGACAAAAAAATTAAACTGAGATTTATGATGGAAATTAAGATGACAGAAAGTTCATATTGAGGGGGATTTTTGTTTAATGAGAGTGCATTATATAGCTTATTTTGGAATTATAAGTAAATGTATTCAAGGTATATAATATTTTATAATAGACATGAACATAGGCTTATTACTCTTTAGCAGATTAAATGTTATGTATACATGGATCAATTTTATATATTTTTTAGTCTGTGAAAAAGTCTGCTAGTCTTCCGTAATATTTGAATTTTAACACTGTTCATATTAAAAAGCTTAAAATTATTTTACTTTTTTTTAGGTTGAAGCACTATAAGAATTACTAGAAAACTATATGTTTGTATATATCATGTAATAAAGGTATTTTTTAAAATGTTAAACGTTACTTACTTTCATCCTTTTTGTTGTGCTTGCTTTTACTATAGTTAGTATAACATTATGCATACAATAGTGACATTATAAAAATCTTGTATTTTTTATAATTTTTTTTGTTTTAAAACCAATTCAGGTTTAAAACCAGGAGAAAACATTAACCAGATAAGATTTTTGCAATTTCACCCTGGTATGCATAATGTTATACTAGAGTAAAAACAGTTAGTTACCGTTAATCCACCATAAATTTAGAGGCAGCTTTAGAAGTAACTTAATTTTATTTTGTGGTGTAAGAATACTTTGTCAGTTTACTCCAGCTTAGTTGCATAACATTACACCATAAACTTCAATATTTAACCATTTATAATAGTCGAACTTCACCATCCACATGCAATGATCCCACTGATTTTGCGATTAATTTTAAAATAGCCCCAACCAAAACCCTATATCATTGATACATTTTAAAACATTATTAATGCTAGAGAATTGGGTGATACTAATTCAAAAATTTGTTTTTCCCCTCGCCTCTTTTCTAGTAGTACAAAATTACGAGTATTGTGCGACTTTAACTAAACCTTATTTTCTATTTCTAATGACATTATCTTACCCTTGACCCTCTAGCAAATCTATCTACTAAAAATTTGCTCTCCTTTTTTCTATTAAATACACATGCTCTGAAGTCTGTTGATTATTCTGGGAAAATGAAATGGTCATGTGTAGTTTTCAAAATTTTTGGTTTTAATCACCTGCATACTGTGTCTGTCGAAAATAGAAGTCACCATGATTAGTACAGGAAAGCGAAAAGGCTTTTGCTGACATAAAGGCAGCTGTAAGTAAACACGTTAAGTTTTGCTCTCATCTCATTTAGTTTAAATCTGTCCTTTCATCTGAAGCCCTGGTTTGTAAGGACTGAAGACGCACTTCAAGGCGCTAAAAAACGCCCTGCTCTACGATATAAGCGTCCTATCTTTGCTTGGTTGGTTTGTTAGAATTCGCGTCTAGCTATGTGTTTGCATCTAACGTAGCATAGTGATCAAAGGCCACTGTTATCTCTTCGGAATAAGTAGATACATTGGTCATTTTGCACGTTTTGAACGCTCTAATCAAACCAAGACTGATTCGAGATTTACGAAAGCTGAGATCAACGTTATTTTTGGCTCCCTGGTCACGTTACAATTAAGGCCAATAAGAAAACGGGAAATTTGGACGCATAGCTCAGCGGCTGATTTTGTGTTCTTACAAACCAAGGCTTTATGGATTATGATATTTTTGTTTAAAGGTACGTTGTTATGTGTAATTTTCTATATCTTGATTATGGCAATTGTATTTTGATACCAATAATTACTACGAAGTAATATTGTAAGCTTTGGCATCATGCACTATTCTATTGTTTCAATTTTTAAAATTACTACCTGAGATACTTTGAATTGAACAACTTTTTTTGAAGAATATAAATTTCTTTTAGGTCCTAAAAGCATTAATATCCTAATATATAATTATGGAATGAATTATGTCATTATGAAAGTAAGACACAAAACAAAAATTAATCCAATTACTAATATAGGAATTTTTTATGTGTATTATTTTTATATGAAGTATTAAATAAGTTAATTAAAAAAAATACCAAATAGGAAGTTAAATTTCAATGAAACCTAAACAATTTTAAGGAAATTCCTCCATCTTGTTTACCCCCACCACAGTAGTAGGCACACACAAGTAAAACCAGAAAGAATTATTAAAAACAAATACTAGAGGTATAATTACTTCACAATTTTTAATAGTATATAGTCTCTCTATACAGTAACATTGTATTAAAATCATAATATTTACAATAAATCCTTTTATAGAGTATGTTTAACAATTTTCCAAATTTGTTATTCGAGTGTTTAATTATGTATACTTCTAAATTAAAACGCAGTTACATCAGAAATTTGAGGAAGAACATTTTAGGGCTAAAAGGAAACACAAAATCACTACTATTCACGAAATTTTCTTCAAACTTTGGTAAATTTGTGTGGTATAATTTACAATAAATTTCACATTTCTTTAATTAAAAGCCACTAATAAGGCAAACATGTGATTTTCTTAGGTAACATAACCTTAACAAAAACCATATCAATTCATATCTAAATATGGTGGTGCATATAACTGTTTAAAATATTTCACATAAGCTTCACAGTGTTCTCCAACTTCAAAGTCTGGCGAACCTCTCAGTCGTATATTCCTCTGCTCAAAAAACTTGAAAACTGAAAAAAACACTCTTGGGTCTCCAGTCTGTCGAGCGGCCGCAAGGTACTTTTGGGCAGATAGTGAATCCACACCTCCGCAGTTTCTCACAAAGGTCAAGGCTTGAAGAATCTTTTTCTGGGACAGAAGGACTTCGATGATCTCTTCGTTGGAGTTCTGGAGTCTCCTCAACATGTCCAGAGCTAGTTGGTAGGCAGGAGGATAGACAGCCTAGAAAATAGAGTTAAGGTTTTGTACTCAGCATCACGTGATACACTGAGTTATTGGCAATTGCGGAACATATCACAAGGATAAGAGCAACAATGCCTAATATTTCTAGTAAGATAATGAATACGCAGTGCTGTTGTTCACACAACAGTGCTATGATTTAAGCAAAAATGAGCCATACTGCCATGGGCAGGTAAGCTGCAGTATCTAGACTAATGACTTAGACCATGGTTGAGCACACCCAATAACTATAACTTATAAGAGAACATACTAAAAAACTGGTTATTTTAGAGTGAAAAAGGTTCAATTCATTGTGGGTTTACTGCAGTTTTCCCACCCACAGCAGCATAACACATTGAATTTATACTAGCTATCACTTAAATTAGAGCAATTTAGATATTGTTTTTATTCACAATCTATAGAGACCTGTAAGTTATCTATATCCTATTATTAAAAAATATATTTTTAAAAATATTCAATATAGACGGAGAAATGTGACAGAGAAAATAGTTTTTTTCCAATTGGATTAACACTAAGGCACTTGAGTTTGGAGATATGTGGTCCAGCGCACCCATTCCCCCTTAAGTCTGGCTGAGCCAAATGTCCTGATCCTCTAGGGGGCGTCTAGAGCTAGTTTGGGCACTGTTTAACTTTCCCCAATAGCCGATGGTTCAGTTAGTAATAAGGAGTTCATTAACAATTTTAAATCAAACTTACCTGCAAAGAAAGCATCAGGCAGACTAATTGCTTAGAGTCGTTAAGTATTTGGTATTGAAGAAACTGGTGGAGTTGATAGAACTGCTTGTTTTGGACAAGGATTGTAATAAGCAACTTGCAGATGTAGTGCTGGACAAACTGCTGATGCAAGATGAGGGAACGTATGTACTCCAGCAAGACAGAGACAGCAAACTTTACATCAAAGTCTTGGCCCTCAAACACAGAGAACACATGAGAATACATGTCGGACTGATCAACCACAGTGACAGGATGGAAGCTTGATGTATTCTGCGGACTCTTCTTTTCCAAATCTTGCATCTGCTTGTAAGCAGCATTCAACTTATCAAAAATCTTTGCCAAGATGCTCAGGGGTAATGGATCAGAGGGTTGTATGGAATTATGGCATACTTTTAGGATAATTGATTTTGAATTCTGCCTCAGCAATAAGTAATCTATAAGCAAGCATTTATCAAGGATCTTATGGATTAGGGGGCTGTTGTGCAAGGTGACGTACCAAAGGTATCCTAACTTTGGATCAATTATAATGTTGGGAAGAAAGACCACCCAGTTGGGCGAATACAGTTCACACCCAATCTCCTGCTCCATTGTTGGACTATGACTAGGCATGGCGGGAACTTTAATCATGAAGGGTTTAATGGGACTTTTAGCAATAGGAAAGTGGTTAGAGATAAACCCGTCTGTCTCACAGGGTGTCTTGATATCGTACAGCATTGATTCTTTGGAAGCTTGATGGTGAACTACAATAACATTATCAATGACATTTATTGCAAAACGACCACTTTTGTCTAAGCGTAACACATCAGTCTTGCGTGGTGGCCCATCCTTAACCACACTATAAATAGCTATTTCAGCACCTGGGGCCCCTACGGAACGAGGCTGATGCCGTAGCACAAAAATACAAGTTTTATTATAAACAGTAGCAATGCTGACATCTCTTTCGAGCAGAGACTGGTTTTGGGATTTGGGAGCAGCTGGTAAATCAATTTCAAATTTCGACATTTTATAACAAGACCCTGGACGGAACTGATAAGGCTGCATAACATTGCAGAGGCTTCCCGACGAAATTAACAGCAAAGAACTCTCTGCGTGAAAAACATACCAATTAACTGATACACTATATAGTTTAAGTGACTTTAATGTGTGTTTTTCGGGAACTACTTGAAAGTGCTCGATGCCCCGATCCATCACAAACACAATTTCATTGACGCCTGTCCAAGAAAAGTTCAAGATTTTCATGTTTTTACCTTTGCAGCTTTGGGAGTACTCTAGGTTTTCGGGCTCACCATTGAAATTTATAAATTCGATGGATTTGTGACTTCGGTGAACGGCTAAAACTTTCTTGTCTGGTGAGAATTTGATCGACATGACATCTCCCTTGTCTAACATTCGAAAATTGAAAGAGGTTTTTTCGAGCGGACCTTTCACGACAACTCCTGTTGTACCCCCCGATCGCACAGCAAACACTTGACAATTGGCTTCATCGTAAAACACATTAGTAAGATTACTAAAAGGTTCGAAGCGAATTGCATTTGAACTTAACTGCAGAATGTGATCCTCCATTTTTATTAATGTAAAACCAACTTGCAAGTCCTACCAAATTCCTGTCATTTGTTGCACTGAGAAAATATTAAAACTTACTATTTTCAAACTGCCTATTTCTATTTAAAAAAAAAAAAATAGTCTATTATCTTGTTATTGTTTTGGTAGGTAGGTAGGTAGTAGTAGTAGTAGTAGTATATATCATGCTCGCTGAAACTGGAGTGAGGTGTCAGCGAGCCGAAAACCCACTCACACCCTTTTGAGCGAACAGGGCAGAAAAGGACTATTTTCCCTACACTTGTATGCAATGCTTGTATGAGACCCCTCTATCATATTGACTTGGGCTCCTAAATGTATTTTAAAATTTTTAGTTCGAAAGAATTTAACTTTCTTTAACTTTAAATTCCAACTTTTTTAAGAAATAACCATGTGGATCACTAACTAAGAACCAGCGAAGACGAACCCAATAGCGAAATAGGCAAGTTTCTAGGTTTTCTGCCCGATTCGCTTCTGCTGCAGTGCCGTGTATTGTTTTGCTGCCCAGTTCAGTGAATCACACACCTCACTCCACGTTCCTTCTAGCTCAATGGCTTAATCGCAATGATCATGCTTGGATCCTATTGGCTTATAGAAATCACAAATCAAATCAAACTGAAGCTAGAAGACTTTCATGATGGCTTCAATAAATCTAATAGTTGCTTTCGCCTTTTGCGAATCGTAACGGGAAAAATCAAATAACCACGAAAAATAAAGGGAATACAACCGATTTCTCGTCCATACGATAGAGCGTAGCTTTGGTTGGGAGAGATTTAGTTCTAAATCTGGCGACAGAGGTATCGCCAGCTCTATTTGAAGGAAGGAATCAATGTTCCTTTTGGGTCGATTTAATGTAGTAAAAGGAATTTGAGTATTTGCAATCTGCCCACTTTTTGGCTGCCATTCTCACGAAATTTGGATCTAAGTCGATGGGAAATGTCTTCAATAGTAATCAGCTCTACAACATTATGTGGAGGGGCGTTTTTAGCTTTTGCGTCAGCCAGTTCGTTTTTTCGATGAGCAGGGCCAGCAGGGGTCCAAATAAACATAATCTTGCCGAATTCATCAGAGGAAGACACAAGAAGATCATTGATCAAAGCAATGACACTAGGAGATTTAGGCCAGAGCCTCCTAGAAGAAGAAGCGAAAGGGAAAAAATATTATTGTATTCGGGCCCGGCCATTGATTCTTGGCACTGAGCCTGAACGACCGCTGCTCTCTAACGACCGCTGAAACGGCTTTTGCAATGCATTTGAGTTAGAATTTCCATATTTTCAAGCTCAAAAAACAACATCTATATTTGCTTAAATTATAATAAAATGCAGCAAACCCGATATTAGTATATGTACCAAGTGTTCATATAAATATTTTAGTGGCTTTGGCAATAAATTGCATGTTGTTTTTAGTTGATTTAAAATGCGGTAGCTAGACTAATGACTTGGACCATTGTTGTAAAAAACGCAATAACTTCAACCTTCAAGAAAATACTAAATAATAATACTAAAAAACTGATTATTTCAGATTAATAATGGTCTAACTGATTGTTGTAGTTTTTGCAGTTTACGGCAGTCCAGTTATTCAATCCCATCTGTTGCGATTTATTTAAAAATTGTATTATATAATTATTTTAAACTATTTAGTGTGTAAAAATCAATATAAATTATACCAAGAATGACAATTATAGTTATAGTAATACATAAGTAAAAAAATACGTGATAACTTATGATTTATGAATGTTATTACTTCCAATAATCTAATATGAAATCTAAGGTAATGTAAGTATTGCGATGGGGTCGAAAATCCTAAATGGAGATTTTGTGTTTTTTCTATTTGTTTTGGAGGGTACTGATTCCGATGAAGTGGATTTTGAAAATTAGCCCGTCTCTTTAAAACCACTTTACAGCTTGAACTAAAAGAAATATGTACTTTATATTTGATATACGCTATCCAAATACTTATCGAACGTCATAATAGGGTTTTTGAGAAAATTGCGCATGCGCAATCGATAGTTGCAATATAACTTCTTTGGTATAAAGGTATTACAAAAAAAAGAAGAAAAAAACTACATGCTTCAGATGAAATGATAATTCAAATATCTAATAATTCAAATATCTGGGAAATCCACTCTTTCTTTCGTGTTGCTTTGTATGGTAAGCTTTTACAAAAATAAAAAATACTTAAAATTATTTTTCAAAAAATATTCGCAATTTTCTGCTTAAACTAAATAAATTAACATTTGTCATATATTATTCTATTATTAAAATGAAAAATGAACCCATCGAAATCGTAACATACCGAGTAAAAACAAAAATTTAAAACCGAAACTAAGGAAATTAAAGCAAATTTATAAGTGTTTTAATGGAGTAAAATAAATAACCTGTTATTTACTTTCTGGTAATACTCGATCTGTTTATAAATTGATACACTACATCTTGTAAGAAATATCAAGAAAATAAGAGACACAGGATTTATTGAGAAGTTTATGGTAATCTTACCTAATTAAATGCGAAAATTTGGCTTTAAAAATTCCTTCATAATGTACAAGATTTAAATATTTTATGTAAAAAAGTTAATATTGATTAAAGTTTTAAACAGATTTTTATGTACTCGATCTTGCTCAGGGCATTTAACACCGAAAAGCTGTCGGACAGGATTATATAGTTTTGTTTAGCTTTGACAAAGGTCTTAATTGCAATATAGGTCACCAGGGCCTCTCCAGTGAAAACGAAGCAGACCTGGGGAACCTGACCGGCAACCGAGACATGCCTAGCAGTATCGATTGCTGCATTGCTAGTCGTCGAACTGTTTTTTGAGGCATCAGTGGCAACGAAGGTCCAGTTTCCCTCAAGACTGTTTTAAAATCCAAAAAGAAAGTTTGAATCACAATCTCAGGTCCCAGGGAGAGATTTGTTTTGGAAGGGGAAGTTACTTAAGTGGATTTCGATAGGCTTACTAAGGTTGATGTCTAACTTATTTGAAATAATTTGGTCAGTATTAATGCCTAATGCCGAAGGAACCATTACTCATATAAGACTGCCCAGCGATGGACACCTTTTAAGTCTCTAATTAGCCGAAGCTTTTCGGAACAAGTCAGTGAGCGAACTATTTTGGTACTAGATAGAGAATTGTTTGAAAAAAAACTTCGAAGCGAGCCATCGATGGCGATCTCGAATATCAGACTCGTTGACTTCTGCATGAAGTAGAGGGATAGGGGTCCATATAGGGAGACCAGTAGCAAATCACATAGCTCTATGCCTCTATTGTATAGAACTTGGTTTGATATCTAACTTCCATGTGGAGCACCACTTACTAATTTTATGTAAGGTAAATTGCAGTTTGTCGGTTACTCTGTTAAAGTCATCACCTTGGCAGAAAATGAAAATGTCATCTGCATGGACGAGATAGTCATCAATATAGGGAATAATGTCGAAAATGTCCATCATGTAAATAGTGAAGAGGATTTATTAGGTTGGGGGGAGGAATGTGCTGTCGCTATGTTTGTTATACTCGTTGGGTGGTCTTCTTTGGCGTCGGCGAGACGAGATTTTTACTAGATGAGGCAGTTGGGTAACAATGCCTTAGCCTCGGTGGAGCCTTGGATGACACTTCTCAGGTTGTAAATTCTCAATGAATGACAGCACCGCTCTAATGATATTTGGAGGCTCAAGAGCGAATGGAGTTGGGTATGTTCCTGGGTGGCCAGCTGTTGAGCCAATGAAGTTTTGGAGGCGGTCTACGTGTTTTGGGGTTTTCTCCGTATGAGACTTTTAAGATAGATATAGAAATATACTTCACTAGAGAATGGAACGGTGGAATTTAGAGAATAGGACAAATAATGTGAATAATATATACTGTGAGAATATAATTAAAAATATTTTGTTTTTTTATTGCTTTCCTAAACTTTTATTCGAACTTTCCTACTTCCTTCTCTTAAAAACATACTTGCTATTGAATTCTTCGTTAATTCATGGCGATAAAGTTCTAAAAGAGGATTGAAAATTGCTAAACACCATAGGCAAATTTGGAAAATAAGCAAAATAGTTGTCTTTAGGTAACCCTGGATCGGTGCGCGTTTTCTTAATATTGCGTATTTTATTCATTACATATATCGCTCTTGATCGGTGATTCAACTTTCATGTTTTTTTTTGCCAAAGATTTTTTTTTGAAAAAAGAATGTAGAATGAAACAAGTAGGTTTGTTACAGAATCTGTCACTTAAACCGCTTCCACACAGTATTTGTGCTCAACAAAAAACGCACTATTTATACACCTCTGAAAAAAATTCGCTAAACAGGTCCTTCAGCTTATAATTTATTTCTAATTCAAACTTTTAAACGCCATAATTAGCTATTTTCATTAATCTTTCGCAAATTAATAATTACTCATTATCGTTTGCTGAATTTGTTTGAAATTCGAAAAATAATTATGCAACTTTGTGTAATAAAAATCTTTTAGTTGTCACAATTTCCCATATTCATTAACTTTCTTTCGAAAAAGAGAATAATAAATAATTATTAAAATTGATGCTTTAAAAATAAAAGTGAGCTTTCGCTTATTAGCCTACTTTTCTTTTTTTAATTCGAAAGAATTAAAAAAATGAAAAAGTAGGTATTGACATGCGGTCGATGTCCGTCTGTCCGTCTGTCCGTCTGTCTGTCTGTCCGTCCGTACCCCCCTTCCAAAATCGGTTCTAATCATCGGATCTTAAAAATTCTTTTTTTGTTAGAAAGCTATAACCTCAGATACCCAACTTTCATACTTTTTGTCCGTCTGTCTGTACGTCCGGACGGACATAAATCTACTATCTGTCGGCGAATTTCCCATTGAATTAGCATTGAAATTCAATTTTGAGTCATTTAAATCACTGTAGGTATTGAAATGCGGTTGATGTCCAACTGTATGTCTGTCCATCTGTCTGTCTGTTCGTATGTCTGTCTGTTCGTATGTCTGTCCGTCTGTCTGTCCGCCTGTCTGTCCGTTTGTCTGTCTGTCTGTACCCCCCTTCCAAAATCGGTTCTAATCATCGGATCTTAAAAATTCTTTTTTTGTTAGAAAAGCTATGACCTCAGATACCCAACTTTCATACTTTTTGTCCGTCTGTCTGTACGTACGGACGGACATAAATCTACTATCTGTCGGCGTATTTCCCTTTGAATTAGCATTGAAATTCAATTTTGAGTCATTTAAGTCACTGTAGGTATTGAAATGCGGTTGATGTCCAACTGTCTGTCTGTCCATCTGTCTGTCTGTTCGTATGTCTGTCTGTTCGTAGTCTGTCCGTCTGTCTGTCCGCCTGTCTGTCCGTTTGTCTGTCTGTCTGTACCCCCTTCTAAAATCGGTTCTATCCATCGGATCTTAAAAATTCTTTTTTTGTTAGAAAGCTATGACCTCAGATACCCAACTTTCATACTTTTTGTCCGTCTGTCTGTCTGTACGTCCGGACGGACATAAATCTACTATCTGTCGGCGAATTTCCCATTGAATTAGCATTGAAATTCAATTTTGAGTCATTTAAATCACTGTTGCCAAATCAACAATGGCATGAGAAACTTTATTTATTTAAACATATTTGAAGCAAAATAATATTTTCATGAATCAGTTTGGAATGACGTCATAAAATGTAGCACAATTTGATTCCTTGGTTATTCATTAATTATCTAACAAGAAAGCGGCAAGGCATACTTTTGCATACAATTATGCTAAGTTTTAATTTACATTTCTTATTTTTTTAATGCAGTTTGGAGTTTCATTACTTTTGTTATTAATAAATATTTAATTATTCCTCGAACTACAAATAAATCGCGAGCAGACGATAAATAATGTTTAATTGATTTGCGAAATAATATTAAGGAAAATAGTTGATTTTGGCTTTTAGAAGTTTAAATTATTAGCTGGATGCTGTGTTTCGATTTTTTTCTAATATGTATAAATCTAGTGTAGAAACGGCTGTTGATGATATTTACTGTTAGAAACCTAGTTTTTTCCCGATTAGAACTTCAGTAAGTATTTAAGTAACAGGAAAGTAGGCTATTTTAGTTCTTTATGAACTTCTTGTTTTTTTATTCAAAGTTAGAATTCTCTATGCATCCTTCCCGATACATATATAATGAACCATCAAAATAACTCTATGGTGATATTACAACAATCCAAACTAAATTACCGATCCAGGGAAACTTTTATTAAACATCATCTCATGGCATTCCTTGAGGGGGGGAAACATCTGTCAGATCTACAATTTGGTTTTCGAAAGGGAAAATCTTGTAACACAAATCTTTTGAAATTTTACAACAGGGTTACCGAGTGTTTGGATAGGAAAGATAGTGTGGATTTGATTTATATAGACTTTCAAAAGGCATTCGATAAGGTCCCTCATGAGGCACTCATGATTAAATTGGAGAGGATTGGAATTGGTGGGAAAATTTTGATTTAGATAAGAAATTGGTTGACAAATAGGAGGCAACGAGTTCAAATTAAGGGTAGATATTCTGAATGGGCTGACGTGGGAAGCGGTGTCCCACAGGGCTCTGTGCTAGGGCCAATTTTGTTCATTGTGTTTATTGATGACATTAGCTGGAGAATAAATAACCATATTAGTATCTTTGCAGATGATTTAAAAATTATGGGTAATGTGAATTCTGAGGAACAAAGGGATGAGCTACAGAGGGATTTGGATAAATTATCAGATTGGGCTGATAATTGGGGGATGTCTTTTAATATTGGGAAATGTCATGCTTTACACATGGGAAAGAATAATAGGATTTTTGATTATTTTTTAAAAGGTGCTGAAATTCAGGTTAGTAATTCAGTTAAGGATTTGGGGATTTTGGTTTGTGATGATTTTAAAATGGGGTACCAGTGTTCAGTTGCTAGTAAAAGGCAAATAAATTATTGGGTTATATAAAAAATAGTATTTCTTCAAGGTCTAGTAACGTTATCCTGCCACTGTACAAAGCGCTGGTAAGGCCTCACTTGGAATATGCCGTACAGTTTTGGTCTCCATATCTGCGGAAAGACATAGATGTGATTGAAAGGGTGCAGCATAGGGCCACTAAAATGGTTGATGGTTTTTGGAATTTGAGTTATGAAGATCGATTGAAGAAGTTAAATATGTACACGTTGGAGGAGAGAAGGGTTAGAGGGGATTTGATTCAGCTTTTTAAATTTATTAGGTCATTGGATGCTGACCTGCTTGTTTTTTATTCTGATAACCGGACTAGAGGTCATGGTTTAAAACTGAGAAAAGCACGTTTTAATAGGGATTTGAGGGAACATTACTTTTATGTTAGAGTTGTGGATAAGTGGAATGGTCTGCCAGAGGATGTTGTGAGTTCTGACAGTGTTGATATTTTTAAAAAGAAGCTGGACAGACACTGGGATATAGTCGGGGGACTGTAAACAGGACCAATCTTGTTGGGCTTCGTGCCTGTTATTGGTCCTTTATTTTTGTATTTGTATTTGTATTTGTATATCACATAAATAAATATTCTTTCAAGAGTTTTATTTTTATTTTAAATAAAGTTTCTCGTACGTTTGACGAAATGGCAACAGTGAAAATATTGAACAAAAATGGAATTTGCATGTTATTTCAATGTGGATTAAATTTTTAGTTTTTTAAATATTAAATATACTTCTAATTTAAATTTTTAATGAAATTTGGGATGTAGCCTAACCTGATTTTTTGCTTCAAAATGACTTCCTACTTGTTTGTGCGACTTGCGGTTCATTCTGTGAAAGTGGGTGACAGACGGACGGACGGACTGAACGATTATAATACCTTCAAATTTTTTACGTTATAAACATAGTGTGGAAGCTAAAATTCTAGAATCTGTTGTAAAGTGATTTCAAAACGTAAACCTTTATTTGTGAAAAATTTTATGAACTTCCGTCGCGTGTAGTTTATGAACCTATTCGTTGCACAAAAAAAAAAACCTTCGCTTTACGCGTATCTGAAAGGTTCCAAATTTCAAAATATACGATGATGACAAAATATCAAAAATCAGTATTTTTAATTTTTAGTTGTATATAATTGAAATAAGCATCAAAAACAGAAATAAAAAATGATTTTCGACAATTAATTAAGTTTTTCCTTATAAAATCCAATATGGAGGAAGACGCCATCTATGAAAAGCATCCTGAAAACTAGAAGACAAGAAGTTCTTAAAGAACTAAAATAGCCTACTTTCCTGTTACTTAAATACTTACTTAAATTCTAATCGGGAAACAACTAGGTTCATAACAGTAAATATCATCAACAATCGTTTCTACACTAGATTTACACACATTAGAAAAAAAATCGCTAAACACAGCATCCAGCTATAATTTAAACTTCTAAAAGCCAAAATCAACTATTTTCCTTAATATTCTTTCACAAATAACTTAATATTATTTATCGTCTGCTCTATTTATTTGTAGTTCGAATAATAATTAAATATTTATTAATAACAAAAATAATGAAACCACTCCAAACTGCACTAAAAAAATAAATGTAAATTAAAACTAAGCAGAATTGTATGCAAAAAATATGTCTTGCCGCTTTCTTGGTAAACAATTAATGAACAATCAAAGAATCACATTGTGCTACATTTTATGACGTAATTCCAAAATGATTCATGAAAAAATTATGTAGCTTCAAATACTTTTAAATAAAGTTTCTCATGGCATTGTTGATTTGGTATGAAAGTTGGGTCTCTGAGGTCACAGCTTTCTAACAAAAAAAGAATTTTTAAGATCCGAATGATAGAACCGATTTTGGAAGGGGGGTACGGAGACAGACAGACGCTTGTCAATACCTACTTTTTCATTTTTTTAAAATTCTTTCGAATTAAAAAAAAGTAGGCTAAAAAAATACCACCTATGATATTCAGATTCTATTCTACGTATCAAAATCTAATTTTTTTTAAATGAGACAACTACAACTAAAATACTATGAATTTGCATACCCAATAATTTATTTTCAGAAGAAAAAAAATATTTTCTAATTGTTTGTGGACATATTTAAACATTAATAAGTTTCTTCATGTCACCCCTTTCTCCTCAACAGTTATTACAGAGAATTATCTAATTTTGCTTATTGACGCAAGGGCTGAGTACACCTTGGGCGCCAATTGGGAGTATACCTGCACCGTATTGTTCATTATCTGAAATATAAAACATGTTTATTAATGACTATCAAAAAGACATTATAAATATAACTAATCAAATCCTCCCTTTACATTCTTAATACCAAATCATTTTAAAGATGATTTCTATGTGGTTTGTTTAGATTTTCAATACATAATAATGCACTTTCGAAATTAATGTTTGTAAAGACTTGGTTGATTTGGATATTAACTCACCAAACAATCAATTAGTCTTCGTAAAACCGGAGTATGTCCACGCCGAAATAAACCCTGGAATCTTAGCCTTAATCATTTATAATATATCGTAATTTATATTAGTTTCAATAACCTCAGATAATTTTTTGTGTTACTTTAACCATCTATATCTATGAAGAAAACTATATACGTAAAGGATCTAACTATCTATATTTATGAAGAAACTATAATAATTTAAATGTTAAATAAAAAAACCAGCAAAATGCACCAAACCTAAAGTCACACGAGGGTGATGGGTCTCGCAATTTTGAAAAGCGGTCAAGCGACGTGGCTGACACCTGAATAGGCAGCCAACGTAGCCTTAAAACGACATTAGGTCCACCGCAAATTTAACGTGCACCAATTTCATCCTTACGTGAAGTCAGGAATAAAGGAAACGATATTTTCTTTTTAGTAAATTTTTTTAAGTAGTACATTTTTAGTAAGTATTTTATGAAATTGATTTTAAGATTTTTTTCTCTTTCGGGTCAATTTTTTTTTCTAAAAGTTATACTACATACTGTTTGAATTTCAAAATGATCCTAAATAAAAGACTGGTGAGCTATATTTTCAGAGATAAAATGCATGCATAACAATTTATACTTACTGCAATTCTTCTGGTTTTTTATCGACGTATATTCATCTCCTCCTTGAATGTAAGAGGGATTACCCCCATAGCCCCCATAGTAATAAGGGTCATAATAACTAGCTAAAATGAATATAAAAAAAATAAAACATATATTGCGGTTCAATAAATAATTTTCAACAAAATATTCAATATACATTAGATACAGAGAGAGAGTATTCAGCAATTAAGAACCCCATTTTAATATTTACAAGAAGTTTAAAAAGAACTAAAATAGTCTACCTTCTTGTTACTTAAATACTCACTGAAATTCTTTTATTGAAAGAAGTAGGTTTGTAACAGTAACTGTCACCTGGAACTGTTTCCACACAAGATTCATACACTTTAGAAATATCACTAATCATAGCATTTATTAGTTGTAATTTAAACTTTTAAATGCCAAAATTAGCTGTTTTTATGAATTTCTTTTGCAAATTAAATTAGAGCGTTATAAAGAGCATAGTATTTAGCAAATCAAATAAAAAATAGATCGATGTTTAACAAACTGCACGTTTATCGGGAAGAATTTTTTTTGCGTAATTTTTTTTTGTAAATGAGCGTCTCATTCCGATAAGTGCATAATAAAAATGTTGATTATTTGTAACATTGTATAGCAGGGGCAGCTCGCGAGACGTCAGTGCTACTAATCGTCATCAGCACTCTTTCAGAAAATGAGAATGTTGGCTCGTGATAAGTTCGGTTTGGTTGGTTTGATTAACGTCGCATTGCAGATACTGATGAGTTATAATCCAATTTTAATATAATATATTACAACAATTCCTAAACTTATATTACTTATACGCCATGATTCAAGGACAATTATGAGCAATATGTTTATGTGGTGAACGAGAAAACTCGATTTTAATTGTTTAGATATATTTTTACAAGAATTATTTTTCTTGCTCTTTAAATTACATTGAATGAATTAGTAATTGAAACTGAAAATATGTTGTCAAAATGCTACGCATTAATATTTCAAAATAACCAAATTAATTTCAAACTGTCAAAATTACTTAGAAAAAAGAAAATGTTATCTTGATATTATTTTCAGGTTTAAAATCTACCAAAACTCACGCTATCATAGTTATAAAAAATTAACTTCTCTTTTCTGGATATAAGTTTTTGCCTAATTTTTTTAAAATTCGAATAGAAAGAATAAAAAAAAAAGGAAAAAGTAGGTATTGACATGCAGTCGATGTCCGTCCGTACCCCCCCTTCCAAAAAGGTTCTATCAATCGGATCTTAAAAATTCCTTTTTGGTAACAAAATTATGACCTCAGAAACTCAACTTTCATATTTTTTGTCTGTCTGTCTGTACGTCCGGAGGGACATTGTCGACTGCCTATTGACGGATTCCCCATTGAATTAGCATTGAAATTTAATTTCAAGTCATTTAAATCGCTGTTGCACATCAACAATTACATGAGAAATTTTATTTATTTAAAAATAAGATTTAAAGCAAAATTTAGTTATGAAACCAGTTTGGAATAACGTCATAAACTGTATCACAATGGGATTCTTTGATGGTTCATTATTTGTTTACTAAGAAAGCGGAAAGGCATTAAATTTTTTGCATAAAATTCTGGTTAATTTTAATTTTACATTTCTTATTTCACAGAACGAACCGCAAGTCTCAGAAACAAGTGATATACGTCATTTTGAAGCAAAAAAATCAGGCTAGGCTACATTCCAAATTTCATTAAAAAATTTAAATTAGAAGCATATTTAAAATTTAAATAACTAAAAAATTTAATCTATACATTGAAATAACATGCAAATTCCACTTTTATTCAATATTTTCACTGTTGCCATTTCGTCAAACGTGCGAGAAACTTTATTTGAAATAAAAATAAAACTCTTGAAAGAATATTTATTTATGTGAGTATTTCAGTTTGGATTGTTGTGATATCACAATAGAGTTCTTTTGATGGTTCATTATATGTATGAAGAAAGATGCATTAAGAATTCTAACTTCGTTCGTTCTTTAAAAGTTTCACTTTTATTTTTAAAGCATAAATTTTACTAATTATTTATTTTTGAATTTTCAATTAATTTAACAAACGATACATAATAACTGAATTTTCGGAAGAAAATTAATGTAAACTAGGTGGCACGCCCCCTGCTCGCTATCGCTCGCCAACCCCCGGGAACTGCTTGTGCAGTTCCCTTTGGATCGCTTTGCGATCCAGGCTCGCTTCGCTCGCTCACCGTTCATTGAAATATTTTAGTCTAGCCTTTGGTATCCTTTTAAAATAAAATAATAACAAATTAATGTTTATAAAGTTATACGCCTTTGTTTTTTATTAACAATAGTGTTTGGTAGTTCAGTCAATCGAAATTATAAGGTAAACCTAAAAAAGCATGGGTTAACCTAAAGAATCGTGCCCGGCAAATTTACGTCAAATCTGGTAGCCCCGAAAATTGGTGTTATGGCAACCTTTGGCCGAAATTAGCAATTGTGCATTGCCAATTTCTAAATGTTAATCCATTTAAATCTTAAATGTGTATAATTTATTTTGAAGTTTTTTACACCAATCTTCTATCAATTATATGCTTAACGATTTTAAATAACTATTTACTTTTTTTAAATAAATTCTTCGTCATTTTAACGTTCCACGTTTTCCATAAATCTGGTCTGCAATGTAATGAATTTTTCCTGTTACGTAAAAGTTTATTTTCTTTAAAATTTTTCAAAAATTAAAAAGAAAATATTCATTTCATTTTTATTTTTGAAATTTCATTCGAGATGGCAACCATCTCGGCAATTGCCGGAGTTTGTTGTCATTTCGACTTGGAGAGAGTTTCTAATGGTCGCCAAATCCGGGCACGATTCTTTTGGTTAACCGAAGCATGTCCGGCAATTTTTTTGCCAAATCTCGTAACCCCGAAAAATCAATTTTATGGCAACCCTTGGCGAAAAATTTTAGACGCAATCGCCAACTATCGCATTTTGGGCGAAGTTGTGAAAAATATAACAACGCTTCGCCGCTACTTGTAAAATTTCAATCCTTTGCAATCTACTAATTTCGTAGTGTTTATAGTAAAAAAAAAGTATTTTCTATTTTACTGCCATATCGAACAACGTTTTGCACATAATATTTATGGTTATTTTTCATTTTTGGACTTTTTACAGCTATTCCTGAAATTGCCAATTCTTCGTAGTCCACTAATTTCGTAGTGCTTTAAAAAAATGTATTCAATGTTTTTCTGCTGTATCGAACTATGTTTTGGGCATAATATTTAAAGTTATTTTTTCCTTTTTCGCCTTTTTAAAACCATTACTATTAGAACTATCTAAAGTCCCTGTTTGGCGAAATTGTTTCCGAGCTGCATAAATAGTTTGTTTTATATTGAGCACAAATGTTGTGTGGAAGCGGTTTAAGTGACAGATTCTGTAACAAACCTACTTTTTTTGTTATTAATAAATATTTAATTATTCTTCAAACTACAAATAAATTAAGTAGACGATAAATAATATTAATTTAATTTGCGAAAGAAAATTAATGAAAATAGTTGATTTTGGCTTTTATAAATTTCAATTGTAACTGGTGCTGTATTCGGTGAATTTTTTGCTAATGTGTATTAATCTTGGGTAGAAAAGGTTGTAGATGTGGCATTTTCTGTTACAAACCTACTTGTTTTCCGATAAGAATTTCGGTAAGTATTTAAGTAGCAGGAAAGTTGGTTATTTTTTAGTTCTTTAAGAACTTCTTGTTCAAAGGTGCATTTCACTGTCAGTAAAATTTGGTTGAGAAATAATGATTTGAGACTTGGTCCATCATACTGCGAACAATACCCATTATTTACTTTTTGTACTAAATTTGAAATTTATGTAAAAAGAATTGCATGTCTTCTTGATAAAAATGCAAATTTTTCTCATTCGTCTATGTCTGTTGCTGAAATATTTAATTTTGAAATGAGATACTCGTTTTTCGAACTCCTGTACATTGCAATAGGTTATGAAGCATTCATATAATGATGCTTTTCCAGTAAGAATTTTAACTATGCGAGTAAATTTTGACTAGATATTAGTACAACACTTATTTTATATTTTATGTCGACTCTACCGCGAAATAACAAAATGTAACTTACGTGCGGCATTCACACCTATAAAATAAAAACATTTTTATATCGTTAGTGAATATATTTTTAAGGAATGTATCTGAATAGTATACAATTCACAGTAAAAATAAAAATTGGATGATATTTCTGTCTTATTTGTATAAGTAAAAGCACTACATGAAACGCAAGTTAAGGCTTTTTTTTAAGAATAAACAACAAATGCTGAATTAAGATAGAAAAATAGAAAATAGCGTGTTCAATAATCAAACAATAATTAAATGGAATTTATCTATATTTATAGCTTATATACAATGCAATGTAACAGTTTTTGTAATATATTTTAGCTTTTAAAACATTTTTTTAACAGCTGTTACGAATTTTTAAACAAATTGTTTTCTTTATATAACATGAGGAATACAATGCAAACCAAAGACTAAATTAACTTTCAGTCTATTTTTTGTGCCTTAACCATGATTTGTGCCAAACGGAGCGATAAGTCACAAAAAAATAAGAGAAAATGTGCTTTTTTTTTACTTTTAGGATCAATACATTATAGAAGAAAAAGTTTTATTTTTGGCGAAATGTTAATCTTTTACTCTGCATTTTACGGAAAGAAAAATAAATTCTTGCAAGAACCGAGAAGTTAGGAAACTTTGAAGTTCTAGAGCAGGTACAACAATTTATTCAACCCGATGTAGCAAAAACTTTTAACTGTTTTCTTAATCGAAAAAAAACCCCTCTCACTTAAAAAATCACATTTTAAACTTTTTTAATATTAAAATGCTATTATTATTACAATACATCTTCCTAACACATGACATTCATTAAGTTTCAACTCTTATTAATGGATGATTAAGTTACTCTTTTTAAGTCATAGAGTTAGACAATTTTTTTTGCCAAGCTAGTTTTAAAAATAACAATTTCAATGGATGATATTCGATTTTAGAGAGAAAAAAAGAAGGGAGAGGGAAATGGAAAGACAATGCTTAGTATTTTAAACCATGCATAAAAGGTAATTGCAACTCTTGGCTAACAATAGAATACATACTTAATACATAATAACACTTAGAATAATTTTATTAAAATTAAAAGTTAGGTATTTCTTTATTTTAGAATTCTTTATTTATTAAATTTTTTGGATAATTGCTTTCATTATGTTAATACGAGTTGTTTTATCAAATAAACTGAGAATTAGTTTAGAACTAGAATTAGTATAGAATGGAATTTTTATAGATGCACAAATGTCTTTAAATAAAACCAGTTTAATTTAGAAACTGTTACTAAAATTTCTATAAATTATTTTAGTTATTTGATTCCCACACTAACCAATTTGCAAATGCAATAATTTTTATATTCGGAATAGCAAATAAAACAACAATTTGTTAATTTTTCTTTGAACTCTGATTACAGAGATTAATGACAATAGTTTTTTTTTAAATACTCACCGACTTCGTAGAAGGCCAAGACCGCACACACCGCTAACATAATGGCTCTCATGTAGTTCATGGCTGAAGTAGATTTTGTGTTGCTGCGTTGTATTGTGGTCAGTGTGGAATGTGATTTTCACTTATTCCGAGGAAGCTTTTATATTCAGGGCTAATCATCTACAAGAGACATTGTCACCTGCGCCATTGTGTTAATGTTGACCCTCCAAACCATGAATAAATAGTTTAAAGCTATTAAAAATTTCTCAATGACTTGACAAACGATAGCTGCAAGTTGGCATGGAATCAGATGTAGGGGACATGACATTGCGACACTTTTTGTATTTTCAATGAATTTTTAAAGCAATTTTTCATAGAGGAGAGGGAGGCGCATTAGAACACGGTTTACATTGTAACGTCCTAATTATTTATTAAACAATTATAAATGTAAGTTTGGACATTTAGATAGAAGTTGGTACTACGAAACGTCCCATATGTACATAGATATTATGACGACATTTAAAAAATTGTCATAGAAAAAGCAGACGAAGGTAAAATATTTTGCATTCTTTCTTATTTGCAAGAAAATAATAAATATTTTAATGGAAGTTACAGCTAAGGGCTAACACGCTGTAAAACAAGAAACTCTAAAAGAACTGAAATAGACTGCTTTCCTGTTACTTTAATACTCAAAGAAATTCTTATAGAAAACATGTAAGTTCGTAACAGTAACTGTCTCTTAACCCGTTTCCGCAGAATATTTCTACACCTCAGGGGGAAAAATCGTCAAACACAGCATTTAGTTGTAATTTAAACTTTTAAAAGCCGAGTTTGGCTATTTTAATTAATTTTTTTTGAAAATTCAATTAATATTCTCTATCGTAATTTCCTAATCGCATCGCAATTATCGTAATTTAAACTTTTAAATCCAAAGTTAGCTTTTTTCATTAATTGTCTTTTGAAAATTCAAATAATATTTATCGTTTGTTTAATTTATTGGAGGCTCGAAGACGATTTATGTAAATATTCTTTTTCTTAAAATGGAAGTATAACTTATAAAAAGCATTTTCATTTATATATTTAAACTTTCAAGCAATCTATATAATAATAAAATGAAACGTTGTGTGTGTGTATTTTTAGCTTCCACACTACGTTTACAACGTAAAAAATGGAAGGTATTATAATCGTTCAGTCCGTCTGTCTGTCCGTCCGCCCGTCTGTCCGTCACCCAGTTTCATAGCCCAAACTACAAATGCTACAGACAAGTGTGATACGTCAAAAAATTCAGCGCATCGAAATTAGAAGACATTGAAAATCTCAGAAAAAAATCGAATTCGAAGTACTTTAATTGTTTAAAAAACTGCAAAATTTAAAGCTCATTTAAAAAGCATAAGAAGCCATTTTTAGTAGAATTAAATCACCATTGCCATTCGCAATAATCACTCGAGAAACTTAAATTCTTTTAAATAATAAAATAAAAAGAAATTTATTTTTGCGGCATCAATCAGTTTGAAATGACGTCAAATATATTTCATTAAGAGATTCTTTGTTTGCATGTTGATATGAAGCAGGCAAACTGCAGTAACTTCAAAATTTTCATTTTTCGGTTTTTTCCACTTTCGGCATCTATTTAACTTATATTTTCATATGCCGACCTTTTTTGACGATTTTCGTTACAAATTCACCATTTTTCGGCAATGGCAAATTGCAGTAAAAGGAAAAAAACTCAAGATTCGGCAGGCAAACTGCAGTATAATTTCACCTGGCCTGTTTTAAAGGAATAACTAAAAACTGAAAAAAGATACATGCTTCAAATTTGGTACACGAGCTCCTAGCACCTGTTGGATGTCATAGTAACGTTTTCGATAAAATTGCGCATGCGCAAGAGGTAGCTGCCATATAACTTTTTTGGTTTTAAAGGTATTGCTGGAAAATGAAAAGAGAAACAGGCTTCAAATTTGGTACACGAACTCCTAGTATTTGTCGAACGTCATAATAACGTTTTCGATAAAATTGCGCATGCGCAATAGGTAGAAGCCATAGAACTTTTTTTGGTTTTAAAGGTATTGCTGGAAAACCAAAAGAGATACGTGCTTCAAATTTGGTACAAGAACTCCTAGTACCTGTAGGACGTCATAAAAAGATTTTAGAGTGTATAATAGGTATCTGCGATAGAACTTTTTGGGTTTTAAGTTATTGAAATTACCTTAGGGGTGCGTCTATAAATTACGTGACTTGTTTAGGGGGGGAGGGGGTCGAGTCGAATATCACCAAATGTCACGTGAGGTGATGGGAAAAGGGGGGGGGGGGGTCTCGTTAAATATCACGTAATTTTTCCCCGTAAAAAAAATCAACGCAAAATTTGCCATAAAATGGCGCAAAATTCCAGTATTTTTTTTTCTGGACTTAAAATTGGCAAAATCTTTACATGATAATATTTATCGTGGCTCTCCGAACTGTCCTAAAAAGTTTTATGGTTAAAGAACAATCCGTTCTTTTATAGAGATTCGATTGGCGTTTGTTTCTTTCTGTTCTCTTTTTTAGTTTTAATTCAGACCAAACGGCACATGTTCAAAGTGTTTTCATTTTCCATAAGAAAAAAAATATTCATCGTTTGTGATTTTAGAGTACTTACCCACCATCATCATTTACAATGCATCTGCTGTTTAGATTATCCAAGTTGGATCTCAACTTATTATATATTTTGAGTTTCGGTTTGTAGAAAAAAAAGGTTGTCTGGTGTCTTCTATAGTGACACCACCCTCCCCCCCCCCCCAGTTAGTGTAAAGGCGAACTACAGGGATGTTTGTTTTTCTTTTTCCAGTAGGGCGTTTAGTTGATTTACTGGAACCCTCAAAATCCAGCTGTCGAGAAAAGGTAAACAAATAAGTGTGCGTTGATTTTTTGAGCGATGATTGAAAGTCGTGTAGTGTTACACACCCTTAGGTTCTAAAACGCAGACGATTTCCCCCCCCCTTTTTTATAGCAAAATGAATTGCTCTAATGAATCTCGTGTTAATAATTATTTGTTATATATTTAATAATATAAATTTAATAATAATATATATTTTTATTTTTAACGTTTCCAAAAAATAATTTTATAGCTTTACTTTTTAAAAATTACTCATTTCTTCTTTTGGTAGTAATAAATAGGTTCGTCCACATTTTTAAAGTTTTAAATGGGCAAACGATTTTTTGCCTCATTTTACAATGAATGGATTTGTTCGAATGACTAATTAGTTCTATTTGTGGGATCTTCTACTGATTCGTCATTGTTATACTAATTCGTCTGAAAGTCAGGTAATATTACCCTTTAGTATTTTATAAATGTGTATATTCTGTACCTATTAAACATTTAATTTTTCATTTTCAGTTACTTTTTATTATTTTTATTTTATCTATATTATATTTACAAACTGTTGCTAGTTAGTATAAGAAAGAGGAAGTCAAATTGGCAGCCGTATACGCTTTTACTCAATATGTACGTCCAAAAATCAAACTAAAACCAACTACCCAAAACATACCTAAATCAAAGTATAGAATTACCTTAGCTTCAAATTTTAATTATTTACTAGAGTTCGTAAAAAAAAAAGCAAAAACGCCCTTGATCAAACATAGCTGAAGCATTTTTGGCGGATACTGCAGTCTACCTGCCGAAAGTCGTGCCACGGCAGGGTGAAAAGGGCAGGCAAACTGCAGTATATGTTTTTTTTCTATGTGTGCCTGCAAAAATCAAAATAAAACCTACTACCCATAAAACATTTCTAATTCAAGGTTCAGAATCACCTAACTTCGAATTTCAATGTTTTACCGGAGTTTGTGGGAAATCAAAAACGCGTTTCATCAAATATCTCCGAAACACATTTTTGGCGATTACTGCAGTTTGCCTGCCCACGGCAGAAATTTGTCTAGTTTTATTTATTTTCTTTTAAAAATTGAATAATTTTTTTTCGTATCGTCTGCTAAATTAATTTATAATTTGAAGATTAAATATGTATTATTCATTGCTCTTAAATAAAAGCAAAAAATTTATATAGTACCTATACCCAATATAGCCACCCTAAGGAAAATTATTTTTTTCACACTTTTATACACGCCACAGTACTTTAAATTTTTTTGACCACATTCCTGGAATGTTGACTATCATTAATAAAATTAGTGACCTTGTAATTATTTTGATTTAATTTAAATAATAAAAACAAAAAAATTCTACATAAGGAACCCATTGTCCCTATTATGGACATGCGTGTACATATTAGGGTCAGGTGGCTCCTGATGGAACTGCAACTGGATAGAAAAATCACTCTTTCAACAGATTTTAGAAGAGAGGGGGAAAAATATCTTAATGTATTGCGGGGGAGGTCCGGGGCAGAGTAAATATCTTCAAAACGTGCACTTTAGAAGGGAGAGGAATTTTCGGTTTTGGCTCTTCGAAGACTTTCAAAGTGCAGTAATGTTACTAATATAAACATTAATTTATTATTAATTAGCTAAATAAAATCCTATTAAACAGATATGTTACAGATTTGTGAATATGAAGATTCATTTGCTGTACTTCATATGGGGACATAAGGTGTCCATATTGGGAATCAGACATAGTTTTAATAATATTATAATAAATATACAACTAAAACATTATCAAGCAATGCATGCAATATCAATCGAATATATGTTTTATCAGTTTTTTGAAACACTCCACTTTCAACATATAAAGTAATTATACAAAAAAATTTAGAATATAAACTTTCCGATATTTAAGATAAGCACACCACGAAAATAAAGGGCGAACAGCTCGCTTTTTTGCCCTTTCTATGCTAAAATCTGTTTTTAACCGCTTTTCTTCACAGACATGTAGCACAATAACTTGATTAAAAATTTAAGTTTTAAAGATATTAGAGGTGTCTATATATTAAGAACACTGTCCATATTGGGTACAAGTACTATATCAAAACATATAACAAAATTAAACAATATATCAGCTTCAAAACTTAACTACACTGAATGATTTTTCAATGCCATTAAAAATAAAGCAAAAAATACCTTTTGAAAAGGAATAAATAGTATTAAAACGTCATTATTCATTAGATGCATAAATTAAAATGAAAAATTATGTCAGCTTTTTAAAATAAAAAAAAATAGAACGAAGCGCCTCTTTCGAAACAAATAATACGAACGATAAAGGAATCTCATTGTGAAATATATTATGACGCCATTTCAAACTGATTTATGCCTCAAAAATAAATTTTTATTAATTTTTTATTTGAAAGAAATAAAGTTTCTATTGCTATTGTTATGAGTGGCTATGATGATTTAATTCTAATAAATATGGACTTCTTATGATTTTTAAATGGGTATTAAATTTTGCAGTTCTTTGAATAATGGGGTTGTTTCACGGACGATCTGGCAATAGCTGTGCGGTTTTGTTTTCATGTCTATTTTGATGTCTTTCCACAGTGTTTCCATTAGTTTTAGGAGAAACACTACGAAAAAATACCATTTAATTCTAAAATTACAAAAACATACCATAAAAATACTAGTAAAGCGTTTCGCGTTTTTTAAAAATCACTAAAAAGATTCCAAAATGCAGCTAGTATTTTTACGATATTTTTCTGTAATTTTAGAATTATTCTAAAATTACAAAAAAATATCGTAATGAAAATATGGAATGACGTCATAAAATGTAGCATAATGTGATTCTTTGATTGTTCATTAATTGTTTACCAAGAAAGCGGCAAGGCATATTTTTTGCATACAATTATGCTTAGTTTTAATTTACATTTCGTATTTTTTTAATGCAGTTTGGAATAGTTTCATTACATTTGTTATTAATAAATATTCAATTATTCTTCGAACTACAAATGAATCGAGCAGGCGATAAATAATATTAAGGTAATTTGCGAAAGAATATTAAGGAAAATAGTTGATTTTGGCTTTTAGAAGTTTATGTTATAGCTGGATGTTTAGCGATTTTTTTTGCTAATGTGTATAAATCTAGTGTAGAAACGATTGTTGATGGTATTTACTGTTATGAACCTAGTTGTTCCCCGATTAGAATTTTAGTAAGTATTTAAGTAACAGGAAAGTAGGCTATTTTAGTTCTTTAAGAACTTCTTGTTTCTTTTCCCATAGCGTGTTGGTCGAAAATATGTACTTTCTTATAGTATGCTTAATCGGCAAAATGTTTAGATTTTTAATTTTGTGTGTGTATATATTATATCAAGAATTGTCTAATTTATAAAATGGTCCTTAATAATTTTTTTTGTGTTTAGCAAGTTTTAGAATATGCAATTTAAGGTTGTTTAAGGTTTTTCAGAACTGTTCCATCTCAATTTGTCAATTTTACCAAGTTTTCACCTATAATAATCATGAAATTTAGATAGTTTTATTAGATAAATTTAATGTGGCGGATGACACAATCGTGAAAACCTGGAAGAAAAAACGGAACTCGGGTCATTCTCTGTATAAAGGACAAATGTTTGTCACGAACTTTTTTCTCTTTATTTTTGAATTCTGAATTTTTGAGATTGATTAGTCTAAATTAGTTCACTATCTTGCTTTTCTCAAGATATCAAAAAAAGTCATGTAATGTTTTCGTTGCACATGCGTATGTATCGTCTATCGAGCATGCTCAGTACTTAAAGGAGTTCATGAGTTTATTTTACATATATATATATATATATATAATATATATATATATATATATATATATATATATAATATATATATATATATATATATATATATATATATATATATTATATATATATAATATATATATATATATATATATATATATATAATATTATATATATATATATATATATATATATATATATATATATATATATATATATATATATATATATATATATATATATATATATATATATATATATATATATTATTATTATAAAATAAAATCTTTGAATGGATGTAGAACCAAAAATAAATTCTAATGTATCTGAATATGTAAAACTCATATGCTAAAAAATATTTGATTTACTAAAAATTTATTTTTTTAGGTTTTAAGAATGCAATTTATCCATTTACAGTGAATGATTCAACTACGATATACAGATTCTGCTCTACGTATCAAAATATATAAAATAAATTTTTAAAAAATCTCAAAACTACAATTGAAGTACAATCAACTTGTAAACAATAATTTATTTTCAAAAGATGTTTTCTCCATTTTTAATTGTTTGTGAACGTATTTAAACATTTATAAATGTCTTCATATCACCCCTTTCTCCTCTACAGTTATTCTTGAGAATTTATGCAAGGGCTGACTACACCTTGGAGGCCAATTGGGAGTATACCTGCACCGTATTGTTCATTATCTGAAATAAAAAAAAAACCGTGTTTATTAATGACTATTAAAGTTATTATAAATATAACTAATCAAATTCTCCCTTTGTATCCTTAATACCAAATCATATCCAGGGTGCTTTCTATGAAGTTTGTTTATAGATTTTCAATACATATTAATTTTAGATTCACTTTCGGCTTAAAAGGTATCCCACCGTCCGTGTCCGGGTGGATACTCAACATCAGGGATGGAAAGTTTCTTTTAAACATAACTCTGTTACAGTTAAAGTTATTTTAATATGAAAAGTAACAAGTTACAGTTAAAATTATTTAATATGAAATGAAACTAATTACAGTTACTTTTAGAAATTTTAAGTTATAAGAAAATTTGAAATTTAACAATTTTACAGTTTTTCCAAGAGAACCAAGATAAAAGAAATAACAAAGAAATAAAAGAAATACAGACAATGAAACTAATTACAGTTACTTTTAGAAATTTTAAGTTATAAGAAAATTTGAAATTTAACAATTTTACAGTTTTTCCAAGAGAACCAAGATAAAAGAAATAGTTACCATCGGAAAAAAGTTATGAACAAAAATTCAACGTTATTTAAAGTTACATTTTAAATAATTAATATTAAGCCGAACGCCGAGCTGCCGAAAATATCCTCGAAGAGCGGCGTGATTTTTTTTATGCAGAAATTGTTTTTAGCCTTTAAAATGTGTGATGATGTTCTTGTTCCATTGTAAGGTTTTAAGTGCATCTAAATTATTATAATAATAATTAAAATTGTAAATTTCCATTACCCCAAAAACACTGACATGCCGTTTTTTAAACGTCATCCAATTTAATGCAAATCCCGGTCTAGTCACATCTTAATAATGAAAAAGTTGTGTAAAAATAAACTGTCATCCAAAAATGAAAAGCAAGAGTTTCAAAAATCAAATTTTTATTCTAAAAATGAAACTACATACTGTTTAAATTTCCAAATGATCCGATTCACCTTTATTTTATGACAAAGTAAAAAATAATGAATGAGATTGGTGAACTATTGGATCAGACTTGCTTTGACTCTGGCCTGTTTTTGGTCGACAATTGTAATTTTTGTATAACTACACTGTTCAAATATTTAGGGGAGCACTTTGCGTACTTCAGTTACCCTTCCAGTCCCAACTTTTTATTTTTTTATTCTAAGAATCTAAACTTTGTGAAATAGATTCATTACGCATCCAGATGAAATGGTAAGAAACAGAGGGGAAAATCTTAATTTTTTAAACTAAAATTTAAGGGAAAAAATTTAAATCATAACTTTTGAATAAATTATAACAATATTTTTCTAAAAACTTTTTTGTTAAAAATAGTTAAAATCAATTTTTAAGCATCTAAAAATGCAAGCATGAAGAATTTAAGAATAGCATAGCATAGATAATAAGAATTTTTTTTTTCATATTAAATAATTTTAACTGTAACTTGTTACTTTTCATATTAAAATAACTTTAACTGTAACAGAGTTATGTTCAATTTATTTAATGAAATTGTTTCAGAGTGAATTTTATTTTACCATGTTTTTCAAACAATTTGTTACCGTTAAAACCCGAAATCAGCTAGAACTAGAATTAAGTAGTGGGAAATAGTTTTAATTGAGGCCATTAGTTAAAACTAGTTTCCACTAGCTAAAATCAGTCATCCCAAGCTAATACTGGTTTTAGCAAAATAGATTGGTTCAAACTAGATTTAACTATAAAAAATACTTATTACTCTATTAGATAAAACTAGAATTAACTGAAAATAACGCAATTTAGGATAATAGGTTTGGTTTAGTTTAGTTTTTCGAATTATTGCTGAAATGCAATGAAGGCGTTATGGTTATTGGAAGACTCCTTTAAGAACGGTACTATGCGTTTTTTTAAGGACTACATTGTCGTAATACGATTATAAAATTCCTCTTTTCAAATATTTAATAATGGATACATGTTTAATTAATGAAGCAAAGTGGAAGATCTTAACTTTTATCTGAAACATGTAAGATAATTCTAGTTTTTGCTAATTAAAACTAGTTTTAACCAATGCAATTGGTCAAAACTAATATTAGCTAGAAAGGTCTAGTTTTAGCTAGTGGGAACTAGTTTTAACTAATGGCATCAGTTAAAACCAGTTCTCACTAGTTAATTCTAGTTTTAGCTGATTTCGGGTTTTAACGGTAACATATTCATTTAATTAAAACAATTTTTACTTAATTCTTCTAAAGACATGATTCTTCCATCGATCGATACAAAAAGAAAATATAAATTTATAGAAAAATGTATGGAGAATTTGAAAAACTTATTTGAAATAAATGCGAGCTAAATTAAGTGAGAAAAAAATCACAAGCTTATGATTCCAAATGGAATCATTGGGGGTGAACGGGTTTAAACATGCGCTCCCCTAATTGTTTTGAGCAGTGTATGTTTTCAGAAATAAAAAAAAAACCGCATTATGTATACTTACTGCAATTATTAAAATATTATTTATACTTACTGCAATTATTCTGGTTTTTTATAGATGTATATTCATTGCCTCCTTTATAGTAAGTGGGACCACCCCCATAGCCCCCATAGTAATAAGGGTCATAATAACTAGCTAAAATAAATTAAAAATACATATTGCTGTACAACAAAATATTCAATACACACTATATGCAAAACAACTAAGAACTGTATTTCAATTTAAACAAGATGTTTTAATATAACGAAAGAGCTTACATTCCTGTTACTTAAGTACCTACTGAAATTCTTATCGAAAAACAAGTAGATTTATAACAGTAACTGTCACCTGTAAGCACTTCTTAACAAGATTTATAGAAAGAAATACCAAGCACAGCTTAAAATCTAAACATTTAAAAGCTAAAATTAGAAATTTTTATAATTTCTGTCGCAAATTAAATTACTATTCTTCATTGTTTGCTAAATTTATTTGCAGTTCAAAGAATAATTATGTAAAATTGATTGATCCTAGTATTCATTCTGGTACATTTAGAAAATATCAACAACACCTTAAATGAAGCGAGTTTCGTATTCTGGAAAAGGTATCAAAATAAAATTGAAAAAAAGTTGCTTAAAATTTCAACAACTTAGATAGAGAGATGTTTAAGAAACTGTACATTTATGGGGGAAAAAATTAAATTTTTGTACATAATTTTTTTTGTAAAGAGCGTCCGTTAAGTCGAAATAAAGTGGGTAATAATAATATTGATAATTTTAAATATTGTATAGCAGAGAAATGACGTCATTGTTACTAATTAGTCTATCAGCACTATATCAGAAAATGAGAATTGTTGCTCCCCGAGTTTGAGATATTTTATTTTTAAATAGGGAACTCATTTGTTGAACATCTGTAAATTGCAAAATGTTATGAAACATTCATATAATTAGGATTTTTCCATTAGGAATTTCGGCGATTCGAATAAGTTTCGCCTAGATATTAGTATAACACTTTATATTTTATGTCGACTCCACCGCGTTAAATAACGAAATGTAACTTACGTGCGGCATTCACACCTATAAAACAAAAACGTTTTTTAATATAATTATTAAATATATTTTAATGAAATGTATCTATGTTTATAGTTGATACACATATACAGTATAAAATGTAAGAAATTAGTTTTTGAAACAATTTTAACAGCAGTTACAAATTTTTAAACGAAACATTTTATTTACAAAAAGTATATAATGCGCCCTGTTCCAAAAACGATAAGCAAAAGCATGGAATACAATTAACAGTAAAAATAAAAATGGAATGTTTTTTTTTATATACGTATAGTTAAAAGCACTTATATTTTTAAGCAAAATACTTTATTTACAAGATATATAAAATACAGTGCAAGATACAAGATATTACATAATATATAAAATACAGTGCAAACCAACAACTAAATTAACTTTCAAAAATATTTTACGATTTTACCATGAAAGGTTTTTGTGCCAAACGCAGCGATAAGTCATGAAAAATACGAGAATATGATTTTATTCTCACTTCTGAGATCTCTTACTTTACTAGATTGCAGTAAAAGAAAAAGTTTACTTTTTGACGAAATGTTAATCTTTTACTCTTCATTTTACGAAAGCAAAGTAAATTCTTGCAAGTTACAACATATTTATTTAAACTTAATGCCGCAGAAACTTTAACTCTTTTCTTAATTGAAATAAATAGTTCTCACTTTAAAAAAATCAAATTAAAAGAAATCAAAAATCTCATTTTAAACTTTGTTTAATAATAAAATGCTATTACTATTACATTACATCTTTCTAACACATAGTATTCCTTAAGTTTTAACTCTTATTAGCGGTTGTAAGTCATGGATATAAGTAAAATGATTTTTTACCAAGCTTGTTTAAAAAAAAACAATTTCAATGGCTGATATTTGATTTTAGGGAAAAAAAGAATTGAGAAGAAATTAGGAGACAAGGCCTTCTATATTAAACTCTATGGTTAAAAGGTAATTGTAACATGTGCTAACAATGAAGTCACAATAAATTTGAATTGCAATTAAAAATTATATTTTATTTTAGAATTTTTAACTTATCTATTAATTCGGAAAGTTATATACATTTTTAGATGATTTATATGTTTTTGGCAGAAAAATTGAAACTGAATGTTAATCGTATCGAAAGGTATTAACTTATCCTTTACACTTCCGAAAAATATCTACATATATTTTCGCATGAAATTATTTTCCAAACAATTATATATTTAAAAGTATGATTTTAAAGTACTTTACAGAAAATATCGCTTGACATTTGCAAAGGGCCGCGCGAATTTAGTGGAACCTGAGGTTTTGTGCGGTAGAAATATATTTTTTTTTGTGCGCTATGAGCAAACAAGCAAGCTCTGTCATTTTGTGTTGTTATGAATAGTCCATTATAAAATTTTTTTAATGCAAAATATCTTATATAAAATTTACTGCTGAAAAGATCTGCAAAATCTGCTCGACCTTTATGTTTCTGTATCGGTATTTTTGAAAAGCTTGAATATTATAGTTTATAATAAATGAGTTAGTATTAAGAAAATTGATAAAATGAAGTTGGAAATGAATTCTTCATAGGTCCACGTATTAGTACCACTAAGGTGAAGAGGTTTTTTCTTTTCTTTTTTGATGATTGTTTTCATTGTATCAATGTGAGTTGTTCAAAAGAAGAAGTAAGAATTTAAAATTAAATATATGATACTTCTATTCCTTATACATAATATAACAGTAGAAAAAATTAATAGCATTTAAACGAGATATAGTATAAAGCTTATTCAATTAATATAAAAATTTGCATAACTACATAAATGTCTTTAAACAAAACCTTTTAGATTATGTTGCTGAAATCTCGATAAAACTATTTTTTTTATTTGATTTCCACACTACTTCACTAATAAATCTGCAAATACACTGCGATGCAAAAGTTTAGACACTGACTTCATTTAGCTGGAAAGTTTAGAATTGTGATAGTAGAGTTACAAAAACCTCCTAAACATATTAAAAAAGTATTTTAAAATTATATAATTGAAGCATAATTGTTTGATTTGCTATAAAAATTTTTTTTTCATAAAATAAAAATTTGTATGATGCAAAAGTTTAGACACAAATACGAGATTATGCTAATTTAAAGTAGATAATGGCCTAATTTCGCATTTTCATTGATGAATTGTATTTTTTATATGATAAATAAAAAAAACACGATATCCGGTGAACTAAACAGATTTAATAATAATATTGGTTCAATTTTACAGCAAACAGACAATATAGCTACTTTAAATCTTTATTCAATTCATATTTTCTTTAATTGTACAATTTAACATCTCTAAATACGAACCGAATGCTTACCAGTCCATCACCTTAAAGTTTTGAAACGAATTCGTAGATTTAGAGACATGTATTGACCGATTTTCTTGATGAAAAGTGCAGTCTTTCCCACATAAAATCACAAAATAGCGACATACTATTCTTTTTTGCACTTTAGTACAGTGCAGAGATAGTCACCTCTTCAAAAACGACAAAAAAGTCTGTCTCATCAACGTAATTCCCTCCACACCATTATAAACGTTCCTCCTCGTTTTTGAGTGAAAAAACCGGTATTTTCAAAAGCTTATATTTCAATATTCGTTTAACCCGAACGTGTTTAAATAGCGATAAAGAGACCGGTTAAATTGTAACCGGTTCACAGAAACCGTTTTTTTCTCAAGAAATTTCAAACTTCAGTATAAAGAAGGAACTTTCGTAATGGTTTTAGTTTTAGTTTGAATTATCTTCGCACTAGAGCTACACGAGGGCTATTGGTTACGGGCGTCATATTTTAGAACCACAGTCAAGTGACGAGCCGACACCTTAGTTGGAACCCAACGCAACCTTAAGGGCGACATCGTACGCAGCGCCTTTCGTAATGGTGTGTAGTACATTTACGTTGAAATGACCGACTTTTTTTGCCGTTTTTGAAGAGGTGACTATCTCGGCATTGTACTTAAGTGCAAAAAAGAATAATATGTCGCTATTTTGTGATTTTATATGGGAAAGACTGCACTGCAAATCGGCCAATGCATGTCTCTAAATCTACGAATTCGTGGCCAAACTTTAAGGTGATGGACTGGTAAGCATTCGGTTCGTATTTAGAGATGTTAAATTGTACAATTAAAGAAAATATGAATTGAATAAAGATTTAAAGTGGCTATATTATCGGTTTGGTGTAAAATTGCACCAATATTGTTATTAAATCTGTTTAGTTCACCGGATATCGTATTTTTTATTTATTATAAAAAAAAATACAATTCATTAATAAAAATGCGAAATTAAGCCATTATCTACTTTAAATTAGCATAATCTCGTATTTTGTGTCTAAACTTTTGCATCATACAAATTTTTATTTTATGAAAAAAAAAATGTTATAGCAAATCAAACAATTATGTATAAATTAAATCATTTCAAAATATTTTTTAATATGTTTAGGGTTTTTTGTAATTCTACTATCAAAATTCTAAATTTTACAGCTAAATGAAGTCATTGTCTAAACTTTTGCATCGCAGTGTACAATATTTTTTTTATTCGTTTAGGTAAATAACACAACAATTTGTTAAGTTTACTTTGAACTTTATTTACGGAGATTCATAAAAGTATTTTTTTTTAATGTTACTCACCGACTTCGTAGAAAGCCAAGATCGCGCACACCGCTAATATAATGGCTCTCATGTAGTTCATGGCTAAAGTAGATTTTGTATTGCTGCGTTGGATGTGTGGTCGGTGTGGAATGTGATTTTTCACTTATTCTGCGAAGCCTTTATATTCAGGGCTGATCAATCTACAACAGACATAGTCACCTGCATCGTTGCGTTAATGTTGACAGTCCAAACCATGAATAAATAGTTTAAAGCTATTAAACATTTCTCAATGGCTTAGCAGACAAAAGCTACAGATTGACATGGAGTCAGGTTTAAGGTAGGGGATAGGGCATTCCGACACTTTGTATTTTCAATGTATTTTCAAAATATTTTTTTTAAATAATTGTAGATATAGATACACATTAAGACACGGTTCACATTGTTACGCCTTAATTTTTTTTATTTAACCCTTATAAGTTTAGACATTCAGACAGGAGTAGGTTTTACAAAACGTCCCATAAGTACGTATATATTATAACGAAATTTTAAAAATTATGATCGAATAAAACAGTTGAAAATATTCGTTAAGGTAAAATATTGTAAAATATTTTCTGTTCTTTGTTGCAAGCAAATAATAAATATTTAAATGGAGTTACAGCTAAAGGCTAACACATTGTAAAACAAGAAATTCTAAAAGAATTAAAATAAACTTCTTTCTTGTTACTTTAATAATCCATAAAAATCTTGGAAAAACAAGTAGGTTCGTAATAGTAACCCTCTCCTAAAACCGTTTCCACACAAGATTTAGGCCCTTTAGGGGGAAAAGGGGGAATTAGGGGGAAAAAATCGCCAAATATGGCATTTAGGTGTAATTTCAACTTTTTAAAGACAAAATTAGCCATTTTCATTAATTATTTCTTCGCAAATTAAGTTAATTTTCTTTATTGTTTGCTAAATTTATTTCAAACTCCAAGAATAATTATGTAAATTTTCTTCTTCTAAAAAAGAAAGCAAAACTTATAAAATGATTAAAATTTTTATTTTTAATTTTCGAACAATCTATATAACAATAAAAAGAAACGTCGTGTGTGTCCTATCCAAAGACCTATCCATACACTAAGACTACAGCTACTACCATTCTAAGATAATTTAGACTAGTTTTGTTTTCAGCAGTTGTACAAACTGCACGTTCTACCATTTGTTAAAAAACAACTCAGCAGTGTTACAGATCAAAGTAAGCCAAAGTCTACTGTGCCCATTTCAGCTCTCGCGATAAAAGGTTCTGAAGTGCAAATAAGCGTTTCCCGGTTAGGTGGTCCACCTCACACGAAGTTCACACTGTTTAGTTCCATAGTCTGCAAGCATGATGGGTCCTTATTTTATCGACCCTCTGAAGGGATGAAAGGCTGAACCTTTAAAAATCTGGGATTCGAAACCCAGTCCTGTAACTTTAGCAGTGTGGAAAACTACAACTACGCCACTGAGCAACATTCCTCTATCACTTGTACCAATTTTTTTTACTATTAAACTCGTAAAAATTTAAAATAATTAAACAAAAAAACCCTACTTAAATAATATCAAATGGAAAATAACCTGCACTCTAAAAACTAAATGTGTAAAATGGAAAATTTACACACGATAGTCGATATTATGAGTATATTTCAAGAATTACACATCTGGGGCACCAAAATACGCATTTGCATGTGTAAAAGAGAGGCGTGTAAATTGAAAAATGGGCGAAAACACATATTTATGTGTAAACATGAAAATATCAAGCATTTTACGTAGTATAGTGAGTTTTTTTTAATTTACATATATTTATATGTTAAGAAAATCACCTTCCCCAAAACTTTATTCTACAATCCAGCAAAAGGCTGGGGAGCCCAGTCAGTAATCCGCTTGCCTTTGCATGCAAAAGGTCCCAGGATCGGGTCCGGAGATTGGCCAAAATAACTGCCGACCTATAAACGGTATATGTGCAGCCAAAAAGTCCTACGAATAATATCCCGTGCTGAGGAAGTGCACGTTAAATACGCTCCTAAGTCTCAAAGCTTGTTGCTGTTGCTTAAAGATATTGGCCTTAAAAAATTTGCGTTGGATGCCTACTCGGGTATCGGCTCGTCACTTGACTGTGGTTTTAAATTATGACGCCCTTTGCCTATGGCTCTCGTGTAGCTCTAATCATGGATTAAAGACACTTACTAGGATATCTATTATCAGAAGATACTTAGTCTATGGCTCTAATCTGGCAACTGTTAGATAGTTAGAATTCTTGATGTTTATTTTTATTTTAAATAAGTTTCTCGTACGTTTGACAAATGGCAGCAGTGAAAATATTGAATAAATGAAATTTGCATGTTATTTCAATGTAGATAAACTTTTTAGTTATTTAAATATACTTTTGATTAAATTTTTTTTAACGAAATTTGGGATGTAGCCTAGCCTGATGTTTTGCTTCAAAATGACGTATCCCACTTGCTTGTGCGACTTGCGGTTCGTTCTGTGAAGGTGGGTGACAGACGGACTGAACGATTATAATACCTTCCACTTTTTACATTATAAACGTAGTGTGGAAGAACATTTTGAAACATTTGCATTTAGCAGTTAATGTATTATTCCTTATCACTCACTGTTTCGATTCGGATGCTACATACTATACGAAATGCTTCCCTGAAAACCAGCTAGTTAAATATCATAAAAGGTGATTTCTTAATGCATTTACTATGTAGAAACCTAAGAGCGCCTGAATATGAAAATTTTTCGCAGGCTATTTCTTAATTTTAACCCTTATAAAACGACCATACTTCGATGTGGCAAAGTAATTTTGGCTCATTATTTCCTCAATATTATTCTTTTTTAAGCAAATTTGGGGGCCCCTTTTGAAGTGGGGGCCCCTGGGTACGTAAACCGTTTACCCTACTGGAAATCAGGCTCTGCGCATGCTATTTCGAAAAGTCGACAAAAACTCTTAGATGCACCGAATGAAATATTTTTTTTTGGTTTTAAAATAAATTGTTTAAAACAAATTTTTTTGCATAAATTTTTTTCGCTTCAAATTGTACCTTTTCCTAGGAATAACACTAATACGTGACCAGTCAGTCAGTAAGGAATTCTTCCTTTACGAATATAGATAAGTTAATTAGGTCTCGTTTCATACACAATAGCTAGTATTTTTAAAAAGAACCACCTTTCTTAGAAAGAAAAAAATCAGATGCATAAAAAAACCTCTTAGACACGCCATTCTGTAAGCTTTCAAATTTATCTCAAACTACTTTTTGGTGTTTAATATCAGATCAGGGTGTTTAATATCAGATCATCACCTTTTATGATACAGGTGTTGTCTCTTTCTGAATAAAATTAATAAGGACATATAACACACAGTAAAAGTTAACGATTCCAGGAAATGTTGTAGTGATTGGCCACAATCATTACGCAACACATCCATGCGTTCATGGGAAAACACTAATTTCTACATATAAATATTGTAACTAAAAAAAATAAGTTTAAAATTATAAAGCGCCATTACCGATTTATTCCTCAAACTAGATCTAATTTGTTGTTGTAAAGAAGTAACAAGCGGTTCTTCTTCATTAAAATAAAACTGGTTACCGGAACAATTTCGTCTTCTTTCCCCATTAAGACTCTATCGAATGCTATTGTTGCAGGTGACGTAATTTCTTTCAGATTTCATTCATGCTGTTTCATCGATCGGTGCTCTGTTTCCACGTGAAATGGATACACTAATGAAGCTTAAGAAAGAATTTATTTTCATTTTCAGAATTTCTGTTGCCACTCAAGATCAGAAACATGTCCATTGAGCAAATCGAAAAATTTTCCGTCTTGAAGGTGCACAGAGAATTTTCTAGATATAAGTGTAACTCGAAACGCTTTCCTGGAAAGGTTAGTTAAGGAAGCTAAATCGTTTCATTTCAACATGACTAGAAGAAACGCAACTTTAGTCTGAAATTAGTTGAGAAATTTGAAATTGCTTAAAACTCTGGCTTTATTGGTTGGAGTTGTAACGCTTAAACAACTTCGCAGGTGAAAATGTCTGATGTGTTTGTTTATAGTTATAGATATAAAAGTTGCAGATCCAGATAATATCACATACATATATCAACCACACATCCACGACAGCAAAACAAAATCAACTTAGCCATGAACTACATGAGAGCCATTTTACTAGCACTATGTGTGATCTTGACAGCATACAAAATCGGTTTGTATCCTTTTAAATATAATATTTTATTATTCTCTATAATCAAATTTCAACGAAAACTTAACCAATTATTATTTTGTTTAGTACTTAACATCAAAGTCAGTCACATCAGTTCACATCAGTACTTAACACCATTGCATTATTAGATTTTTCTTCTAAATGGGCCTGCCTTTGGGGCCAATTTTTCGACCTAAAAGTATTTTATGTTTACATAAAAATAAAAGAGAAATCCCTCTTCCGAAATGCAAAAATATTAATGCAAAAATTAGTAATTAAATTGGTCTTAATTAAGCATAACGGCATGATTTGTTGGGATTTTGAACAAGTCGGGTTTTCGATCATGTTCACGGCTTTCGACTTACTTTGCATTGCCTGCACTTTCCATTGCAATATCTGTAAACTATTCACTGCCTTTTAAATTAGAAACTGAGTAACAGCATCCAATGAAATTGATGTTTTTTTGTAAGTTTAGAAATAGTATATAACAGTTAAAACTTTACTGTTAAAACTTTTGTGCTTGGTTTCACCATAATAATGGTTCCTAGTAGCTGCAAAGACTGGGTAGTGAAAAGTTTCACCTTATTCTCGGAATTCAGTTGAACCATTTTCAAGTTTTGGAAACAAAAACCTGCCGTGTATACTAATGATTTATATAGATTAATAGAAGTTAAAAGTTAAGGGATACCAGGTCTTAGAAAGTTTAAAAAATATTTGAATTGTGTTTATTTTAATTTACAAAAAGTTTTAAGAACACTACCTCTTAAAACAAAGAGGAATCACTCTATAGAGAAGTGATTTTCGCACGAAAGATGAAATTACTCGACTGAGTTAAAATCGCTCGTTGTTAAGAGTGTGTTTCATAAAAATAAGTTAAATCTGGTATGAAAAGCTGTAATTTGGAGATTTATCGCTGGTTTGGGCACAAGAACTATCATGTTAAACAGATATTGTCATTTTCAAAGCTATTTTAACTAAGTGTGTTAAATGTTCTATAAATGAAAACTTTAACAGATATTTAACGTCTGTTGAAGGATGCCTGGCATGTTTTACTGTAAATCGTTTTAAATATACTTGAATCCCAATAAAAATGTCTTCAATATGTATTTTTTGCTTTGCAGGTGTAAGTGCTTCTCCTGCAGGTAAGTTACAATTTATTAATTCGCTGTGGAGTCGACATTAAATATAAAATAAGTTGAATATACGAAATTTACGTGATGAATTTAAAACTAGGTATATTATTTACTGGACTATTATTTGCTACCCAATAAATGTAATGGGAATAATTTTAACGGGCATGCGTCATGAGTGACAACAGTTCCAGCAGTATTATTTTCATTTTTGCTCCTTCTGGAATTACATTTGTTGTGAACACAATGCAATATTTTCTTACCTTACTGAAACAAATGTTACAGATGTTGTGACAAATTTTTCTTTCAGTAGAACTAAAGCTTTTCTCTGTTCTTGAATAACGTACGTTAAATGGCTGTCCCACAATTTCGCTTTATTTCTCCTCGTACGGCAAAATATCATCTAAACCGAAGTTTTCCAACAACATTGTCGCTTTGGTAATGCTTTGCATACTTCAAATTTAATTGAATTAAAACTGATAAAGTTTAATCAATAGCAAGAATAAAAACAAGTTTTGCTTAAGGAATTCTAAAATAGAACACAGCAGAAAAAAACCACGCTCATTTTGAGAGTGAAATCGATACAGTAAATAAAATCGCAGGTTAACAAAAATGTAGATTTGACGTAGGATGAAACTGTTTGGAAAAGCTATACGCCTTTGCAGTGTGCTTACAAGTAACATTTTGCAGACCAGTTTTTAAAAGCTTTACTTAAACACTTTTATTGATTTGAATAGGAGTGTTTTTTTGCCCAGGATTATAAAAATATGTTTTATCTCTTTTTTTAGCTTCTAGCAATGATCCTTATGACCCCGAATATTATTTTCCCGCTTACTTTAACGGAGGAGATAAAACTACGGACGTAAAAACTCAGAACAATTGCAGTAAGTATAAATTCTAATCTTGGAAACAACAGTTTAGTTAGATTATTTTTCATTTTATGATTAAACGGGTTGAATCGGGCTAAGGGCGAATGAGCAAGATTGTCGCAGATCTCCAAAACAAAGTTCCTCTTTGTTAATCCAATTGGAAAAAAAATATTTTCTAAGCTGAATTTGAATTTTCAGTAAATAATTTTACAAAAAAATATTCGAACTAATTTTAAAAAGTGGGATTATAGAGCCCTGCAAGTCAGCTAGCTACATTTATCATATGAAAAAAAAAACGTTTGTAAAAATATTCAATACAGCCGGAGAAATGTGGCTTAGAAAATATTTTTTTCCCATTGGATAAACACAGATTCACTTTGGTTTAGAGACCCGTGGTCAATTGGGCTCATTTGTCCTTTTAAAGCTTAAATTTTATTGATGTACTACTTCCATTTTTAGAACTTTTTTTTAAGGTGTAAGTTGATAGTGCATGAATGCAACCAGATTTTACTAGTTTACCACAATCATCTTCAACTATTTGAACTCCAATTGCAATATTCTGCTCTATCCATTTATCAGGTCAAATGTTCGACTTGTAAAAGTGTGTGCTGCCTTTTAATTCAATTAAAAGCTCTTTTTCTTAACTTTTAGCTTCCACACTACGTTTATAACGTAAAAAGTGGAAGGTTTTATAATCGTTCAGTCCGTCTGTCCGTCCGTCCGTCCGTCCGTCTGTCCGTCTGTCCGTCCGTCCGTCTGTCCGTCCGTCCGTCCGTCCGTCTGTCTGTCCGTCCGTCCGTCACCCACTTTCACAGAAAGAACCACAAGTCCCACAGACAAGTGGGATACGTTATTTTGAAGCAAAAAATCAGATTAGGCTACATTCCAAATTTCATTAAAAAATTTAAATTAGAAGTTTATTTAAAATTTAAATAACTAAAAATTTAATCTACATTGAAATAACATGCAAATTCCATTTTTATTCAATATTTTCACTGTTGCCATTTCGTTAAACGTACGAGAAACTTTATTTAAAATAAAAATAAACACTTTTAAAAGAATATTTATTTATGTGATATAATTCAGTTTGGATTGTTCTAATATCTCAATAGAGTTCTTTTGATGGTTTATTATATATGTATGAAGAAAGATGCATAGAGAATTCTAACTTGGCATAAAAAATATGCAAAGTTTTGCTTTTATTTTTAAAGCATCAATTGCACTAATTATATATTTTTCGAACTGTAAATTAATTTAACAAACGATAAATGACTGAATTTTCGAAAGAAATGTAAATGATAAATTGTGACGACAAAAATATATTTATTAAAAAAGATTACGTTATTATTCTTCGAACTTCAAACTAATTAAGCAAACGATAAAGTCTAATTATTAAATCTGAGAAAGAAGGTTAATGAAAACAATTAATTTTATCGTTTAAATGTTTTATTACAACTAGCTAAAGGCTCTGTTTGCCGAATGTCTTTCTGAGGTGTATAAATAGTTTGTTTCCAGTTGAGCACAAATGTTGTGTGGAAGCGGTTTAAGTGACACAGATTCTGTAACAAACCTACTTGTTTTTTTCCAAATTTCTGCATACATAGATTACTTAAAATAAACAAATATTAATTATTATTTCGAATAATTACGATGGAATAATTACGATGATATTTCAATCTATGTTTCTTTGGGATACATTTTATATGTTGGGATATTTTAGGTTTTACGATTGAATTCACGTTGCATTAGATCTACACGAGCCCTATGATATTTGAAGAAGTTAAGCGAAAATAAGTAAACAGAACATTTAAAAGGATAAATCGTCCCAGGGAAGGTTTGACACTATTGATGCAAAGGGGAAGAAGATAATTAATTATTTTAAGAACGCCTTTAATGTTAAGAGCCCTTATTAGGAAAATCAGAAAAAAAGGAAATTTTGATAGCTGCAGTTTTTTTAGCTGATGTTTTCGTTGTTGTTTATTTCATACTAGCAAATATATACCCGTTCTTCGCACGGACTAAAAAAGTTTAAATCGATCCAAGTATATATGGGCAATTCTACCATAATTTTTAATTTTATGTCCCTTGGGCATAACTTTAAACAAAATTAATATTTCTTTTCAATTTTTTCTTATTATACTAATAGACTGGTCCTTATATAAATGCAAAACGGAGTTTTAAAGCAAATATACTCTAAAAAAATTTAGGACACAAAATAATGCAGAAAATTCCTTACCTTCCCATGTCCCGAATGTTAAATTTTTAGTTTAGCGCTACAACTAACACATTTTTGAGCTAAAAATTACATTCATTTGGATTTGAAATTGAACTAATACTATATCTTAACAAATTCCTTCATAAAATTTTGGCTTTTAATATTGTAATGTGTATTTCTCTTCTCCAACTTTGTCCTGGGTTTTGGTACATTCACTGACCTCATTACTAAAGTGGCGAAGAAAGGCACTGGTGAGCTACAGTGATTCTTCAATCATGAAAACTGTATTGCAGAAACTAACATTTCAGTTAGTAGCCGCATTTTTTTGCTATACTTCACCAATAAGCCCAAAAGTTAAAACCCCAGTAAATGAGCTGCGTGGTTTTATTACTTTCCTTACAAATCCCCCATGGTTAAGGTTAATTTTTAGTTATAATTGGAATTTTTCTATAAATATGTTTAAGTTGAGTATAAGGAGTAAAAAAATCCATTTTTATTAAATGGAGTTAGCTTCAATAAAAAAACGACCGGAAAACATCGTGAATTTTCTCACCGTCCGTCTTTACCTTCCGTTCCTAACCATCAAATGATCTAGGGATGGAAAACCGAAACCTGTGTTAGACTAACCGGTTTGTTCGTGACTTCGTGTTTCATTGAAAATTAGTTATTTTCATAAGGACAGTTTAAACTGGTTTCTTTTGAAACCGTTTTTTTTTTAAAAAACTGCCATCCCTAATGTTTTGTAAAAAAGAATTCAAATGAGCCTTACTGAACTTTTTTTGTAATTCTGGAACCCTTATAAACCTTTTTACAAATATTTAAAGTGATTTTGAAAAAATAAATTTCACAAGTTCTTTATACCTGAAATTAAAAATTATGGTAGAACTGCCCATATACTATTTAATCCGTTATAGGATAATAATCTTATAATTAAAACTATGTTATCTATAATAATAAAAGAAAGAGTCTGTCTGTCTGTGTGTCTGTTTGTCTTCGGATCGTAAAATACCTACTTATACTGCCCTCAGAAATTCGAAATTTTTAAGATACATTCCTTTTAATACCAACGTGTGCACCTGAGGCTTAGTTTTTTCATATTTGTTCCATTTTTAGAGAAAATTCGATTTTCTGAAAAAAAGACACCACTTTCGCTCAAATCCGATAATTTTTTCTCTTTCCTGATGCCATCGGCTGAAAAAATTAAATAAAACTTTTAACGAAAACATTTAAAATTCAAAATGTTTATTTTATTCTTTTGCCATTACCTTCAGAAACTAAATTCATTATTTGAAAAATAATTGACATGTTTCAAGTGACGTAATTCCGCCAGTCTTCATTCCCTGATTTTATTGTGGGTTTATTTAATGATTTTTTCATTGATTTTTTTGTTGATTGCATGTATTCATATTTAAGCAATAAATGTATAGTTAAGCTATTACTGAACTATGATGGTTAATAAAGGCCATCGCACTAGAGCTATTAGTGTTTTATGTCTTTATTTTTTCGCCAAATACGTTGCCAAACTCGCCAAATTATTAACTAAAATTCGCCAAATAGGCAATTTCTTTTATAAATAATTTATAAGCTGGTCGGTTGTTCGAAGGTCATTGTGTTAGAGCTGTATAATGGGTGTGGGTAGCTATATCTATTTTCTCGCCAAATTATTTCCCAAAACGCGCCAAATGAGCAAAAAGGTTTTATGTATTTATGAGGGAATTGTGATGACATTTATGAGTGCATTTTATAGCGTATTTTTAATTTAGGAATTTTAAGGCAATGAAACGGGATTTTATAATTTATAACGAGCGGAAACAATAATAAGTTTATGATCCTATAACAGGTTATATGGTACATATATTTGGAATCTATTTGATATTTTTTTATTCCGTGCGACGAACGGGTATAAATTTGCTAGTAATCCATAAAATCTCGTTACTTATATTGCCTTAAAATTAAAAAATAAAAATACATCACTATAAAATGCACATCCTCATATAAAAAAATCGTCCTCAACAGGCGCGTTTACATGAGCCATCGAATCCATGGAATGAAGAGCAAACTCCGCAATTTTTCCCTCTTGGGGATTTTTCGCTCCGGCAGAACCGGTAATTGCAGGGTTCATTGGGGGGTTTCTCAAACCCTCCAATCAAGGAGGGTTTGCGTTTCATTCCATGGTTTCCGCCCCTTATACTTCTACTTCGACTTCTTTACTGTGGATTCGAAAAAAAACATTTGACATAAGCATGTAACCATCCTAAATATATTTTTAAATTTTAATTTTTATATAACTCAAGCTCTTAATTTATTATATAACTTTTGTTCAATTTGTTTTTATATAACTTAAGCTTAATTTTTATATAGCTCATCAAAATATTGCTAATCATTATGAAATGAAGGTTTTATAGAAAAGTATTGCTAGCTAAATATACGAGTCACAATTAATACATTACTCAAGTATAGTTGTCAAGAAATGTCAGATGTCCCGAGCTTCTACGTCATCAACTCCCGGTTCCCATGTAAACACTTATTTTACGAAGGGGGGTTGATTGCGGAGTTTGGGTTGGAAATCCTTCTCGACCACTTTTTCCCTAATGGAGGCTTTGGCATTCCATGGATTCGATGGCTCATGTAAACGCGCCTAACATGAACTTACTGCCAGTGCAATATTCCTGATGAATACAAAATGAACCATAATTGTATAACGTGATTTCAAGTCAAAATCTCAATTATGTGGTAAAAAACTTAGTTCGAGCATTCAGACAACATACTTGGCGAGAAAAGGTAGATCCAACAGTCCTTGATACAGCTCTAGTTTAGAACGCGATGACTTGAAAACAAACAGCAAAAAAAAAAACATTAAAGAAACATTTAGCTCATTGGCACATGTTTCGTAATAATTTAGCGGGAAAATATGCTATAGCGACAAACTCTGACATTACACTGCTCAATCGATAACCTTGTAAAAACCAACCAGCTTAATTATTTAAAAAATACATTTATACCACTTAGCGCGTTTTTAGGTAAAATTTTGGCGAGTTTGGCAACGTATTTGGCGAGTTAATGAACACATAAAACACTAATATGCAGCTCTAGTGCGATGGCATTGAACAACCATCAAAATTATAATTCACCGTAATAGTTTAAATATGTGTGCATGCAGTTTTTTCGTAAATACGCAAATATGCAGTCAACGAAATGAAATCATCACCTAAGCCCTTAATAAAATGCTAGAATGGAGTTTGGACGGAAATAAGTCACGTGAAACATGTCAATTATTTTTTATATAGTGAATTTAGTTTCTGAAGGTAATGGCAACATAATAAAATAAACATTTTCAATTTTAATTATATTTGTGATTAATTTAATTTCTTAAAAACCAATGGCAGTACGAAAGGGGAAAAAAAGATCGGATTTGAGCATAGATATCATAATTAAAGTATTAGATTGGCTGATCACGTGACCTCCAATGCTAACGACGGGACGCGCATGGAGGCTTTTTTGGGGGGCATAATGGCCAGTGTTGCTGCCACTTTAAGGAGAAAAATACATACTATATAATACCATTTATTTCTAAAATTACAAAAAAAGTACTAGAAAGGATTTAAGTAAAAATATTCCAAAATTCAGCTAGTATTTTTACGATATTTTTTTTTGTAATTTTGGAATTATTCTAAAATACAAATATACTCTTTAAATTTTTTAACTTAATTTTAGAATTTATTTTAGAATTATTCTAAAATTACAAAAAAATATCGTAAAAATACTAGCTGCATTTTGGAATATTTTTAGTTACTTTAAATCCTTTCTAATATTTTTTTTTGTAATTTTAGAAATAAATGGTATTATTTTGCAGTATTTTTCTCCTTAAAGTGGCAGCAACACTGGCCATTATGCCCCCCAAAAAAGCCTCCATGCGCGTCCCGTCGTTAGCATTGGATGTCACGTGATCAGTCAATCTAATACTTTAATTATGATATCTATGGATTTGAGCGAAAGTGGTGTATTTTTTCAGATAATTCTAATTTTCTCTAAAAATAAAACAAATAAGAAAACACAAAGCCTCACGTAGGTATTAATGGGAATCTATCTTAAAATTTTTGAATTTCTGAGGGCAGTATAAGTAGGTCTTTTGCGACCCACAGACAAACAGACCCACAGACAGACTCTTTCTTTTATTATTATAGATTGATGTTTTTTATTTAAAAAAATTGCAAACGAGGGGAATCAATTTAGTGTGCAATTTTTTGACCATTAAATTGAATTCCCTCGCTTGCATTTTTAAAAAAAATGTTATGGCAGTGCATTTCTCATCGAACGTGAAATGTAAGAATGCTTAAAAGGCTTCTTTAAAAAGCAATAAAATGCCAAAATTTGGTTTCGATATACTATTAGTAAGACTAAAGGCTTGTAAAAATTAACTTTTTTCATAGGGCATGGTTGCATTTCACTATATGATGCATCAAAGTTTCAGAAAATTTGTATTTTGGACCTTGTTTTAGTCTTTTCTCATCATAAAATGCATCCGATAAATCTGTTCCTAGCTTTACTCTACGAGGAGTCATTTTTATGAGGTTTGTAAATTTTTCTGGTATTCCCAAATGCAGCATTGCTTGAAATAATTTTTCCTCAGTGAATGCTGTCGTAAGCCGTTTTAAAATTTATAAATAGATGGTATTTGTCAATTCTAAACTCTTTTGTATTTTCCACAATTTGTCTGATAGCCTATTTTTGATTAGTAGTTACCATACCCTTTTAAAAACCACTTTGATACTCTTCAATAATATTGCCTATTTAAGCGTTTAGCCGTTCTGCTAGGATATTTGATAAAATCTTAAAGGATGCATTCAAAAGAGAAATGCCTCTGGGTAGTTGTTATATTCTAGCTTATTGCTTTTTTTTTGTAAATCGGGCATATAGAATTATAGATACATCTTCCCACTCAGTAGGTAATGTTTCCGTAGCCTATATATATACATTTAAAAAAATGGCATGTATTTTTTTTGGTAAATTTAGGCTCTCTTATATTCAAGAGTTTCGCTTTGATACCATCTGGACCAGCCGAAATGTTATTGAATTTGTTAATTGCTCTCTCAACCTCATCCAAGGTTGGTGGATCTACGTTTTCATTCTCTTGGCTATGGTTACGGGGGGTGGGGGGATTTTGTCTATTCTACTTGGTGTTTCGCCTATTGTACATACATCGCCATCTCCACCTTTTGAGTATTTCTGTTTTGTCGATAATAAGGTACACCATTTTTAGCTCGACATGTGTGTGCTTTAGCACAAAAATCTTTTCTAGCGCTGTTTACTGTCTGGTAGAATTTTCCAGCCTCTTTCTGTTTTTTCAAATGTTTTATCTCTTTATACTTCTTTTCCTCGAAAATTCTCATCTTTTGTTTAAACATTATTTTTTCTTGCCTTCTAATTTCTTTGTACGCATCTTCTGCCTTTCTTGTATAGCATGTTTGCACCATCAATCTGTATGCATGGTTTTTCTTTTCATTCATTATTTTGCACTCTGCAGCATACGAGTCTTAGAATTTTCGTTTTGGGAAGGCTGGTACTTAGTGTTTCATTTGCTGTTTCTAAAATTATGGATTTAATTTTTTCCCAGCTGTATTCGTTATTCTCATTCTCGGTAGTTTCAAGCTTCTCCCTGATTTTAGTTTTATAATTTTCCATTACTCCTGCGGAGATCTCAGGGCATCTGTATCCATATACACCTCTTTTTGCTCTTTTAGCTTCCACACTACGTTATATAACGTAAAAAGTGGAAGGTATTATAATTGTTCAGTCCGTCTGTCTGTCTGTTCGTCACCCACTTTCATAGCCCAAACTACAAATGCTACGGACAAGTGTGATACGTCAAAAAAATTCAGCGCATCGAAATTAGAAAACATTGAAAATTTCAGAAAAGAATTCGAATTCGAAGTACTTCAATTATTTAAAAAACTGCAAAATTTGAATGCTCATTTAAAAAGCATAGGAAGCCATTTTTATTAAATTAAATCACCATGCCATCGCAAAAATCGCTTGAGAAACTTTAATTCTTAGACAATAAATTAAAATAAATTTATTTTTGCGACATCGATCAGTTTGAAATACGTCAATATATTTCACTACGAGATTCTTTGTATGTTGATAGAAATAATTTCATTCTATTAAAAGCGAGGGAATGGGCTTGTTTCACGGAGGATCTGCAATAAGTTGTTTTGGTTGGTGTAGACATATATTCAGGTTTGTGTGCTTGGTCAGTCTGGCAATAGCTATGCGGTTTTGTTTGCATGTCTATTTTAATGTCTTCCAACAGTATTGCCACCAGTTTTAGGAGAAAAACTACGAAAAAATAAAATTTAATTCTAAAATTACAAAAACATTCCATAAAAATACTAGCGAAGCGTTTCACGTTTTTTTAAATTCACTAAAAAGATTCCAAAATGCAGCTAGTATTTTTACGATATTTTTTTGTAATTTTAGAATTTATTTTAGAATTATTCTAAAATTACAAAAAAATATCGTAAAAATACTAGCTGCATTTTGGAATCTTTTTAGTGACTTTAAAAAAACGTGAAACGCTTTGCTAGTATTTTTATGGAATGTTTTGTAATTTTAGAATTAAATGGTATTTTTTTCGTAGTTTTTCTCCTAAAACTGGTGGCAATACTGTTGGAAGACATCAAAATAGACATGCAAACAAAACCACAAAGCTATTGCCAGATCCTCCGTGAAACAACCCCATTGTTAAATCTGAGAAAGCAGATTAATGAAAATCCTTAATTTTGGCGTTTAAAAATTTGAATTAAACTAGCTAAAAGCCCTGTTTGGCGAATTCCTTTCTGAGGTGTAAAAATAGTTTATTTCCTGCTGAGCACAATTGTTGTGTGGAAGCGTTTTAAGTGACAGATTCTTTAACAAACCTACTTGTTTTCTAATAGAAGCGTTTTGAAATTTTGCCTTTACTCTTGAGATGACTACAGTTTGTCCCAAAAATTAGACACTTAACAAATGACATTCCCAGCTAAAACATCTTTAATGTATTTTCATAAAAGATTTAGATGTATTTTAATAATTTATTTATTTGGTTTTACTGTAAAAAAATATTAGAAAATAGGAAATACTGTGCTAAAATTAGAAAAATTAAAAATCGTCTGTCCCATAAATATAGACATCGTTTGACTTTACTTAGAAATATAATGAGTGAATATTTTTTTTCATCAGACGATTATTTTTAATTCATTTATTTAAATTTATTTAAACTATTTATTGTTTGCTTTTTCAACTTTTAATGATTTAGAATATTTTTTGGCTTGTTGTTAATTATAAAACTGTTTTTTTGTGCAAATTCTACAAAATTCCTAGAGGTAGCGAGATTTCGAAAGATGAGATCATCAAAGTTTTGGAATTAAAACTTAAAGTAATCATCCGAAAGATATATCCAAGATTTCAAATAGATATTTAAAGATTATTTACAAAATTTGAACAATGGTGACAAGTGGTCTAGTAAGAAAAGACCTGGTCGACAAAGGATAACGTCAATGCGCAGTGACAAAATCATTCTTAGCATGTTATCTAGAAAAAATATGTCATTACGACAGACTGCATCCAATTTTAACGCATTGAAACATACCATTCACAGAAGACTACTGGAATCTAAAGGAGTAACTTTCAAGAAAATGTTGAAGAGACCATGCTTAAAATTACACCACGAAACTGGACGTTTAAACTGGGCAAAGAAAATGATGACTTACGGTGATAAATAGCTGACAGCAATATTTAGTGACGAGAAGAAGGGGAACTTGGATGTACCAGATGGATATAAATTTTACTGGCATGATTTAATAAGCGAACCCAGAAGTTTTTTTTAGTAGACATCAATGTGGAGGATCAGTGATGACTTGGGGAGGTTTTGGATTTAATGGACAGACATTTTTGACAACTTGTAGCAATAAAATGAACTTCTAAGACTATCAGAAAATATTAGAGGATCATTTTATTCCACTAGAGGATTTGCTGGGATTACCAAACTGTGTATTTCAAAAGACAGGGCGCCTATTCATGTGTCTAACTCAACAAATATGTGGTTCACCTTGAATAATATCAATGTCATGGACTAGCCATCACTTAGTCCAGACTTAAATCCAATAGAGAACGTGTGGGGACATTAAGCGCGAAAATTACATGAAAATGGACGCCAATATTTTTCGACCAACGATCTTAAAGAAGCAATAGAGTAAGCGCATGGTATGAACTGTCCCCAGAAGTAATGCAACATGTAGTACTTTCGATGAAAAATCGTGATATTTTAAGTAATTAAAGATAATGGAATTACGATTAAATACTAAGATTTATAACTGTCTTCCTTAACCTTATATAAAATCTACAAAACAAATATTGTCTATGATTATGAAACACCCCATTTTCTGTTTTTTTTATTTATAAATTCTGCATTTGTAGTTTTTTCAAATAAATGTACCTTAACTTGTGTTTAATGGAGGGATTTTAACTATATACACATAGAGAATTTTTTTCCCCCATTCTTATTTTTACTAGGAATTGCATTTTATGCGTTTGTCTATATTTTTGGGACAGGGTGTAAGTGGTGGTCTGAGTCAATCCTCGGTAGCTTCGTACGTCAAGGAGATTACTCCTGTGTCCCATGTCAATTAATGCATGGTCGAATTGGTCCATGTGATTTTGTGTTTGTCCCAATGCTCCAAACTTGTGCTTCCTACCATAACATCTGCTCCAATTGCAAAGTCCAAAACCCTGTTACATTGTCGTAAAAAAGCAGGCTATGTTTGACAGAATATTTCTGAAAATCTCCATCTCTATCAATTTTTGCATTAAAATCTCCAATCACCATCTAAATGCCATTAACTGGGCATTTGTTATACGTTTCTTCGAGTTTATCATAAAACCTTTCATTCTCAGTATCTTCCTTATCTTCGGTGGGTGCATGAACGAAAATGATACTAACATTTTGAAGTTTATCCTTTACTCGTAATTTACATATTTTTTTATTGACCGGCTCAAAATCTATAACTACACTGCTCACAACAATTAGGGGAGCGCATGGTTCAAACCCTTTCCAACCCATGATTCACTTAGAAAAATCAGCTGCAATTTTTTTTTTCTGACTAAGTAGCTCGCAATGTGTATCGTAAATAGAAAATCATGTCTTTTGAAAATAAAATAATGTTTGTTTTTAATTAATAAAATTGAAATATGGTGAAATAAAATTCACTCTGAAAACATTTTAGCAAAAATTGACCCTAATTCTTCGCGTTTGCATTTTTTTAGATGTTTAAAAATTGATTTTAAAATTAGATTTTTAAAGAAATAAAATTTGACAAATGTTTTGTTATAATTTATTCAAAAATTGTGATTTCAATTCCCCCCCCCCCTAAATTTTGTAAAAATTAAGATTTTTCCCCCCTTTTACCACTTCATTCTGGATGCATTATGAATCGATTTCACAAATTTTAAATTTTTAGAATAAAAAATAAAAATTTGATACTGAAAGGGTAACAAAAGTACGCGAAGTGTTCGTGTTCCCCCAATTGTTTTGAACAGTGTATATGCTTAGTACTTTTATTTACAACTAGCAAATTTATACCCGTTCTTCGCACGGAATAAAAAAAATATCAAATAGATTCCAAATATGTGCACCATATAACCTGTTATAGGATCATAAACTTATTATTGTTTTCGCTCGTTATAAATTATAAAATCCCGTTTCATTGCCTTAAAATTCCAAAATGAAAAATACGCTGTAAAATTCACTCATAAATGCCATCACAATTCCCTCATAAATACATAAAACCTTTTAGCTCATTTGGCGCGTTTTGGGAAATAATTTGGCGAGAAATTAGATATAGCTACCCACACCCATTATACAGCTCAAACACAATGACCTTCGAACAACCGACCAGCTTATAAATTATTCATAAAAGAAATTGCCTATTTGGCGAATTTTAGTTAATAATTTGGCGAGTTTGGCAACGTATTTGGCGAAAAAATAAAGACATAACACACTAATAGCTCTAGTGCGATGGCCTTTATTAACCATCATAGTTCAGTAATAGCTTAACTATACATTTATTGCTTAAATATGCATACATGCAGTCAACAGAAAAATCCAATGAAAAAATCATCAAATAAACCCACAATAAAATCGGGAATGAAGACTGGCGGAATTACGTCACTAGAAACGTGTCAATTATTTTTCAAATAATGAATTTTGTTTCTGAAAGTAATGGCAAAAAATAAAATAAACATTTTGAATTTTAAATGTTTTCGTTAAAAGTTTTATTTAATTTTTTCAGCCGATGGCATCAGGAAAGAGAAAAAATGATCGGATTTGAGCGAAAGTGGTGTATAAATTTTCAGAAAATTCGAATTTTCTCTAAAAATGGAACAAATATGAAAAAAATAAGCTCAGGTGCACACGTTAGTATTAAAGGGAATCTATCTTTAAAATTTCGAATTCCTGTGGGCAGTATAAGTAGGTCTTTTACGATCCGAAGACAAACAGACACACAGACAGACTCTTTCTTTTATTATTATAGATGACATCTGTTCCAAAACATTGTCTGTTCTCATGGCAGCTGCAGTACAAACTGCAACTTTTTAGCTTCAACACTACGTTTTTAACATAAAAGTGGAATGTATTAAAGTTGTTCAATCTGTCTGGCTGTCAGTCCGTCCGCCACCCACTTTCATATCCCAAACTACAAATGCTACAGGCAAGTGTGGTACATCAAAAAATTCAGCGATGATATTGTAAGGATATCAATTTTACATTTGTCAAATTATATCTTATTTTGTCTTCTTTTTCAGATAGCAGACAGGAAGGTGCAGGTATTCTGGATTTACTCCCTCAAAGTATATTAAGCCCTTGCATAAATGTGCAGCACTAGGGATTTATCAGTAACAGTGATGAAGAATAATAGAGGGCGACATGCAAAAACTAATATATGTTTAAATATACCTACAAAAAAAAAGAATTGTGATTAAAAAAACTATTCCAAGCACGTTTTTTTGTGAATTTATATTAATTTCGATGTACTATCTTTTGTGAATCTTGAACATAATCGAATTTGTGTACAATTTTACTTATTTTTTATTTCGATATTATTTGTTGTGTAATGATAACTCGTTAAGTGTGTTGATCATATTATTTCTATTTTTGTGCTCTTGAAACTCATTTGCAACATAATTATCGTTTTTTTTTTAAAGTTTAAGATCAAAAACTTCAACAACACAGTTTTCAATTTTTTGAGGAAAAATATATTTTTTAAAAAACTTATTGACTTTGTACATTGATGGTAAATTTAGTAATGAGATGATAATGATCTCATATGAAAATAAATTATGGATTTTTGAATTTTTCTTGTTAGTTGTTCAAAAATTCCCAAATTTCGTTCAATTCAAGTTCAAATATATGTAATAGTGCATTTTTGAGGAAATTTCACGAGACTTATAGTTGGTTGTAAAACTTTAAAAAATGCCTTTTTAAAGATTTTTTTAAACAAATTAAAATATTTTAATTGAATATGTTAACGTAGCATATAACAGTGAAGCCAAAAACATTTCCTTTCAAATGTGCGTATGTGTTTTGTATTTTTATAAAGTTCTAAATAATGAAATAGAGATTGTGTAGATATCCTTAATTTTGTTCATTTTGCTCTTTTATATAGACTCTTCAGAAATCATCGTTTTTTTGTTAATGTCCTTATAAAATCAAATGTATAATATCCTTTGCTAATCAAGTCAAGTTGTCAATTGATAAAATAACGTTATTAAAGTGATTTTTATGAATAAAATTATTTAACTCCATATTAAACATTCAGAAAATATCTTCAACTTTGTGTATGATACATTAGAAGATTCATAAAGACGTAGATCAATTTTTGAAGACGATTCATCAAAGAACACAGTAAACGAGGCTTCAAAATATCGAATTTCCATTTTAACTTTTACTCACTGAAAGGAGTATTTTCGAAAAACATGTACAATGCAGGTTGTTTCTCGTCGTGGATGGCAACAGCTCCAACGGTTTGTTTTTCATTTGTTGCCTGGAATTAGTTTTGTTTTGGTATTCAAAAATGAGTTTTCTAAGAATATTTTACTTATTAACTTTTTTAAATGCCAACATGCTGTGATGTTGGTTGTACAAAACATTTCTTAAAGTTAGGTTGCATAGAAAGAAAAGTTTCTATTCATCTATATCAGTCATTTTGAGAGTGAAACCGAAGTAACCAATGAAATTGCAGTACGGAGAAAAATGAAAACAAGAGCGTTACATCGCCTGAAACATTCCAATAGAAATTTGAACAAATATGGGGTGGAGTTTGCAATGATGGTAGTTAATTTCAATATAACTTTGTTGCCACCTTGTTGCCACAAAATGTTGCTCTTTATTTCAAAACAACGATTTTTAGCCTTTAGGTTTACTTTCCAGCACAAATAAGGATTGTATCTGAAAATAAGTTTATAATTTTTTTTTTAATAAAAACTACGATGAAATCGTAAATGACGATAAATCATTTAAAATTTTAAGTTATTAACATAAACTGAGAATTTCTAAATCATTTTATAAATTAAAAATCTTTTCTTTTTTTCTCTTATTATTATTTAGAAATATATATTTTGTTCACTCTGTTTAATTAACATGAATGGTTACAGAATCTGCCACTTAAACGGCTTCCACACAATATTTGAAGAGCTTAGTGGAAGAACGTGCTAAGTGACAAAAAGGTGAAAACGAGATAATGAGCTTCAAAGTTTTTAGTTTGCAACTTTTCTTTCATTCACAAAATCATAGTTTTTTCTGCATGATAATTTAGTTTGGTTCTTCAAAATGCTTGGTGGCTTTTGGCTTAGCCGTACTTTACGTAATAACACGTCATTTACAAAACGCGCTTGACGCCTCCTGCACTTGGCACGTTCTTCCTCCGAAGTGCTTCAGATTTTTTCAGTCGTTTAGTGGAAGAACGTGCTAAGTGACATTTTTTAGGTATATTTGATACATACGAGTTTCATAATTTCTATACTAACATTCCGATTTTCAAAATTCTTTTTTTGTTTGAAAGATAGGACTTCACAGATTTTTTTTATACTTTTTATTTGTTTGCCTGTACGTCCATAATTTTGTCCGTCCGTCCGTATCCCTTTCAATTTCTGATCTAAACTGTCTGATTTTGAAAATTCTGTTTTGGTTCGAAATTAAAAAATTAGAAGACTACAATGTATAGTGTTCGGCCACCTGCCTGTAAGTCTGTTTTTCTGTCCGTACGTCCGTCCTATCCCCCCCCCCCCACCAACTTCCTTTCTATCCGTCCGATTTTTAAAGTTATTACTTTCAATTACCTAATATCAAATATAAGGTAATGAAACTATTGCGATGGAGGTCAAAAATCCAAAATAAAGATTTTGTGCCTTCTACACGTTTTGAAGGGTGCTGATTACAAAAAACTGGGTTTTTTTTCATTGATTCGTCTGTTTGTCTGAAACTACTTTACAGTTCGAACTAAAAGAGCTACAGACTTCAAATTTAGTACACGGGTTCCTAGTACCTGTTGGAAGTCATAATAATATTTTCGAGAAAATTGCGCATGCCCAATTAGCAGCTGCTATAAACTTTTTTGGGTTTTAAAAGTAGTGCTGAAAAACGAAAATAGATACAGACTTAAAATTTGATACACTTGCTCCCAGTACTAGTCGGACGACAAAATAAAGTTTTCAACAATATTTCGCATGTGCAAAGAGTAGCTGCCATAGAACTTTTTAGGTTTGAAATTAATTGAAAATACTTTATAAGGTATATCATAACTTTTAAACGAGCGTATTGATATATTAATCGGTAATTGAAAGTCGTATAGTGTTATTCAACCCTAATTATTTTAGTGTATGATATCTCAGACACCTATCTTATATACTTTTTGCTCGTCCGTCTGTCCCTACTATAAGGATTTCTCTGAGTAATTTAAGTTAAAAGAAAGTAGGTTATATTAGTTATTTTAGAACTTCTTGCTTAATGTTAGATGAGTAAGTTTTTAATTGAAAATATTTTTCAAAAAATACCATTATCACTGAAATTATAAACTAATTACTTTTAAGAATAATAAGACAAATCTCAACTTAGTAAAAAGTATACAAAAAGATAGTAAAAGAAACACAAATGCAAGTGAATAAAATAAATATTAAATTTAAAAGATTTATAAAAAAAGATAATAATGTAAGATGTAATTTTTCGCAAAATAAATTTTTAAATAGTTTTTGGATAGGAATAATTGATTGTAAAAACAAACATTGATATAAAAAAAAGTAAAAATTAGATGTCTGGCAAAATATAAATCCTGAGGTTATTTATGTTTTTATTTCCCCTTTTCAATTAAGGATTTAATCAATTTTAAGAAAGCTTCTTTAATTTACAGCATTTCTACAACAGCTTAGCATGATCGTTTAAACAATTTATTTTTACAATCGTGATACAAAGCACTTTTTTAAAGTCATCTATATTTTATAATAAATATTAAGAATTTATAAATATAAAGAGATAGAGTATAAAACGTTATATTGAGTTATTATAACAATTATACTAGTTTTACATAACATAGCAATATCTTGATTAAATTTGTACTTACCGTATAAGCTGCTATTCGCACTTTCAAGCCAAATTACAGATTTCCGCTTATTTCTTAATTCCATTTAATAATTTTAGGAGTTTAGGACATTGCACAAAATGCGATCGTCAGCTTTAGAGATCAAACGAAAAATTGCTTTAAACGATTTTTGCACCCCTAGTTCATTTTTTTTAACAAACCAGATGCTTTGATGTATGTTCGGGGTGTAATGTTGTTTTAACGCGAACATGCGATGTCCAAAGGGCAGGTGCAACTTTCTTTTAATAATACCATCTGTTAATGCTAAATAGACTATGTTTATTAGAATAAAAAACACAAGACTTAAAAAGCAAACGATATTTTAAAAATATTAAAACCTTTAGCTCCGATTGAATTCTAAAATAAAAGTGCATTTTCTACTATTTTCCTAAATGCACTCAAAGCCTGGTTATACGCTATATGAATTATAATTCATTGGTTATCTATAATATAAAGAAAGAGTCTGTCTGTGTGTCTGTCTTCGGATCGTAAAAGACCTACTTATACAGCCCTCAGAAATTCGAAATTTTTAAGATAGATTCCCTTTAATACCAACGTGTGCACCTGAGGCTTATTTTTTCATATTTGTTCCATTTTTAGAGAAAATTCGAATTTTCTGAAAAAATACACACTTTCTCAATCCGATATTTTTTCTCTTTCCTGATGCCATCGGCTGAAAAAATTAAATAAAACTTTTAACGAAAACATTTAAAATTCAAAATGTTTATTTTATTCTTTTGCCATTACTTTCAGAAACTAAATTCATTATTTGAAAAATAATTGACATGTTTCAAGTGACGTAATTCCGCCAGTCTTCATTCCCGGATTTTATTGTGGAGTTTATTTGATGATTTTTTCATTGATTTTTTTGTTGACTGCATGTATGCATATTTAAGCAATAAATGTATAGTTAAGCTATTACTGAACTATGATGGTTAATAAAGACCATCGCACTAGAGCTATTAGTGTTTTATGTCTTTGTTTTTTTCGCCAAATACGTTGCCAAACTCGCCAAATTATTAACTAAAATTCGCCAAATAGGCAATTTCTTTTATAAATAATTTATAAGCTGGTCGGTTGTACGAAGGTCATTGTGTTAGAGCTGTATAATGGGTGTGGGTAGCTATATTTATTTTCTCGCCAAATATTTTCCAAAACGCGCCAAATGAGCTAAAAGGTTTTATGTATTTATGAAGGAATTGTGATGACATTTATGAGTGCATTTTATAGCGTATTTTTCATTCTGGAATTTTAAGGCAATGAAAAGGGATTTTATAATTTATAACGAGCAGAAAACATTAAGTTTATGATCCTAAAACAGGGTATATAGTACACATATTTGGAATCTATTTGATATTTTTTTATTCCGTGCGAAGAACGGGTATAAATTTGCTAGTATTTAATAATTAAAGTTAATTTGAAAAAATTAATGACATTTTAAAATTCTTTTTGATTAAAACTACAAAAAAACCCAAGTGTTTTGCGATTAATGCGACATAAATAAAGCGAAAGTCTGACAATTTTCTTCAACTTTGTCACTTAGCACGTTCTTCCACTGAACGATCGTCTGAATCGGGACGATTTCGGAGGAAGAACATGCTAAGGGTCCTTGGCACGTTCTTCCATTGAAAAAGTGACGAAAACGCGTGCTCCTACCAACTTCGTTCACGAAAAATCTACGAAATCGAATGTTTTCTAAAAAATTGAAAGCTGTTATGTTTAAAGGAGGTAATAACATAATCATTAACACAAAAATCTCAATTTTTTTCAAAAATGTCACTTAGCACGTTCTTTCCCCCTCAGCTCTTCATTTGTGCTCAAAAAAAAAAAAAAAAACACTTTTATACAACTCAGAAAGAAATTCGCCAAACAGGGCCTTTAGCTGATAATTTATTTCTAATTCAAACTTTTAAACGCCAAAAGTAACTATTTTCATTAACCTTTTTTCGCAAATTAAAAATTGCTCATTATCGTATGCTAAATTTATTTGAAATTCGAAGAATAATGATGCAATTTGTTTTAATAAATATCTTTTAGTCGCCACAATTTCCCATGTTCATTAACTTTCTTTGGAAAAAGAAAATAATAAATAATTAGTAAAATTGATGCTTTAAAAATAAAAGCGAACTTTTGCATATTTTTTATTCAAAGTTAAAATTCGCTATGCATCTTTCCTCATACATATATAATGAACCATCAAAAGAACTCTATTGTGATATGACATCAATCCAAACTGATTCATATCACATAAATATTTTTCAAGAGTTTTATTTTTATTTTAAATAAAGTTTCTCTCGTACGTTTGACAAAATGAAAATATTGAATGAAAATGGAATTTGCATTTTATTTCAATGTAGATTAAATTTTTAGTTATTTAAGTTTTAAATATACTTCTAATTTAAATTTTTTAATGAAATTTGGGATGTAACCTAGCTGGATTTTTTGCTTCCAAATGACGTATCCCACTTGTTTGTGAGACTTGCGGTTCATTCAGTGTGCGGTTCATTCAGGTGACAGACGGATGGACTGAATGATTATAATACCTTCCACTTTTTACGTTATAAACGTAATGTGGAAGGTAAAAGTGGAAGGTATTATAATCGTTCAGTCCGTCCGTCCGTCTGTCACCCACTTTCACAAAACGAATCGCTAGTCTCACAAACAAGTGGGATACATCATTTTGAAGAAAAAAAATCAGACTAGGCTACATTCCAAATTTCATTAAAAATTTAAATTAGAAGTTTATTTAAAATTTAAATAACGAAAAATTTAATCGACACTGAAATAACCTGCAAATTACATCTTTATTCAATATTTTTATTGCTGCCATTTCGTTAAACGTATGAGAAACTTTATTTAAAATAAAAATAAACTTTTGAAAGTATATTTATGTGATATAATTCAGTTTAAAGAATATTTGTTTATGTGTATATAATTCAGTTTGGTTTGTTGTAATATCACAATAGAGTTCTTTTGATGGTTCATTATATATGAATGAAGAAAGATGCATAAAGAATTCTAACCTTGCATAAAAAATGTGCAAAGTTTCGTTTATATTTTTAAAGCATAAATTTTACTAATTATATGTTTTTCGAACTGTAAATTAATTTAAACAAGTAGGTTTGTTACAGAATCTGTCACTTAAACCGCTTCCACACAATATTTGTGCTCAACAGGAAACAAACTATTTATACACCTCAGAAAGAAATTCGCCAAATAGGGCCTTTAGCTAGTTCTAATTCAAACTTTTAAACGCCAAAATTAACTATTTTCTTTAATCTTCTTTCTCAGATTTAATAATTAGACTTTTTCGTTTGCTAAATTTGTTTGACGTTATTTAAAAATAAATATTTATAATTAATATTTAATTAATCATGTAAAAAAGACGAACTACGATTTTTAATCTCGATCTTCTTTAATTTTTATCTTTTCAAAAACACACTTAAAAAAACAATTATAATGTTGATTTACGGGCTATTTACAGGTGTTTATTGAAAAAAAATTAGTTTGACGTTAAAAAATATAATTATCCAAAATATTATCCTGATTTAATAATCACAAAAGTACTATCAACGTACAAAAAAAAATAAGAAAGCAACTAGCCATACACTCTGATATAAATGTCTATAAAAAAAGAGAGCGATTTTTGAACTGTTTTCTTCTACGCAACTCCCCGAGGCCACCTCCCATGGTGGGAGAAAGGAAACAGATGTCTACCCCCGTTTCTCCTCTTGCCCTCTGAGGGATACAGACTTATAAACCCGTCACAAGTGTACGAACAATATATATATATAAACAAGTATATAACAATATATACCCTTCATCTTCAGTTTTTCAATTATATTAATTTGAATTTTTTTTTAAAGTTTGTTTATATTATATTCGTTTTAATTGCTGGATTTAAGTTAGTTGGTTCTTATTGGTCCATTACTATTGAACAATCTAGACATTAGCGCATTTGTTCTAAACACTCCACCCATTGGCATTTTATTTGTGAATTTAAGTTAGTTTTATATTTTTTATTGGCCTCATTGACTAACTAGGACTAACACTCTACCCAGGCATTAGTAGAATTTCTTCTGAATCCGGTCTCTGATCACTCCACCCATTGGCATTTTAATTGTTGTATTTAAGTTAGTTCTAATCGTATTGGCTCGTTACTACCGAACAATCCAGCCCTGAAATATCACAGGAGAAAGAAATAGAAGGTGAAACCATAGAGATAGTAAAACCGTGCACTATCACACACTTTCTAGAGGCGAAATGCAATGAAAAAACAAGAGAGAAATTTGTACCAAAGCAGCATCCATTTTAAGATCGTTTAGAAGGGTTTCGTAGAATGAAACAGTACTAAAATCGCTTTTTTAGAAGCTGTTATTCCGGAGTATATGGCTAGTAGCTATGTGAAAAAATTTTAGGACAAGAGAAAAATTTATAGATAATTTTTTGTTCTATTTTAAGTTCTATTTTTCTTCAGCAAATTTTTTTTTATGTCAAACTCAAATTTTCTCAATAATCACTTATAAATGAGCAGTAATTAAAATATAATATAATTAAGTAATAGTTAAATTTTTAATACATATTTTTTATTTGAAAAGAATAATTTAATTATATTAAAATATTATATATTTAATATTATTAATTAAAAATAATTATTTATAATTAATGTTAATTAATCATGGAAAAAATACAAAATACGGTTTTTATTATCTTCAATAATTTATCTTTCCAAAACGATACTTAAATAACAATTTACAAGGCTGTTTACAAGTGTTTATTGAAAAAAATATAGTTTTAGATTAAAAAACATTCGCTGAATAAAATGGAACTATCCAAAATGTTATCCTGGTTTAGGAATCACAGAAGTTCTATCAACTCTAAAAGAAGAAATTTAAGAAAGCTACAGCCATAGACTCTTTTATAAAAGCTTCTAAAAAAGTGCAATTTTAGAACTGATTTCTTCTACGCAACTCCCCGGGCCGACCTTACCACGGCGGGAGAAGGGAAATAGATTCTCCCCCCTCCCCCCCCCCCCCCCCCCCCCCCCCCCCCCCCCCCCCGTTTCTCCTCTAGCCCTCTGAGGGAAACGGACGTTCAAATCCGCCACCTACATGTCAGGTTTTCCAGCAGCACACATAATTTGTAAAAATGTATGAGAAAATTGCATAATTTTAATGTCTAAAGCATGGAGGAGCAAATTATAACCATCTACTACAGAACTATAATTTTTTAAAAATTTAAGAAATTAAATTTTTTTAGTTAATTTTTTTTATTTAAATCTCATATTACAGTAAAAACAAGTTTAAACTTCAGCCAATTTGCTTATACATCGGAGGGCTGGAGAAGTGTGCGAGAGCGTACGGATTTACTATCTCTATGGGCGAAACATCACCCCTTCATTTTCATGAGAGCGAGAAGGAAGGGGTTAAGAGGCATTTATATCAACAAGTTATTGCATTTTACAAAAGAGTCTGCGTCAAATATGCGCCTGCTGGAATGTCAAATAAAGTATTTGCACAAACCAAGAAAATAAGGAAGTCTGGTTGAAAAAAAAACTTTATTTTAACAACAATTCAATTGTATTGACTTTATTCCTTCTTCTCTAATTTAAGATGTTGAATGACTGCAACTACTTTGGACCTTGTCTCTGTTGACGTGTATATTATGCTGGGAACAGCCTGTGACAAGAAAAATTTAGAGTGAAACAATATAAAGGAAGAATATAAAGCTGTTCCATTTAAATAAAGTAGCATTTGTAATTCATTTTCTGTAATTTTCAGGCAGTTTTTTAAAGAGTTTTACTAATTTGATATAATGATGTAAATCTATACTTTATATGATTGAGGATAGTTTATGTTTTTGAAAAAAGAAATGAAATATTTGTATTCGTGAATATTTTTTTTATCTATTTAAAAATAAAAATATTTACTTTCTTAATCTTATCTAAAACTAATAATACCTTTCTTGAACTACACAAAAATTAAATTAAAGAAAAGAAGAAACCAAAATTTTCCTCCAACAAATATTTTAATTTATAATCATAAGGACAATAAAAAATTTAAATATAAGAGAATTCAAAATTAACCCTTGAAACTTTTTAAAATTTCTGCTGACAGATTAGGACAAATGGAAATTTCCTTTCTTGTGTAATTATACTTGCTGAAATTACCTTTCAAAGTGATCTAGACAAAAGAGAAATACTAAATTAGTAATAAGGAAACAATATCGAAACAAAAATTAGTTACGAGTAACGCAACAAAAATCATTTGAAGTTAAATGAGATGTTACATGTTAAAGGGGGTCAAGCGACTTTTTTTTCAAAATTCATGTTTTGATATATACTTGTAGTATAGATGCCAGAAGAGCGTTTTATAGAAGACAAAATTAAGTTTTGCTTTCAAACTTTGGGAAAACCAATTTTTTGAGGCCCGCCCCCTTGGGGCATTTCTAAAGGGGCACCAAAAAAGGCAAAAACCCCAAGCCCCTTCCCCAATTTGGCGGGTTGGGGTATTAGAAGTTTTTCCCCGCTTTTTCTATTTTAAAATTTAAAAAGAATTTAAAATATATTTGACATTATTTTTTTTTTTAATCCCCCGACCTAACAAACGGCCAAGGCTTTTTTCTAATTAAAAAGGGAAAAAAAAAATAAACTAACCCTAGGGGTTATCGGGGTTCAAAAATTTTTCAAAAAAAATCCCGCTTGTGCCGGGATAATCCGTTTCTTCGAAAAAAAAACCCCCCCCCCTCCTCATGTTCAAAAAATTTTTTTTCGTAGTAATGGGCCAAAAATTTTAATTTGGGGCATGAGGGTTTGGGAATAAAATGGGGGAGGGGGACCATGGGGAGGTGACCCCGAGGGGGAGGGGCCCCCGGGGGAGGAGGATGGGTGGAAAAGGGGAATATTGGGGGGAGGAAGGTGGGGGAGGGATGATGGGGGGAGGGTGGGGGGGGGGGAGGAAGTGATTTTGGGGGTGGGTGGTGAGGAGGTGGAGGTTTGTGTGGAGGAGGATGGGGAGGTACTTGAGGAGGTTCAGGAGGAGCGTTGGGATACACTATTTTACCATCACATCCACCTAGTGAAAATGAAAGAAATTTGGTTTTAAATTGTTCGGGATGTTGGCTCGATTTTGGAGGTTTTGTTGACGGTTTCAGGGTTGCTAAAATTTACTGATTGAAGCTGTGAAAAAATAGTGGTATCTATAAATATTTTGTTATGGTAATTGAGACTAATATGTGAATAACCTAGAAGAAGAATATTACAGTTTCCTACAAAAAGTCGAGAGATAAATTTGTTGAAATATTGGTGTCCACATCTGAAGTACACGGCGCATCAAATCTTAAGCAATACATGAAATTGCCTTGGAAAAGTCAATGCATGAAATTGTCTAGGAAAAGTTGAACGCAGTACCGTCGAATGGGGTAACTTTGCCAAGCTTTTCAAGTTAATGATCTCTCATTAAATGCACTTTTTACAAACCTTCGTGCCTTTTTCAATTAGTGGCAACTCTATGCCTTGACCTAGGGGTAAAAATGTTTAAGAAGAAAGTAGGTACTAGGGTCTTATGCTTGGACCAAAGTTACCTACCAGGACCAAAGTTACCCTATTGAACAGTACTATAAATTACACAGGCATTTTCTTGTAATCACTGTGCAAATCCTGAAAAATCCTTAAAAATAATTCGTATGAAAAGAGAAGAGCTAGAGGAGTAATGAAATACATTAACTAAATAAGGTGATACTGAATAGATTATTTATTACAGAGAGTTTTTTAAATTCGCTTTATTATAGTTGCAAAATATCGAAATAAATACTTACAACTACAACAGCAAGAGGTGGGATCTGAAACTAATATGATAGATATTTATAAATATTTTATCAGAAATCTAAAAAATATAACTAATTTCAATTCTTTACATAATATATTTTTTAAAGATAATACTAAGGAGAAACTTTTACTTTTAAGATAAAACCAATAATTTAAAGAAATAATTGTTAATTTTGCATAAACCACACATTATCCTAAATAGAAATCAATTAAATATTAACACTAAATATCAATGCTAATACAATTTCATTTTGTTTTTTTGCAGAAAGTATAAAACTAATTTTTGAGTTACAACAAAGTTAACAGAAATATTATTTCTAATGTTAAACTCTTAATTAGGTATTTGTCTTTTAGGCGAAATTAATATTTTCAACTGAAGTAGGTTAGTTATTTAGTATTTTTTTATAATGCTACAGACCTAACTATTAAAAAGTATTTTGAATGCTTAGCCAAATTTGCCCTGCATAAAATGGTACATCGATTACAATACATTGAGATCTAGAAAGTATAGAGGTAGACTATTGGGTTTATTATAAACTTTTGTTTCATTTTTTTACGAAAAATAAGAAAAAAGTATAACATAATTTATATACAGGAGACATTTAGAACATAGTTTTTTACCAACAACTTATAGCAATGCACAAACATTAACATAATGTGACATTTTTTTGTAACACAAAATTAAGGATTATTCATATTGTAGCACGTACTGAAATGTAATAGTTTTTCTGTAGTTTTACTGTAAAGTACTTTTTATTAAATATCGTAAAATACTGATAAAAATAAACATACTAGGTCCATTATAAACGGCAACTGAAAACAAAGAATGCATGAGTTAGCATTTTTTTAATTTAAATAAATTTAAATGAAAATAGATAGTTACCGATTTAATATATTTAACAATAAACATGATTTACGAAAAAAGCAAAGATTTGGAATTTTTGTCTTTAATAATCGTAATAATATAGATAAGTATACCGTAATTATGACATATGTTTTAAAAAAATAGGCTTGATGTGTGTACCTAGGGTCGTATTATTTCAAATCTCAAAAACTTACAACTAGTATGACTTAAAGTTTGTAACTTTTAGACCTGGTATCATTAGACCAATCATTTCCTATTGGAACTACACTCAGGTCCAAAATTATTTTTATGTTAATTTTTTTAAAAACATTTCTTAAAAACTACATTGAAACATGTAATTTACTCTTGACGATTTGTAACACGCACTTCAACACAGATTTTGGCATAAACAACATATCGATTGTGATTACGTAGTACTGATTACGTTGTACGCACAATAGGACCAAAGTAAAAAACTTTTTGTAGCTATCCCATTCTTAAAAATATATTAAAAGATTATTCCTTTTAACGAAAGTATTTATCTAAGCATTAGTAAAGTTTCTGTAAACGAAATAACATTTATTTAGAATATTCTAAGATACATAAAATTAAAAAAAATAGCAATTTTCATTTATGGGGTAATTTCTTTTCATTTTTAATTTTTTTTTAAAATTACATTTAAAAATGTTTCGATAGATAGTGCATGGTGTGGGAGGAGGGGATACAAGGGATAGAAGTGAAAATTTGAGTACTATTTAAAATTCTATTTGTGTACTTTTTATAGCCCCCTTTCCTTGAAAATACCTTAAAAATTAAAAAAATACATCCCAAAATAAATTTTATGCATATTTAACATCAGGAATATTATGCATATTTAACCAAATTATACTCTTATTTGAGCCTTGACTACAGACCTTAGAGAGAGCCTTAATCAGCTTTGACAACATATTAAGTAGAAAAAAGTATCCTGTAATGAAGTCAATTACAGAATACTTGATTTCGTTAGGTGAGAGAAACAAGAATATTATTTATCTTATATTAACAAGTAGTTGAAACATTTAAATAATGATATAACTTTTAAGTTAAACTTTAAAAAAAAACCGGTTAATTTGTAAAAGGGGTCTTATCTTACTACACCTACTTGAATCCCAATTGATGAAAATTGATTACCAAAACTCCGGCAATGAATGGGTCAACCCACATAAACTAAATTTAAGGAGATTTTTATCAAGTAAACAAAATATTGTACTCACAGACAGTCCAGATTAGAGATATCTGCACAAAAAACAGCAAATGCAGTTTTGTGGGCGACATAGCCATGGTAAGGCCACTATTGCCAATGGTATTGTGGCTTTGAGTTACGAGTTTTGAAAAGTAGATTTATTATCAGAATTATTTCAATTGCACCATGCGATTTTAATGCATTGACTAAAGAGTGAAATTTCAGACATTTATTTCAAAATTCATTTGATTTCGAAAATTTTTCTCTCAATATGCAGGTGAACATACACTATAAATTCTTTTAGTGCATTTGCATAGTTGAGTCTCTTACATCTTTACATTTGCAATCAAGGTCCTGATTCATTAAGAGTTTTAACATTCAGCATTTGTAATAATGTAATATTTTTTTTTTATTTATTTAGAACAAATTAGAAATATTTTTATTTATTTAGAACGAATTAGAAATATTTTTATTTATTTAGAACAAATTAGAAATATTTTTTTTATTTATTTAGAACAAATTTAAAAACACTTCACGTACCTCTTGTACCTCTTCTTTCTAAGGCATATAAATTTTAAAGAGCTTTCATCCATTCAAAGCGCTTTTGGGTTCGTTTTAAAAATGAGATGCATAAACAATGTATTTTATTATGTTATATTACGACATTGTAATTATCAGAAATTATGTTATAACAACTATTTAAGCAGATGTATTTTGTTTTTCCCAATTAAATACAGCTGTACGGTTCGTTAGAATATTTACCTTTTTCATTCATGGAAGTGGTTCCGTAGTTCTAAATTCGTGTCCCCATCGGTCATCCTTAAAATTTCTAGTATGGTCTCTCTTATCCCCCCAAAACTGTTTTGTATATTCGCACACAATTTTTAATTCAAAGCTGACATGATTGGAATTTTTAATGGTGTCTTTGGTTTCGAAATGTTTAAGAGTTATTAGACTTCTCAGGTACAGACAGTATAGTTCTTACAATCGTTGCTTGTGCAATCACTATATGTCGCAAGCTTGGCAAACATTTAGTCAACTTTTCGTTATCTTCACCTAAGACTCTTCACTTGGTTTGTCACTCCTGTTTCATGGAGTAACATTCCAACATAAAGCAATGTTAACTTACAACCAAATCTTAGTAACCTTACACCCCCAAGACGTAGTAAGGTTAGTCACACAAACGGAGTAAAAAAAAAGAAGTCGAGAACAAGGTCAAAACTTTTTAGTAGGCCATAAATTTAGGGTTTAGAATACAAGTGAATGAAGTCCATAAAAAGCTTCTTTGAGCAACAGAAGTTTAAAGTTAAATCTCTATTAAAAATTACCTCCTAATAAATTTATATTATAAATTAAATTTTAAAAGTTTTGAACTAGGACTTTTAACATTATTGCTCTGAAATTCTACATAGCTAATGTATGCAATTGCGCTGCCAACTCGAAAATGACAAAAAGTGGACTTCGTTCACTTGTATTCTGAACCCTTCGAATAAGATATCCTGTAAATATCAGCCGTTTTTAAAGGTTATAAATAATACCGTGCATGTGTATTGTCTTAATTCGCGAAAATTTTGATAGAAAATAAATTTGTTGTTTTGCTAATTGTTAGATTTTTCTTTACGCATCAGCTATTGAACCAATTTCCGTAACTTTATCATATTTTCTGAGTACTATTGCTTTTTAAGATTCTTTTTTATAGGTCAAAATGTGCCAATAAAATCTCTAATTTTAAATTAATCATTTAAATCCACTTCAGTATAAGTGGGGGAAGACGGGGCATTTGGAAAAGGGCACGATGAGTTAGTGGGGCAAGATGAGGTCACGCTCTTCCTTGAGTGGTTTGAAAGTAGAAAAAATCATGTTATTTTTTACTTTATATTTTCATAAGGTCAAAATAAATCAAATTGTTAACGACTAGTTCGAATAGTTAACGTGTAACATCTGGAATATATTTCAGCACGATAAATTATATATTACTGTAAGAGACATTTTCTCTTTCACACAATGATTAGCGTATTTCCTCCACCGTTGTAAGGTTAAAAATATTATTCTATTGAAAAAAATATCAACGATTTTAAATGTGCTTTATTATCGTTCGATGTTAAAATGGTCAAAGTATAAAATATAAAACTTTCCTAACGGCTTGGAAATGGGCAAATATGAATGGTTGTTTTTAATGTATAAATTTAAATTAAATTTATTTAAAATAGCATATATGTTTAAGAAAAAAGAATTAGTTTTATTTTTGAAAAGATGATCATAAAATCATTTCCAAATAATAAAATGTATATTTTAAATAAAAAATTATTATTTATAAAATTTTGAAATTTTAAGTTATTGTAAGAAAGACTGATGATGCACTAAATACTTAAGAGGTCGTGTCTAATGCTCAGACGGTAAAAAGTTTTTTTTTTTTACTTTGCTACGTTTTTGGGCGTCTGCAACACTGTGCGAAGTTAGCATGGGGAAGACCGCCGGGGATAGTTTTCCATGTTTTATCTTTTTGATTGTAGATTTTTTTTACTTTTTTTGAAGAAAACCAGATCTCACTGCCTTCCACACATACTTATTTACAAATTAGCATTACTACTTTCCCAAAAAAAAGCAAATATACTTTTGGCAGAAAGTGGTTAAATGTAAGTATTTTGACCCGGAAAACGTGTCCCGTATGCCGGGTAAATTTTCATAGAATGCTAAAAACTGACGGGATAAATTTTTCAACTATTCATAAAAATATTTAACATATTTCAAAAACCATTATTTATTCTTTTACGTAGCTTTGTAGTAAACTAAAATAGCTCAAAAGAGTATACTCAGAATATATTAGTAGTTTTTAGACCAGCAGTCTTTCTGCCAGCTTTCTTTTTCATTACTATCGACAATTTTTTCCAGAACAAAACTTTTTTACATTACGTGTTTAAACGTTAAAAAACATTAGGATTTTGGAAAATTAAGTTTAATTTACAAAGGTTGGGTTTCATTTAAGTTTCAAAGGTTCAGTTTCAAAGGTTGGGTCAGGCATTGTTGGAAATTTAGCCCCGTATAATTTTGTTAAACATGCTCCGTCACCATATTTTGACTTTAATAGTACCTTAACTAATAGAATTTTAAATTATTTTGAAAACGAATGCATAGTTACGCAGATAGACGAACCACCTTTTGATATACGCAATGATAAAACTATAAGTTTAATAAAAGTACGTTTGATTTAGGTTTGAATGTAAGTTTGAAATTTACTCAAAGTTGAAAAAATCACAAAAACAGCTCTAGCTCTAACGACAATATTACAACACCAACTGAACAGAGGTTTTTTGGGTGCCATAAAACGGGTTGCTTCCTTAAACCAATAAGGCTTGGTGGAAAACTTACCCCATGAGAAAACTAGCCCCGGTTTTCCCTACGATGCCGCTTGTTGTTCTAGCTTAGCCACATTCTCATTTTTGAAATATATAATACTCCAAAATCAGCATATATTAATAAAATTTACTTAATTTTGAAACCCGGACATGTTTAAATTTGAAACAGGGACATACTCAAAAATGCGAACCATAAGGCCAATTTCAACTTATTTTTGAAACATAGACAAATAAAAGAATACCTGGTGGTTAATTCTTGAGTATATGCATTATTTAAGAAATGAGTTGATTCAAGTTTTGAACTTGAGTAAAAATTACTCGGAAACATTTTGAAAATGCGGCATTCATATTTGAGGATTTTTTTACTCATTTTTAAAATTTTCTCTTTAGCCACCACAATAGCTGCGCCCCCAATAACGTAAAAAGTCGAAACTTTGTCCGTCCATCTGTTTGTCTGTCTGCCCAACCACCTTCATAACCCAAACTACAAATACTACAGCAAGTGTAATATGTCAAACAAATTCAGTGCATCGTAATTCATTGAAAATATTATAATAGAATTCGTGTTATAAATACTTCAATTATTAAAAAAAACCTTCAAAATTTAATACCCTTTAAAACGCACAAGTAGGCAATTTTAATAAAATTAAATCAACATTGCCACTTAACAATCGAGAAACTTTATTTACAGTAAGTAAAAAAATATAAAGGAATTTTATTTTTGTCTGTCTTGAATGGCGCTATATATGTAACAATGAAATTCTTTTATTGTTAGTATTATGTTTACAAAGAGACAGAAGGCGTTATATTTTTTATTTTAAAAGCAGACGTCTTAATAAAGTTTTTCTTATTGGCTAGGTTTTTCATTGCTTTTGGTTTTTCTTGTAAATCGAATTTTTTTAGTGGTATTTAAAAAAAAATTTAATTTAGTTAGATTTTGAAGGTGATGTATAGTTTCAATGTTGTATGTTGATATGAAATGCAAAATTTCTCTTTAAAATCTGAGCGCAAATACTTATTTATTCTTCGAAATACAAATAAAATTAGCAAACGATAAGCGCAATCCTCATTGAATTTTCGATGAAAAAAAGTTTGATTAATTTTGACTTTTTTAAAAGTTTAATGCAGAACTGGATGTTGTGTTTGGCGCTTTTTTTAGGCGTATGAATTTTGTGTGGAATCTGTTGAAAGAGACAGTTTCTGTTACAAACCTACGTGTTTAGAGTGCATGAAATTTTCTTGCAGTTTTTCGCTGTCCATGCACATAAGGTCGTTTGTGGTCATAAACCCGCCAGTTAAAAAGTCTTCCTTAGTGTAAAAACAATCTATATATATAATACTCTTATACGGCGCCCAAATTTCCTTATATTTCTATCTCTGGAATGGCAACAATCGAAATAAAAAAAATACTACTAATTTCAAAATGGTCGACTGAAAAAAACAACAAAGTGTTTCTTCAGGAATGGCTTGAAAAAGGGAAAAATAACTATAAATATTATGCACAAAACATAGTTCGATACGGCAGAAAAACATTGAATGTATTTTTTTGAGAAAAGCACTACGAAATAACACAAGGATTGACAATTTCGGGAATGGCTGCAATAAAGCCAAAAACTGAAACAACCATAAATATTATGTGCACAACATTGTTCGATACGGCAGTAAAACAGTTTTTTGAATAAAAACACAACGATTTATAAAAAAAGTAGAACGTTAAAATGCCGAAGAATTGATTTTAAAAAAGTAAATAATTATTTAAAATCGTTAAGCATATAATTAATAAAAGATTGGTATAAAAACACTTCAGAATAAATTATATGCATTTGAGATTTAAATGGATTAACATTTAAAAATTGGGAATGCAATTGCTAATTTAGCCAAAGGTAGCCATAATACCAATTTGTCGGTAACCAGATTTGGCGTAAAATTACGATGTTTAATGTATGAAAACTTAAATTATAATTTAAATCGACTGAAATTAGTAAAAACCGCACGAAATTCACGTAATTTGCTAAAATCCAGTTACGTCAATATATTTGTTCACGTTATTTCATAGTTGAAAAAGAAAATTCAAATTGTTTTTAAACATAGTTTCTAAGCGTTAACGGCTACCACGGTATATATTGCCATGCTTTATATATTGCCATGCTTTATATATTGCCATGTATATATCTTAGCATATAAACATGCTTTATATATTACATGCTTTATATTTACATGTCTAAAGCATATATATATTGCCATATGCTTCTTTAGATTAACCGAATTTTATTTTAAAAATGATACTAAAAGCTAGACTAAAATATTTCAATGTACGGTGAGCGAGCGAAGCGAGCCTGGATCGCGAAGGGATCCAAAGGGAACTGCGCAAGCAGTTCCCCGTCGGTTGGCAAGCAATAGCGAGCAGGGGGTGTGCCCCTAGTATAATATAATTCAGGACCAACTGGTTTCATTGAAAATCAGTTATTTTCGTAAAGCCGGTTTCAACCGGTTTCTTTTATATATATTTTTTTAACCGCCATCCCTCACTATATGTATATATTTAAATTTAAAAATTATCCTTGCTGAACTTTTTTTTTGTAACTCTAGAACCCTTCTAAGCATTTTTACACGCATTTAAAGTGACTCTGAAAAATAAATTTCACAAGTTTCTTATACCTGAAAGAAAAATTATGGCAGAACTGTCCATATATAAGTTTGTAGTGACGTCATAAACTGTAACACAAAGTGTTTCTTTGGATGTTGATTATTTGTTTACTAAGAAAACGGTAAAGCATTTTTTTTGCATAACTATCTGGTTAGTTTATTTTACATTTCTTCATTCATCAAAGCAATGTTGTGGAGCTGTTTCATGTTTTGTTATTCCTATATATTTAGAAAATATCGGGATTTAATTTTTTTCTATTGAAGCTTATTTAAAAAAAGAAGAAAGAATGCAACATCGGATATATATTAAACCAGTTATAAAATATTTAGCGAAATTATTTTTCCATCAAAAGAAATATCGCAATACGCAATTTCAAAAGTTCGATTCATTCAATTTACGATTCCTAAAATGTAGCGTTCATAAATGCAATAAAACCACAATTAATTTGAATGCAATAATTTATTTAAAATAAAAAAATCACATTTATATATATATATATTATGGGTGCATTCAAACTTCGACAAGTTCTACAAGTGTCACCCTTATCTCCGCATCGTCATTTTTGGGAATCATCTAAGACTACTGGGTATTGATGCAAGGGTCGAGAAGACCTTGGATGCCTATTACAATTAAACCAGAGCCAGTCTGTTGATTATCTGAAAAGAAAAACATATTAATTGATATCAAAAATATTATCAATATATTTAATCAGATCCTTTGAATGCATTTATCATCAGTTTATATCTATATAAATATGTGTGAATTGTGTTGCTTTTATTATTTGACTATTTGTGTTGAATATTCATCAGTGATTTATTATTAAAAGAAATTAAGATATAAAGTAAATGGTTGTTTGGTAAGCTTTAAATTTTGCTTCCATTTTAATCATATGGAATGAAGAATATAAAGCAATGGAGGTATGACGGAGTTTGTTAAGAACCAAAGAGAATTGTTAAGAACCAAATTTTGTTGTCGAAAGCATTAAAAATATTTGTAATTTACAAACGTGAAAAAAAAGTACTTTTTGGTTCAATATTACAATTAAAAGCACCTCAAATATATTTTTTAGTAAAATGTTGTACATTGAGTATTGACTCATGGTCAGATTTGAACACTGAAACTAAGTTTAAAGATAAGACAAAAAGTTACAACATTTTTCAAACCAAATTTTGTTTAAAACATAAAAATTACTTCCATGGCAATTTTTAAAGGTTTTAGGTATCACTTGTACCACTAGTGAAAATTTCTAGCTATGGCTAGTTGACTGTTTAAAAGTTGTACTTACTGCAATTATTTTGGTTTTTTACATCGGTATCTAGGGAAAAAAAGTAATATTAGTAATTTAAGCATAAAGAGTACGATTTAATTTAAAAATGTCATTTAAAAAGCAATCCTAATAGACGTAATATAATAAGAAAATAAAACATAAGAAAAGCTACCGATTTAAAACACAGAAAATTTTCTTCGGTTCATTATTTTCATCACTTATTTTTGGGGTTTGATAGCATTTTCATAAGGAGTTCGGTTGGCTTATCATAAAAGGTCAAACGTTGGCCTATCATAAAAGTGCTAGATCAGCCAACTTTGCCGTATAGTTGCATCAACCAACCAAGAAAATCTATTTGTTGACTTACCATTAGATATAATACAGTGGGGGGAATTGATTTATGAAGAGACCTTTTTTTTACAGTATTTCTTTATTAAATGAATATTCATCGATTTAAATTTCATACAGTATACAGGCTTTGTACAATAAACTATACACATAATTTTTTTTATATAAATTCGTAAACAATTTCTTTTGTTGATATTTTAGATTTAGCATAAGGAAATTGATTTATGAACTTCTTGATTTTGTTTTTCATAGATAACACTAAACTTCGGATCAAGTTTTGGTTAATTTCCAGATTTTAGTGATTGAGTCCTTCATTTCTATAACCGATGCTGGTTCCGACTCAACTACAACCGATGCTGCTTTCCATTTGAGTAAATTATTCCAACTACATAATCGACCAAAGACATTATCCTCGGGGTTTAAATCAGAGCTATTGGCAGCATGATCTAAATGAACAACACTCTGCACATTAAACCAGTCTTTCACTTCGTTTGAAGTGTGGATACTTGCATTATCCGGCATAAAAACATAATCAAAGGCATAGTTTTGCCATGCAAACGGAAGCAAAGAATTTTCTAGAACTAACCTGTAGTAAAGTGATGTATGTAATGTAGGCTCTTCAGAAACGCAATCTCGCTTCTTCTATAAGATAACGTGGCCCTAACCATCAAACCTCCACCACCAAAATTTCTGCTTTTGCATCAGAAAATATCACTTTTTTCCATTTCTTCCCTCTCTCTCCCATTTTCATGTAGTTATGAAAATATTTTAATTGCATGTCCTTATGGTGCAGAGTCACCTTTGGACCAGCCTTCATTATTGACAATTTCAAATTCGACGACGATATCAATATTTGTCTTACTCTCCTGGGATTTACAGGAAGTGATAGTCCATTACAAATTCGCCCTTTAATGTTCATATGCTGCCACAGATTGGAACGTTTTTGGGATGCAAGTCAAATAATCCTGCTTTTGTCCCTCGTGCTTAAATGAGGGTTACACAAGAAGTTTTTTTTTGTCGCAGTCAGAATGGTTCTTCAAATACTTTTAAATAACATTTATTGATCTTTTAATTAATTTGCTGATTTCTCTTACAGATTTATCTCATAGTATATAAGTGTCAATTTTTAATTTTTCGGCTTCAGACAGTCCAGCACGCTTACCCCCATTTCGTAAACCGGAATAAAACAGATAAATTTCAGCGAAGTAGGCTTTGATATTATTTAAAAAAACATTAATAGTATGCCCCTCTTGATGCTCAAATGAAGAACTAGTTAAATATTTGGTACCTGGTTCAAAATAGATTCGAGTTCATAAATCAATTTCCATCATTTGAGTTGCTTAAAAACTCAAAATTAAGATATTTTTATTGAATACAATTAGTTTTATGTGTGAAATATTTTTTAAATGCAATTCGGTTTATATATATATATATGTATATAACTTATATCTTATATGCCAATAGTTTTTCCAGAACTTACATACTTTCGTTCACATTCGCCACTTTTAAAACTCTTTCGTGTGTTTTGTTAGTATAATAGTTGGTTGGTTGGTACATGTATTTCCGGCTTGTGTGCTTGATCAGAGACCCGCTTATAAACCTTCGTCAAGTAAGACAGACACAGAGAGAAATTTTACTGACACAGAGAAAGAAATCAACCGGTACAGTGCGCAGACTGTTAGCGTAATGGTCTGCGATCTTAACCACTCGGCCACCCGGCCCCGTTAGTATAATATTATTTACTTACTGGTGTTTCCAGGATATTGAGGTCTGGGATGTTCAGGCCTGGGAGGTATAGGTCTAGGATGTTCAGGCCTGGGAGGTATAGGTCTAGGATGTTCAGGCCTGGGAGGTATAGGTCTAGGATGTCCAGGTCTAGGGTGTTCAGGTCTAGGATGTTCAGGTCTTGGATATTCAGGTTTTGGGTACTCAGGTTTGGGATGTTGAGGTCTAGGATATTCTTGCACTGGTGAATTCACAGGTTCAGTGTCGTGAGGGTAAAATATTGGACCTAGCAAGAATTTTAAATCAGAAATTGGCATAGAAGGCAAACAAAGTTTCAAAACAAAAAATGTTTGCTCTTCTCCTTAGAAGTTAAGAAGTGCGCGTTTTTAATTAAATTATATGAAAAATTAAATGGGAAACTATAATATAATTTTTACAAATAACTTATTTGATTTTATGTTATTTTAAACTTTCAACTGGAAATATAAGGTTGTCTAAATTTTTTCATGCCATTTTGAATCCTCGAATAAATTTATCCGAACACAATTTTTTTTTTCAGTTATGTATTTTTGTGCATTTGTATAGGATTATTTTACACTTTGACAGATGCAGCAACTACTTTGTAAATTTTAACGAAACCATCTTCGATACTAGTTTTTTCTCTGTAGAATTAACGGATGTCTAAAAAATTCAGCCATTTTGCTTCAAATTTAAAACAACAAGTATACTTACAGTGGCATTTATCAGGGCAGTACTCTGAAATAAAAAAAAAATCACTTAAAATTTCATTAAGAATCAACCACATGAAACATAATTTACTTAAAGTATTATCATACATAGATATACATAGATTCATAAGATCTTCTCTTGATTACGATTCGATATCACAAACTCCAAAATGATACCGGAAATATATCAAACTGATTTCATGATATTATGTATTACTGAGCTATTAATGGCATTGCTTCACAAGTCATTTTCTAAGTTAATCTTACTGTGCAGTAGAACGGGAAGAATGAAAACAAGAAGTTCATAAAGAACTAAAATAGCCTACTTTTCTGTTACTTAAATACTTACTGAAGTTCTAATCGGGAAAAAAAACTATGTTCCAAAAGTAAATATCATCAACAGCCGTTTCTACACTAGATTTATACACATTAGAAAAAAAAATCGAAACACAGCACCCAGCTATAATTTAAACTTCTAAAAGCCAAAATCAACTATTTTCCTTAATATTCTTTCGCAAATTAATTAAATATTATTTATCATCTGCTCGTGATTTATTTGTAGTTCGAAGAATAATTAAATATTTATTAATAACAAAAGTAATGAAACTACTCCGAACTGCATTAAAAAATAAGAAATGTAAATTAAAACTAAGCATAATTGCATGCAAAAGTATGCCTTGCCGCTTTCTTGGTAGATAATTAATGAATAATCAAAGAATCGAATTGTGCTACACTTTATGACGTCTTTCCAAACTGATTCATGAAAATATTATTTTGCTTCAAATATGTTTAAATAAATAAAGTTTCTCATGCCATTGTTGATTTGGCAACAGTGATTTAAATGACTCAAAATTGAATTTCAATGTTAATTCAATGGGAAATTCGCCGAAAGATAGTAGATTTATATCCGTCCAGACGTACAGACAGACGGACAAAAAGTATGAAAGTTGGGTATCTGAGGTCATAGCTTTCTAACAAAAAAAGAATTTTTAAGATCCGAGGGATAGAACCGATTTTGGAAGAGGGATACGGACAGACGGACAGACAGACGGAAAGACAGACAGACATACGAACAGACAGACAGATGGACATCAACCGTATTTCAATACCTACAGTGATTTAAATGACTCAAAATTGAATTTCAATGCTAATTCAACGGGAAATTCGCCGACAGATAGTAGATTTATGTCCGTCCGGACGTACAGACAGACGGACAAAAAGTATGAAAGTTGGGTATCTGAGGTCATAGCTTTCTAACAAAAAAGAATTTTTAAGATCCGATGATTAGAACCGATTTTGGAAGGGGGGTACAGACAGACAGACAAACGGACAGACAGGCGGACAGACAGACGGACAGACATACGAACAGACAGACATACGAACAGACAGACAGATGGACAGACAGACAGTTGGACATCAACCGCATTTCAATACCTACATTGATTTAAATGACTCAAAATTGAATTTCAATGCTAATTCAATGGGAAATTCGCCGACAGATAGTAGATTTATGTCCGTCCGGACGTACAGACAGACGGACAAAAAGTATGAAAGTTGGGTATCTGAGGTCATAGCTTTCTAACAAAAAAGAATTTTTAAGATCCGATGATTAGAACCGATTTTGGAAGGGGGGTACAGACAGACAGACAAACGGACAGACAGGCGGACAGACAGACGGACAGACATACGAACAGACATACGAACAGACAGACAGATGGACAGACAGACAGATGGACAGACAGACAGTTGGACATCAACCGCATTTCAATACCTACATTGATTTAAATGACTCAAAATTGAATTTCAATGCTAATTCAATGGGAAATTCGCCGACAGATAGTAGATTTATGTCCGTCCGGACGTACAGACAGACGGACAAAAAGTATGAAAGTTGGGTATCTGAGGTTATAGCTTTCTAACAAAAAAAGAATTTTTAAGATCCGATGATTAGAACCGATTTTGGAAGGGGGGTACGGACGGACAGACGGACAGACAGACAGACAGACAGACGGACAGACGGACATCGACCGCATGTCAATACCTACTTTTTCATTTTTTTAATTCTTTTGAATTAAAAAAAGAAAAGTAGGCTAAAAAATTAGAATATTGTTTAGTAATACCTCTCGAAATGTGCGTCTATGTCAGTTGTGTGTGTGAATACATCTGTATAAAAAATTCCATATTTTAACTACCTCTTCAGTTTTCCACCGAGGCGTTTATAGACAATAAATTTTTAGAAATATATATTTTTGCGAAAAATAAAAGCAAATACAATTGTTTGAAATTGTTTATTATAGGTTTTACATATTACAAGTAAATTTTTTTAGGATAAAATAATTTGAGTGACAACCAAATAATCATATTGACGGCCTATGACATTCTCCAAATGATCACAAATTTTGATCTAAAGTAGAGGGATTTATAGAAAATTTTCTACCCTATTGCATAGATGTATTTTTTCTTCATTTCTTAATTATGAAGCTTTTTGTCCTTTCAGCATCTTAAATTTTTTAAAAAAATCGGTATCGCTATTTTCAAGTGCGGATTGTGTAATAGTTTTAATCTAATTTATATAATCATTTGCTGCTAGTTTTACGGCTCCAAATAATATGTTCGAATTCACACTTTTGATTGTGGCTGGGTTACTCGTAGAAGAGCGGCACATAGGCGGTTTGACGTAGGGATGTGATCTTTTTAGTTCAGTTTGATTAAAATAACATCTCGTTAGACTTTCCAAAGACTTGGCCGCTAGCCTCAAAATTTAAAAGTTCTGCTTTCTTTCTTTTATAGAAATACTCTAAAATATTTATTAGTAGTGAAAATCAACCACAGGAAACACTAATTGAATTTAATATATATATTATATATTATATATATATATATATATATATATATATATATATATATATATATATATATATATATATATATAATATATATATATATATATATATATATATATATATATATATATATATATATATATATATATATATATAATATATATATATATATATATATATATATTATATATATATATATATATATATATATATATATAATATATATATATATAATATATATATATTATATATATATATATTATATATATATATATATTATATATATATATATATATATATATATATATATATATATTATATATATATATATATATTATATATATATATATATATATATATATATATATAAAATTAAAAGTTAACATGTCCCAAACATGTCAACAAAAAGTTAGCAACCCAAATCAAATTAAAAGTTAACATGTCGACGTCAATATACGGCTATGTATTGACTTATTACGAGTAATCCAACCACAACGAAAAGGGAGTCGTTTTATTCCAAAACAAACGGTACAAAAAAAATCATGTACTTCATCTACCTGCTCATCCCAATAGATGAAAATCATTTTTTAATGCAAAACAAGATCGAGTTGCCGAAAAGATATTGTTTCGCTTTTATTTATTTGAGTCTACTGTTTAGTATTTCCGAAGCTAACCAAGACATACAATACCGCCAATATTATTGTATAAGGTTTCGATGATTTACTTTCAGGTATTCCCAATAGAAAACTGGAAAGGTTACTCCTAAGTCACGTGACGCCACAGTTAGTCAACTGTTGTCTTAAACCCCCCAAACAAGCCACCCGGCAGCTAATTCGTCTAAACTAGAACAGTAAAACCTACAGTAACGCCACAGTTACGTCAAACATTGCCTTTTTTCCCACAAACAAACCACGTCCCGTTAGAATTGTCAATTGAACTAACGTAAGTTATGTAAAATGCTTCATCATTGAATTATCATCAGTAAAATTACTTTTGTTTCAAGCTATTCGTGAATAGGCATTATATGTTTGAAACATCAACAAATTTACAAATCCTTATTCATGCGACGATAATCAAGTATTACCACTAACAAAATTTAATTATTTTATGTAAACTTATGAAAACACAATTTTACTTTAAGACAACGAATGGCCGTGAAATTAAAGCAAAAATTGCTATTAAAAACAGCATAATTTCTTACTTTTATAATTAGGATCATCTCTCAAGAGTCCATCTGAAGATTAAAAATAAACTTATAAAACATCAAATAAAACTTTCTTTACATGAAAACTTTCACATAATAGGCTTCCACAATATACAGTCGAACCTAGCTAACGGGAACTCGCTTAACATGAAAGTTCGCTTAAGAGGAACTGAAAGCATTCCCTGGCCTATGCTTTGAAATAATGCTAAAAAATCGCTTAACGCGAAATAGCTTTCGGCGAAATTCCGCTTAACCCGAAATTTTTTTTGAATTTGGCTTTTTTCTTACTAATTCAAAGAACAAACTAAACAAAACATTAAAAAAAACGGCAAAAGAACATTATTAGAATAAATTGTCTTCTACTTCTGAGAAAATCACAAGATCTCCCATAATTCGTCAGTATAAATTAAATTGCTGTTCTTAATTGGTGTTACTTAAAACTTTTCCTAATTTTTCTACAGCATGTACTACTCAAAATGAACTTTATTAATTGAACTACTAACTATATACATGTATTGTTAGTGTATTACATTATAAAACTAGAATAATTTTTAGACGTTATTTTTTTTAACTATTCACATGTTTAATGTATAAAAAAAAAATCCTGACGGTTAACATGAAATTCGGTTGGCACGAAATATTTCGGTGCTCCCTTCGTATTCGCGTTAACGGGGTTCGACTAATGAAAGGGTGGAAGCTTTTAGAAAGACTATGCCCTTCCGTTTGTTCAGTCATTTTCATTACCCAAACTACTGATATCACAGACAAATGTGTACGTTAAAAAAATTCAGCGCATAATAACTAGAAAACATTTAAAATGTCAGAAAAAATTCGAATTTGAAATTTTACAATTATTGATGAAGAAACTTAAATTATACTTATTTAAATACTTATTTAAATAACCCAAACGCATCAGAAGGCTATTTTCTATTTTTTGTATCACCATTACCACTCAAGCATATGCGATAAACTTGTATAAATAAACTATAAAACTACTTGTTATAAATAAACTATAAATGGCACCATTATTTTCTACAAAATGGAAATTAGTATCTTCAGTTCTATCAGTGTAAAATACGTCAAAAAACCGACTGTTTTGAGATATTTTTAAGGGGATTGTGATTATTCGTTACTTCTATGGTGACAGAAATAAAGCTGAGTCGATAAGCAATAAAAACGAAGAAAGATTATCATTTCGATTTAATTAAATTTGTGTTTAGTTAGAAAATATGTAGCGCCATATCGCGCCTCCAGAAGCGTGGGCAAAGTATAGAATTTTCAGGGACCTTTAAAGTGTCTTCCAAAAGTTTTGGCCGACGGAAAGTGGTTGGCAGTTTGGTTATTAAATTTTAGCAAAGTTTTCTAAAACATACGTAAAAATCAGCCTTGAGAAAATGACATAAGCTCATTTTTAATTTACCAACTTTTTGCACCCGGTACTCGTAAATTGGCCGTCGCCGTCGGTCCGCTCTAGCGGGTATGCATTCACTAAAAGTATATAAAAACCAAATCCAATCTGATGCATTTCATTCGTGAGAAAATAACTTAGGTCTGGGGGCCCTGGGCTCTCGCTCTATTAGGTATTGGGAAAATATCTAACTAGAGCTTTTGTATGTTCAGTCATTTTAGCCATTAACACTTATAAATTTTTGTTTACAAACCTATGTATACCCTTACGATAAAATTTTCAATTATCTAAAGCATGGTTTTCCAATCTAAAGTTTTGATTTCACTAAAACTATTTAATATGTTTAAATGTTTTAAAAAAATTATTTAATTACTTTAATCACAGTATATTAAGTGCAAGATTATATAATATACTCACGGGCAATAGATATTGATGCTACAGTTACTACAACTAATAACAGCCCATTCATTGACAACACCATCTTAGACCCGAAACTTAAATTAATTGACAAAGGAAAATTATATTCCTGAAGAAACGTCAATTTACTAAGGTACTGATTTATGTTGAAAGCAGCTAAATGTTGACAGCTTTCCAGCAGGAGTTTTGAAAGAAAGCAATATACTCGCAGCAAGCAGCTGTTAAAATATGCTTTTATTGCATTAATACATTTAAAAATTCTTCATCAAATATTATAATGCCGGTTCTTGAAAATTCTGCAATTGTTTCTCAATGGATTTCACACTCCAAAGTCTCAATTTTGTGAAATATTGATACTTTGTGTACATATTTTCGTAACTTCTCTCTTATCTACATTAAACACTATAGTGATCTCCATTGAAAAATAGCTTCTTTGCGAATATCTTTTTTTTTATTTGAAAGTATTTTTTATGTATCTATAAGTTAAGTTTTTTAATGCATACTGTATGAGAACTTTAACTGTAGAGCTCACTTTACCCAAAGTAGGGGAGACCGGGGATAGTTTTCCATGTTTTCTTCTTTTTGATTGTATATTTTTTACTTTTATTTATTTTGAAGCAAACAAGATGTCATTGTCTTCCTCACATGCTTGTCTATAAATTAGCATTACTAATTTTCCAAAAAGTTAATATACTTTTTGGCAGAAAGTGGTTAAATGCAAGCATGTTGAACTGGAAAAAGTTCCCCGCATGCGGGGTAAATTTTCCATGACTGCCAAAAAGTGATGGGACAAATTTTCCAACTCTTTTTTTAAAAGATTCATTACATTTGAAAAACATTGTGATTTTTTTACGTAGATTTATTGTAAACTAACATAGCTCAAAAGAGTATACCCAGAATATAGGTATTAAAAAAAAGCCAGTTTATTACACTAAACTATTTTAACCAATTTCATTAAAGATCATTATCATCTGGATCCCTTTAAACTTACATAAAACTCCCCCTTTTGTGTAACTATACTTTGGTGCTCTTTTCCAGAAAGTTGTCTAAGTATTGTTAAAAATTACAAAAAATTGATTGACTAAGATTGGTGTGACTGCTCTCCCCCCCCCCCCCCCTCTTTTTTAACAAGCCAATTAAATCAACACTTTGCGTGCATCATGACACAATGCTACTTTACAGAGAGTGTAATTATTCACGATCTATAAGGAATATTTATGTTTCTGAAGGCTTTTCGGCTACTACATTCATTCCTGATAGTTTTTAGAGTGACATATATAGTTTCAGAATAGTATACAAGTTCATTCAGCTCCCTTTTTATTAATATGCAGACAATTTTAAATTTAAACAAAACTTTTATTTAATACGTGTTCATACGATAAAAAAAATTTGTTTTTTGGAATATCAAGCTTTTACGAAGGTTGGAGTAAGCTATTCTACAAGGCATTGTTAGAAATCTTGCCCCGGAAATTTTTTGAAAACATACCCGTATTTACATATTTTGACTTTAATAGTGCTGTAGCGGCCTCAGTAACCCACAGTCTACCAAAAGGATCCTCTTTGTAGAGATGAGTTACCTCGGCTTATATATATACTACTATTTCCGATGTTATTCAGGATACTGGTAGGAACGCACAGGTAAATCTGCGCCCTCTAGGGAGTGGATGATTGATTGAGGTTGCGTGCGTGTGGTAACCGCCACACCACTCCCCTCCTAGAGACGAGGTTAGTAACCGTGTGCAGGTTGCTTCGGTGTGCGTTATGCTGCGGTTGAGTTGTGTGCCAGCGTTGGCCGTTGCGTTGTGTGCAGCGTTGAGAGCAGTGCCTTGACGAATGAACTTTTAAATTATTTTTGAAAACGAATGTATAGTTACGTAGAGAGAGAAGCCACTTTTTAGTACGCAGTTATAAAACTGTAGGATTAATAAAAGTACGTTTGATTTAAGTTTGAATGTAAGCATGAAAATTCACTCAACTTTGAAAAAAATCACAAAAACAGCTCTAACGACAATATTATAACACCAACTGAGAAAAAATTCTTGTGGGTGACATAAAACGGGTTGCGTCATAAACCAATCAGCCATTTACCGCCTCCTAAAGGTTCATTTCTTGTATAAGGCCTGGTGGAAAACTTACCCCATGGGAAAACTAGTCCCGGTCTCCCCTACAGATATTACACATAATCAAATTTATGGTTTAATTATCGAAGAAGTGCATTTGATATGGGAATAAATTCAGGGAACTTTTAACAGCAATTTTAAATCTTTTATTAGAACTTTAAAGGACAAAGACTAAAAGCAATCTTAAACTACAAAAAACTTGAAAACTGTTTTAATTCTATTTTCTCGCATTCATATCTGCTGATATTAAGTTTAGTTAATCACGTGAAGTATTACCGTTTGGTTTAGTTAGATATTTCATATTTCAATACTTCCCCTAAAATTAAAATAAATTTTATCTTATAAAAATTCTTTAAGTTATTTAAATAAAATACTTTCACAACTGTACAGTTAGCAAAATTTATAAAATATAAAAATACAATACTTCCAAAGAGAAATATCCAAAAAAGAACTAAAAGTATAAAACTATCTAAAACCAATATTCAGCTTAATTTACAACTTTAAAACTTCTAACTTCTTACAAATCATCTTAAGTCTGGGTGAAAACAAGGATTTTGTAAACATGTCGGCTAATTAGTCAGTAGTAGAAATCTGTTCTACCAAGATTTCTTTTTCTAAAACCTTCTCTCTAATAAAGAAGTACTTAACAGAAATATGTTTGGTTCTTCTATGGAATTCAGAGTTGCTTGCTAATTTTAAGGCCGAAACATTATCTATGAAAATTATAGGAGTATCTACGACAAATAAGATTTCGCTAAAAGTCTTTTGAGCCAAATTATTTCTTTGAAAGCTTCGTTTGCAGCAACTAACTCTGCTTCTGTAGTTGGTCACCATCGACTGTCTCTCGCTTGTCCAGGAAATCGCTCCTCCAGAGTGAATGAAGACAATACATTGACACAGTTGTATTGAATACTTGTTGTTTTGGTTCCTTGAATATACCGCAACACTCCTTTCTCCTGGAGCCAATCTTGTTTTGAAGGATTTTCAAGATGTCTTGACAAAACACTGATGGAAAATGCTGAGTCGGGTCTTGTACCAATCATCATACATTATGGCCCCAATTGCTTCTCTATAAGGATATTTTTCATCTGTGTTTTCTTCTTCTTGTCGATTATCTTGAGGATCTTTCAAATAGGTGTCTTTGCAGGTCTGCATGTATCCATGCGAAAGCTCTTTAAAACCTTAGAAGCATCCCTAGTAGCAATTTTTCATCGACCGATAATCGAATTTTCATCGTTCACCGGTGAGCCGATGAGAATTCGAATATCGGATTTTCATTGAAAATTGCCCGTTACGTCGATAACTCATCGAATATGTCCGCTCGATGGAGCAGCCTACGATGAGTTTTTCCGATGAAATTCCGATCAAATGTCAAGAAGAAATTGATAAGAATCCGATGAGTAGTACTCGAAATCTCATCGACCGATAGAATTTCGTACACTTTCCGATAAAAATCCGAACCGTTTACGACATGTTAGTACAAACGTTTTAAACGAGATGGCGCCACTATTTTTTTTGGCCAGGTATTATTCGGACCGGTATTATCGGGGACAGAACCAGCAATCTCAGATTCCGAGCTTTTGCCTTGCATCGAGGTACTGCGCATTAGTCGACGCGGCCTATCGCTATGGAAGCTTGTTGTGTGTTTGCGTGTAGTTAAAGAGGTCAAAAGAGTATTCGTTAAAGAAGTTTTATGTTATTGATTAAGAAATTTTGATTTTTCTTTTGCAAGTTGCAAATTCCTTTTAAATATTACTTTATTTAAGTCAACATCACTAATAGAAATATGTTAAATTTATAAAATAACTCATGGTATCATCCGTTTACGCCAAATCCAAGGAGCCTACCAAAGAAAATACAAACTTTCAAGAATATACGACTCGTATTATTCGTAAAACAAGTTCAAAAGAACTAGTTGTGCTCAATAACTTGATCGTGTTGTTTTACGTTTATTGTAGATGTTTAAAAACTCAAAGTTTATTACATTGTTGTTTTGGAATAAGTTGGAATCCAAAGAGTTGGAACTCGTATTATTCGTAAAACAAGTTCAAAAGAACTAGTTGTGCTCAATAACTTGATCGTGTTGTTTTACGTTTATTGTAGATGTTTAAAAACTAAAAAGTTTATTACATTGTTGTTTATGGAATAAGTTGGAATCCAAAGTGTTGGAAACATTTCAGCATGGAATAATTGATAAAGTTGGGAACGTCATCTTATAAACTCTATACATTGAACAAAAGTAAATGCATATTTAGAATCTTTCTGGTTTAGAATCTACTCGCTCTCTGTTTGTTGATTGTTTTGTTGTGGTTCGACTTTTCGCTTTGGTGGGTTTTCGTGACACAGCAAAATTTACAAGGAAGTAAAAATTGTCTAATATCTAAAAAATAGCCTGTTTTTTAATAACCAATTAAAAATATTTTTTATCAAGTAGTTGAATATGGATAATGATTGGCGAAATTATGTAGCAGTAAAGGAAGAGCCAGATTTCGGGGTAAATATATATAAATAGTTTTTCGTTTAAAGTACCATATATAAATAGTTTTTCGTTTAAAGTACCGTAAACCCTCATAAAAGAAGTTCCATTCTATTTTAATATTAACATCTTTACGGCAATCTTTACCGAGTACTGTATATAAAAATCTATGTATCGGTAATTTTTCAGGTATAGTTGGCTCAAGTTGAAAATTGTAAGATTCGTGCTATTGAGAACCTTCTCTGTTTGAGTACATAGTATTGTTCTTAATCATATTTTGCTTTTGACCTCGTAGATTTTACATTTTTATTGGACCAATTAAACAAGTATTTATAGTTAATCTGTTGATTTAAAACATAAATTTTATTATGTGAGTTTTCCTCACTATATTTTTTCTTTCTGTAATTTTGATAGCTTAGATATAATTTTTGAAAAAAATCGGTACTGCTAGCGTATTCAGGCCGGTCTCGATTTGGCGGCTTAACTTTTGCAGCCAAGTAGCGAAAACGTACTTAATTTGGTAAACATTCCAGTTCAACTTTCAACTCAATGGATGTTTACATCAATCTTGTTTCCAAATCTTGCAAACTAATTTACTTTTAAGTTAGTTTGGTTGAAAATACAGCGTACAAGAATTATGTAAACAATAATAAAGCGTGAAATGGGTTTATTTTGAAAATTCCGGTTTTTGTGCAGGTGAGTATTTGTTCGAAAGGTGTGTAAGGTTTGGTTTGGATTTTATTATAATCGGCCGCAGGCCGATAATAATTTCACTTATTAACAACTTTTGATTAAATAAATTATAATCACAACGTAGTTTCACATGTCTAGTTGCCACAATAGACACCAGCGGTCTTTTGAAGGATATAACGGCTCGAGTGGCCACAATCGACGGCCCGGAGGATTGCCGAGTAGCCACAATCGACGGCCCGGAGGGGGTACCAGTGTTTTTTTTAAGGATATCACGGCTCGAGTGGCCACAATCGACGGCCCGAAGGGGGTACCAGCGGTTTTTTTAAGGATATCACGGTTCGAGTGGCCACAATCGACGGTCCGGAGGGAGTCGAAAGATTTCCGAGTTTCACAACTTGCGGCGCAGACGGGATATTTTCGTAACGTATATGGCGTACAACATTTTAAGTTTCGACCATTAAAACATTACTGGGTTTTTTAGACATGATGAAAACAAAACATCATGTGAAACTATTCCCTCACGCTACCGACACTACTCCGTGAGCAGAAGCAGCGGAAGGAATTCAAGAAATGCTACCGAGAGAATACGTCACAGGAAAAAAAGCCATACTACAATGACAGGAATAAGCCGCATCTGGAGAAGCAGTAAACCGGCTATGAAACAAAACAAACAAGTAACGAGCTACATAATTATTATTCTAAATTAACTAATCTTAATAATTTTTCAACGTTTGGAACTAAATATTGATGTTAAAAATTAAAATAATATTTTTTTTAAAGTGAATTTACTGATGCCGTACCGGAATTATTATGAATATTTCGTGAAATTCTACTAACTATAGCAACCCTGTGTTTACTTTTTCACGAACGCCAAAAGATGCCAAATAGCATTCCGGCCTGAATACGTTAGGTGTTCCAAAAAATCAAGATTTTTGTGTCAATGATCATATTATACCACTTTTAACGATAACAAGTTTCCCCTTTATCATAAACTCTTTAGTATATTTTTTACCTTTTGCAATCACCCTTTTAAAGAATTTAAGTTCAAAGTAAAATCATTAAAGCTCATTTTCTCGTTTGCATCTTTTTGTCACTTAGCACGTTCTTCCACTAATCTCTTCAATGGTCAATTGTGTTATATGTTGCCAAGTAACGAAAATGCCCAATTCGATAGGTATAGCAACCCTACATTGAATTTTCAAGTTCACTAATGAACAAACCGGCCTTTATATCATAGCTGTATAAAAAAATATTATGCTCTTATGAAAAATTTGGAGCAGTTATGTATTTTTTAAAGTGTAGTTTGGTATTTCAGTTTGTGTTATTTTGTTAAGGACTTATATATAACGTTAATTTTAGTGTATTATCAATCCCAAACAAACTAGTTTTAATAATTGTTCATTGGAAAAAAAACATAACTATTGACTTGTACAGACACAGATTCCATTATTCCATTAACCAACATTTTATGAGTGAATGAAGTCAAGGAAAAATTTAAAAATGTAAAGTTTTGAGGAGTATTTTCATACCATTTGCTACAGAAATATAAATATTATTTTTTTAACTATAGCTTTGATAACCTAAATTTTAATCTTCAATGGTAGAAACAAGTATAAGCCTTTGCCAATTTTTGGTACAGTTATGATATAATGGCCTGCCTTTTCATTGGCAAACTTGAAAATTTAATATAGAATTGCCATACCTATCAAGCCATTATATCACAGCTGTTTCCAATTTTTTCATCCCTCAGAGGTTTAATCTATAATTTTATTTTCAGACTGAAATGGACTTCAGTAATTTCACATCCAACTCTGAGATCAGCGACGACGAACTTGTGACCTTGACCGTGCGTGACCTAAACCGGTTGCTGAAGACTTCCGGTTTCAGCCGCAATGAGATACAGCGTCTCAAGCAACGGAGGCGCACGCTCAAGAACCGGGGGTATGCAGCTAGCTGTAGAAACAAGCGGCTGGAGCAAAAAGATGAGCTTCAGGTCCGTGTTTGCTCACTATATAGATTGTTTATAAGACATTGTTTTGCATTTATTTCTTTTATGGTGAATCTTAGCTAATTTAATTTCTTTCAACTTTCTTTAATTCGGCACCCCATTTTGGGAATTGAAACGTTTGCACACGATACTTCTCTTTGCACACAAATCCTGTAAAATCACAAACTAAAACCAAAGGTTGGTCACTCAAATTTCTCAGCCAATAGTTTAAATTCTAATATAGTCTTTAAACCAATTCCTGCATAATAAAGGTGCGACAAATTCATTCCCAGTGAGATTCGAACCAAACAAGACATCACTTTTGCTCTTACTCTCAAGCTTAAAAGGCCTGTGACGTCCTGAACCTCAATATTCTTATTGTTATGTAGTTTGTGTTGTGGTTAGTTAAATTAAATGTTAAAAAAAAAATCTGATGATCACCATTTCTCTACAACACCCAGTCACCATGGCAAAAACACTTTAGAAAAGTCGTTGACCATCGTTGTGGAAGTTAAAAATGAAAGAACTCTTCCACAGAATCACAAAATTCAAATTCTTACATTTGGAAGGATTTTTTTTGTCTGCATAGGGGGTGAATATTTATAAAATTTTATAGAATATAGTTAATTACAGGCATGAAGAATGCAACAAGTCAACTGGGGCTAACTAGGATAGCTTATGTACTAGTTGAGTAACCTGGTAAATTTTACTTCCTATGTTATATTCTTTTTATTAAAATTGTGACAGGAACAAAGCTTTCTTTTAATGTGAAAACTATAAAAAAAAATATTTATAAATGCCTAATGTTGATAACAAAACTTTTAAATATTTAAAACTTCTCCTTACAACAAAAGAATCAGTGGATTTGTGGGTATATTTCCATTTTATTGTTTTTATTTGTCTCTTAGGCTGAAGAGTTATCTTTTATCTGTTTATATATTTCCTTTTTTGAGTCAATCCATAAAACTAATATACATTATATTACAGCAAGTAAAATGTTTTGTTATTTTTCTGCAGATTGAGCGATCTTCTGTGGTTCGTGACATTGCTGTCTTGAAAGAGGAGAACCAGGCAATTGAAAGTGAACTGTACGAGATCAAGAAAAGCTACGAGAGTTTGAGGCAGTTTGCCATCAGTAGAAATATTCAAATCCCGCCAGAATTCGATATGATGACTTGATAGGATTTTGCTAGTATTTTTTTTATTGTAAATAACTGAAAAAATTATTTATATTGTTGGTGAAAGGGATGATTGAAATAAAGATTTTTTATTTATTGCTGTTCTGTTTATTCTGTACATCTAGAAAAAACAAAAAAATAATTTAAGTTAATATCAAAATACATAATTTAATACAATTAATTATTTTTGTATTTTAACATCAGATACTACAATGATCAGAGACTCTTAGTTTTGTTTTTTCAGCATAAAAAGTTAAGTTATAAACAATGTTACATTTTACAAATAAAATTGAAATTTCATACATAAATTAAAAACGAAAACTTGATCTAAAAGTATTTATTTAAAATAAGCCAATCTAAGCATACAAGTACCAAGATAACATCTCAGGTGTACATTCAATATATCACTTCAACTTTTACAAATATACAATTACAACTAGTATATTTCTATAATGTTATAATATGAAATTCTTCTCTTATCTTCATGCCAATATTTGTTTTGTGTAAAAAAATTACATCTTATTAAAACAGTTTTAAGTAATATTTATGAAAATTTCCTATAGGAATAAGTATTTCAAAGTATTAAAAATATCCAAATAAATTTATTTTAAAACTTTATTTAGTATTAAAATTTTATTTAAGATTTTTTTTAAATAAATTTTGTCTTCAATAATATTGTGTGTTATTTCAATTTAACAATTAAAATTTTTTATCTCTTTATATCAGTATGGTATTTTGTAATGTAGTAGCATTTAATTCATTCGATTGTTGCATTTTATAACTTCTACCAACACATGACTCATTTGTACACTGCATTACTGACCAGTAAGACTAGAATGGTTTCAGATAAATGTCTAGTAGCATACAAATTATTGTATACAAATTATAAACAGTATAAAATACTTTTTTAAAAGCAATGATAGATAATGTTTTTGTAAAATATAATTTTTTAGAATGTAAGTGAATTTAAAATTTAAGAAATATGTCAAGCAAATAGCAGTTTTCTCCTCTGAGATATACAAATCAGAGGCCCAGTGGCTTAGTGGTAGTGCTTTGAATTGCCACGCCACAGGTCCGGGGTTCGAATCCCGGATTGGGCGAGGTTGACCCATCCTTTCATCCCTTAAGTGGGTCGATAAAATGGGTACCAAGCCTGCTTGGGAACTAAACACTGGGGGTTTCGCGTGAGGCTGACCACCTTACCGGGACATATGCCTAGCACCCCTGAGCCCTAGGTCACGAAAGCTTAAATGGGCACGGCAGGCCATGGCCCAGTAATGGGCTGTTGCGCCGAGGAGTTTAGTTTTTAGTTTAGATATACAAATCGGTCTAGGGTCCGACAGTCTTCCTAACAACATAAATTTTTTAAGCATAAAATTCAATTGTTATAGAGTGAAAACATATGTGTTCTTTTGTTCATTAGCGTATCCCTAAAAACGTTAACATTTTGGTTTTGGTTATCTTCTCCAGGCAGATAAACTTTATTTGCTATCATAACACTGAGCTGAAAATACAGTTTTATCTCACGATGTAAAAACAATAAGCATGTTTTAATATTCGTAACATATCCTTATTTTAAAGTCACCAGTGAAATATTAAGGATCTGCAACTAAACCACGTTTGAAGAAAGTCAAGAGTAAAAAAAACAATAAAATTGAAAAAAATGGATATTTCAATTGCAATAAAACCGAGATCTAACAGAATAATAAAATGTTAAACTAACGTAAACATATTAAAATATTGAAAAGTAACAGTACAACAGATGATTATATAGTTATGCTTATTTTAAAACCAATTAACGAACACTATTGCACAAATAAGTGAATAAATATTTAAAATCTACACAGATAGAATAAACAAATGTCTAAAAACAAAATTGTGTATAGCTCAGCTCTACAGTGACAAAACTCTAAAAGTAAACAGAGTTAGCAACAAAAAACAGTTACTGGTTTATGATGCATTCATTTAGTAAATTATTACAAAAATAAGTTTCATCTAAATTGTTGTGCATTATTAGCTACCTTCCTTCTTTAAAGGAAACACAACATTCATTATTTAATCCATGATCTCTAACAGAATAGATTTGAGTAGTCGAGCTTCATATGTCACAGTATTCTTGCCAGCATGAATGGGTAAATTATCTAATGGCTGTTCCATAGACACTTTCACATTTCTTCCATAGGCTGTAAAAGGTTAATAACAATTTGATTTTTGCAATATAATCATAATAAATCCAAGATAAAATTGGTAAATTTAATCAAACAATTTTATACACAAAATAAAACAGGTACATTACTAATTAAACTATGAACTACATATCATTAAAAGAAATTATGTGAACAAATAAAACACCGCTAATTATTTGCATGTGTTCATTTCAAAGGGTAAAAACAAAATTGTTTTGTAAAATAAAAAGGTTGTTAATAAAATATTTTTTAGAAAATTCCTTGGGTTATATGTTACATAATATAATAGAAAAAGTTTGCTTTCTTCAAAATCCACTAAGCGGCTAAGTCTCAAATAACCCAAATCTTAAATTTTAAAGTAGAATGTAAACGATTTTATGAAAAATCATTCCAAAAGTATGCATAGATCAAAATTTATTTCACTTAAAACCACCTAAATTATTGCTATGCAATGGTGTTTAAGTTTATCACATAATGATGGAATGAAAAACAAAAACACAATAAATTTATTTTGTGTTCTAAAATATTCTACAAATTTATATACCTCAGTTCCGATGGATTCACCTAGCCACACTTCTTAACACACAAACCATACAAAAAGAAGTGACACACAGAAAAGTATGAATGAAAATTCTTTTATTGACGTACTCAAACGCTAGGTTATATTAGTAAACTAATATGGCTAAACAATCTAATAAGAGGAAACCTTCTATTTTTTCCCTTAGTGTTTCTTGTGACCATGTATTGGGATTTAAAGAAATAAAGCACAACTCGACTGAAATGGATAAAGACTTAAAATGTAACTTGAATACTATTAATTATCGATAAAAAAAATCTTACTTGTACTGAATAAAAAAATATCGGATGAAATTCAAGATGTTAAAGTTTTCAAGAAATTAAATTACCTTCACATTGGGAGAAAAACTGGAGACAATCATAAAGAACAGCATCTCTGATGACGAAAACTTGTTTTGCCAAGTTCTCAAGCAGTGACAGAAAACATCTTTTAGCATAAAACCAGGTGTCAGTGCCCAGTTTCTTTGAATATGGTTCTAGGCTCTTTATAACACGAGATATTCCAAAATCGTAGTTGCCCTTTGCACAATATAAGGTACTGTAAAAAAAAAGCATTATGAACAGTGTCAAAAAGTAAATAAAGATTAAAGCTAACATAATATGTAAATGCCAAAACATTTAATTCAGAAACAGAGAAGTCAGTACAAACATTATAGTGCTCTCTAACTTAGGAGAAACAAAATTGTATCTTTTAAGAATATTTAAGGAAATTTTGCTACACATTCATTTACCGTTAACACTGAGGAAATATTTAAAAACCTTATAATACAACGAGTCAAATGTTTTAATGACATTTAACATATGGCAATTAAAATAAAAAATGTGTCTTTATTTTAACAATACTTTTTTTAATAGCCATCGCTACTATTTATCAAAACAGCAAATTATAACACAGACACAAAAAAGTAGCATAAATCTTTTCTAAAGTATCAATGTTTTCTCCATTCTCAACTAGATAAACAATGCATAAATTTTTCTGATGGATTTAACATACTGTCACTCAATACAAATAGGTTTTATACAAATATAAATCCAATCATACCTTAGTTTTAAACACCTCTGAGTTTCATTTGGGTAAGAACCAATTATTCCCAGTTGTACATTAGTTAGTAACCACATACATAAACAAAATTTAAAAACTAACCCTATAACAAGGTTAACAATACTCAGATGAAATATTTTTCTGTCAGGTTCTTCATAGGCCAATTGTTCTTCCTCTTTTTCAATTTTTCTCATCAGTTCTTCAGCCTAGAAAAACAACTTATTTTTGTAAGATTTAAAATACTTTTGTGACTTACTTCATTTATAACTAGTAATTCACTTAATATACTTCATTTATAACTAACTTCTTACAGTATATATAACTTATAACAGTTTTGTAAAATTTTAATTAATATAACAATTTCCTAACAAATACAAAATAAGTGTTAAGATTAACTATCTAGTTTATGATAGAAGTTAGCCAATTATTTCTTAATAGAAAAAACAATAACTTATTTTAGAGCTTGTTAACAATTTTTTGGGGATACAGATATGTTTAATGAAGTTTTTTTGTGGATGGGTTACACATACTTCTGTTGAGGCTCTTTATTGGTAATTAAAAATTTCTAAACATAACCTGTTTCAGAGATTTAGGGTTTGCCTTTAACTTTCTTGTAAATGTATATTTAACCAAATATGTAATGAATATTTAAATGCATAAATTCTTACTTCTTCATTCTGAGATGTCATGATGTAGGAAACACACAGATTTGCTAAAACGATTGCACTAACATTGAGAATCTGAAATGATAAAGATCAATAAAATATGCGAATTATACAAAATATGGTTTTTTTCAGAAAAACTATTTCAGACAAATATTCCTACTTTATCATAATTCTTTTTCACTATTGGTTCATAAAATCCAGTGGCTTCCTTGAATTTATTTTCTTGCATGAAAAGTACGTGAGCAACATTTAGTTTCCACACATCATGGTCGTTACAAAACTCCACTGATTTTCTGAATACTTTCTCAACTTGTGTGTAATTTTCCATCTCCCAATAGATCTTAGCCTGAGCCATCAGGACTGGTATATATCTACATAGAAAATATACATGTAACACTTAATTAAGGAATTGTTCATCCAGTTAGTAATATTTTAACATTGTTAGTTTAAAAGTTAAAAAAAATAAATTTTTGCACTAAATATTTACATTAAAAAAATGCAAAAACTGAAACACTCTAATATTATGTAGAGAGGGTACTTAACTTTAACAACATGTACCTTACAGGCTTATTAAGTATCAAATGTTATTAGAAACAAATTTTAAAATAGATTAATTGTCCTCAAAAAATTTAGGGACATCTAAACAAATTTCAAAGGCTTTCATGCATTTTTCAAATTCATAGGAAACACAATCTGAAACTACACTAACCAACCCACTATTTATTAGGCATCTCTAAAACAATTTGATAACTTAATTGGTTTTGTTACGATTCATTAAGATTTAAAGGATCTCCAATTTTCAACAACATTTGATTACCGTTCCAAGGCTTCTTCACATTCATTAACAGACTTTTTGACCCCCTCATCATCATGATTTTGGCGAGCTTCTTGCACTTGTTTAGTCAATTTGCGAAGAGTCTCAATGTGGCGTGCAGCCATTTCATCAAACTTTTTGTAAGCTTCTTCAGGGGAAGTTTGTTGTGTTATTAGAGCATCCAGAAAATCGAATAGGTACTGAAAAGAATGAAAAATTTAAAAAGTTTAAAATGAATTTGAATCAAACCTCTATTAGAGAACAGTTCTATGGAAACACATTGCACTTACTGGTGTTAAGTATTTATAAGTAAGATGAGCATTTTCTGCAAGGACATCGGCAGCCAAATCATAATACTACAAAGAAAGAGACAAATAAAATGTTTAAATTCAATCGAAAAAAATATTTTCATAATTATTATTTTTGGAAGAAACTAGAGATCTGAAATTTTTTTTATGCAGTGACAGGAACAGTATTCTTTGAAAAAAAATGGTTAACTTAAAAAAATTAACCTCAACAATTTCCATGAATAATTTAAAGCAACAAACCCTGCAAGAAATATAACAACAATGTAAAATATTCACATCTAGAACTTTAATGGGCATGTTTCAGGTCTTGAGTTGCAATAGAAATGCTTATGAACTTAAAACTTTCTCAAGGCATGGACGGAAAACAATGTCAGCCTCTTTCTCGAGCCTTGATTATAAATCCCCGAACAAAAGAAGTTTTCAATTTCAAGTCAATTGCTTTCAAAATGCATCTAGGAATTTCATATATTCCTCTTATATATTTTAGAACTATTTATAAATGCAAATACTACATTGATTAAAGCACTTTTTTAACCACTACCACTATCTATTTCCTACTACCTCCTCCATTTAACAAGATGTATCACCTCATGCTTGCAATAGAGCAGCAGCAAGTTTCCGAATGTTTCTGGAGGAAAAGGATTCTGCTGAATAAGAAACTGGAGCTTTTCGAAGCCATCTGTGGGATGTGTCTCCATATTCATGAGTGCTTGATTGTGCAGGGTTACTGGATCAAGTTCTTCCTCGCCCCTTGGGGGCATGTCTGTCAGGGCTTCTTTTGCAGCATCAACTATTGATGAAACAAAATCCCATTTTTTAATAATTATAACTCATTTATTGTTATATTTGTTCATATTCAGACTTTTGGGTTGTTTGGTTTTAAGTATGCATTAGATATGCTTTGTATAGTGGCACAAGAACCAGATAAAAAAAATTCATGTGTGAATGAAGCCACCATTATGCAAATTATGAATCTGGAAAATATATATAAGAATTGTACTTTTGTGTTAATTGTTCATTTGTCTAAACTGAAAATATTCAAAATGAGACAAGGGAGAAGTGTTATATAAATCTGTGTTCCACCTAAAGATTTGTTATTTCATGGCTTTCACTTTGTTTTACTTAACTTACTTAAAATAATTAGCACATTTATTTACAAATAATCTAACTTGGTAATCTTGACTTGTAGGTTATTTTCAGAAGATAATAGGCCATTAGAGATTTATTTAAAATAAACAAAATCCAATAAAAATATAAATTTTGGTGATCACTGTTTCAAGAAAAAATTTTTAGGAAGTAAAATAATAAAAAAACCTATTAACTTATGAGTCAGTTTGATAAAATAATATATATCAGTTTGATAAAAAAAATTATTAAATTTTTTTTGTTAAAACAATAAAAATAACTTACAATTTTTCAGTTGATATTCAATAGCAGCTTTGAGATTGAAGGCTTCAATAAGAGCAGTTTCATGAAGTGTTATAGTATTTCCTACACTCCTTACTTCAATTCCTTCTGTATTCATGCCCACACTTAATTCTATTGAATAAACATAACTTTACAATTATAAAATAAATAAAATAAATTTTAGTTACATTCTTTGTCGTAAAATCAAAAACCGTTAACATTACAAAAACTATTTCAAGATTCATGCCATTATAAATTTATCGATCCATTAAAAGCCAAATGAAGGGAATAAAATGGGGGACATCCCTTAACTGCTTGAACTGTTCATTGGGCGTGTCTTGCTCTATCTCAAGTACAGGTGAGAGCAGTCTCAGGAAATACATAGTTATTCCAAAGAAAAAAACAGTACAATTGCAACAAAATTGAGCTAAACTAAAATAAAACATGTTTATTGACATATATGGAAAATTGGGACACACTAATTCATAAAAGTATCAAAACACTTCGAAGCAGACTTAACCTTTCAATTGTTAACGCCGGACACATGTGCACAAAACTCAATGAACATTGCTGTGTAAAAACTGAGAAACGCCAAAACACAGAGCAGGTGGGGGTTTTTTGAAAAAACATTTGCAGTAAAAATGTAAATTATCCAAAATCTCATGTAATATTAGGGTAGGGAGAAGGGGTTCAGCCAAATCTTACAAAGGGGAGAGACTGCAAAATATCATCAAAACCGTCTTGTGCCATTAATGGATGATCCCTAGGCTGTTATGCATATTTACTTTATAATTAATATTTAGAATAAACAAAGCTAAATATTTTGCATGTAAAATAAAAATTCTCATAAATTTTTTAAATGTATTGTTAAATTTACAAGAAAATTTTTTACTTTAAACAATGAGTGTTTTTCATCTAATTAAATAATAATATACTATACCTGGGTGCTCTCGTATCCCTCTTTCTATAATTTCTGCTATATGTTTAAGAGCAAGAGCATATTGTTTCAATCGATAGTAGCAAAGGGCAATATTGTACGATAAATCTGCAAAAGTAGAAGTAAAACACTAAACTTTTGAAGCACATTAGGAAAATATCTACGATAAACAAAGTTCATTTTCTTAAATGTATAAATTTTGTATAATCCCATACAAACAAAAATAATGTATGCAAAATTGCAAAAAAAATAAAACAATTAAGCATGTTAAAACTAAATCTAAAAAAAAGTTATAGGCTAGAGAGCAAAGACCCATATACATGCCAAGAAACCAACTACAACAACATACTTTACTTCAACTGACTGTGGAGTGAAGTATATCTTGAGCTGAGGTTTTTTTATTACATGAATTTATTGTAAATTTCCAATTACCTGGAACATAACCTTCTACTTGTATAGCTGTCATAAATTTTTTACATGCTTCTTCATATCTACCTTCCTAAAATCAAAAGTTGTATGTTTAAAAACTTACAAATTACTTTTTCAATGTTTTCAAAACCAAAATAATATTAATAATCAGAAGAAACCTTCCATAACCAACAAATTTACATGGAAAAATTAAAGCTGAAATATAAAAAAGTACATTGCAATTATTTTGAACTGTTTTTCCTAATTATTATAATGGTTTAAAAAAGGACAGTCAAAGCGGACAATTAAACAAAGGACAAAAGATGCTTTCAACAAATGTCCCAACAAATGTAAATAATATAACTCTGGTCCTGAACCAAAAGCATGAATGTTGAAAAACACAAATAGAGCACATGTATGGTTTTGCCTTAGGAAACCAATGCCATGTAATATTCAGAATTATTTAATGTCTTTAAATATTTGTTGACAAGCAAGTGTTACAAGTGGAAATAAAATCTCTATAAAATTAAAACAAAATAGTCAAGTAAAGATGTATACCTTAAATAACAAACAACCTAAATTCACTTCAGTGTCAGGATCACCAGAAGGACTCTGATCAACTAAGCCCTACAATTTTTAAAAAACATGGATTAAATTTCATTTAAAAGTAACACAATAAATTTCAGTGCTTTACAAACCTTAGTAAAATGACAATTTTATATATTTGTATATCAAAGATTTTTGCAAGTCAAATAAGAAGGTATTTGTAAAGCTATGGTTTTATTCGATTATAAAAATAATAGATTTTTTAAAAACTAGTTTAAGTTATGTAAATTAAAATTATATGAAAAAATGTTGGTTATAAGAACTTAAAAAATGCTTTTTAAGGGAGACTTTTTTGTTTACATTCTAAATAAATTCATAATTTGTTAACACACAATAATTTTGACTATGTCGTGTTAAGGTAAAACAAAGATATGTGCAAATTGTTGTCGATTTTGATGCTTTTATCACAATTCTTATATTTTCTGCAAATGAGTTAAGATTCGTAATACAAACTTAAATATTTTAAAGAACACGTTATTTTAAAGAAAAATAACATGTGCCATCTTACCTTGGCAGCTGCTAAATCTTCTTCTCCATATTTAATAGCAGCTTGAAGTTTTACTATCTGTAAAGATATGCAAACGGAAAACAATATAACATAAATTTAAATTATACAACTGTATATTTTCTTTTATTATGCCCAATGTAATATTTTAAAGCAAAAATTTAGTCAAATTAGGACAGTTTCACTTGACAGGTCCTCAAAAACAAGCTACACACCATGGATACTGATGTTCAGCAATAAAACCTATTAATTGTTAATAAAACATAAAATATACATTTATTTACAACTTTTCAGCAATACAAAATGATTTTCAAATTATTTTAAAAAGTTTGAACTAAAATTTAAAACTGACGTTAATTATTAACACTAATTTGCCTATTTCATTTGCATAAGTAAAAAAAAGAATTTTGTAAATATATTTAATAACTAAGTATTATACAATTACAAATTGATGACAAAAAAAATTTAAGTTAATATTTCAAAAATATTATTGACATATTTACAACAATATAATAATATTGCATATTGTTGTTATAAAACATTTAAAATATATAAATTACCTTAGTTTGATAATCTGGATTTTCAATTTGGCATGTCACTTTCATTGCTTCTTGATACAGACATGCTTGGTATAGGGACTGTGCATAGTACAATTTATAATCGTCCACTTCAGGGCAAACTACTGTCAAATGTTCATAACAATTGGCTGCATTAACAAAATCTTGGGTGAAATAGTAACAGTAACCAAGAAGTGATAGGGCAGCTCGAGACTGTAAGAAAGTTTTCATAATTAGATAGCATACCCAAAGTAAAATTTATAAGTTAAATACAAAAATATAATAAAAAAAATCTCATTATAATAATATTTTGCAAGGCCTATAAAATTTAAAAAATTTGTTTTTGGATTATAGGAGAATGATGAGTCAATTTGACCCATTACCAGTTACTGCAACGTTCATTCAAAATGCAAGTATATTGTGATTTAGTTTAAATAATAGTAATACATATTTTTATTTTTAGGTGCAGCAATGATATAATTGTGAGAGTTAATTGTTGTTCCAGCAGAGTTGTATCAGAGTTACCTGCCAAGCTGTACCTGTTCATTGGCAAATTTAGGCGAGTTTGAAAATTTAACGGCCCTGTACCCATCAAGTTGTTTGAAATATGAAGTGGAATGTTTACCAGATTTAGCCATTTTTATTGTTTGGCAACATATCACAAAATCACCAAATGGAGACCGGTCATTATATCATAGCTATTCTTGTTTTTTACTTGCAGTAAAAAACTTCATAAAATAAGAAAAAAAAGAGAACAACTTATTTTGATATAATATAACATAATTATAACGAAACTTACATTTGGATTTGTTTGAAATTGGTGGTTTAAAACAGCTATTGCTTCTTTATATAAGCCTTCTTTTATCTAAATAAAAAATGACACATTGAATAAACTTATTGTTTATTGAGTAAGAAATACAGAGTCAATACATACAGACATGCAAATAAAAACGTTAACAAAAAAACAACAAAGTTCATTAATAGTATAAAAAGGGCGATAGTATGAACAGGACTTTAGCTGTGTTAGGTTAACTACATTCGTCAAGTAATCAGGTATGCTGCTGTCCTCTGCATTTTAAATGGATTCCTATTGCCCCTCACAAGTATTTGTTCTGAATGCTGAAATGACATTCTTTATATAGCACACAGGATGAACTGTTATAGGGATCCTCATTTGTAAGCCGCTTTTCTAAGTTAATATTGTAAATTAACTATATTTTCATATAAAGAACACATTCGAACGAAAGGGTTGCTTTGGTCATATTTTGCAAGTGGATGAAAGTTAAACCATAATTTCTAGTTTAAGAAAAAAGCATTTTTAGCAAGTAAAGTTTTAATCAACAAGGAATAATCAATTTAGAAGAAAATTCTATTTACCATAGTATAAATGACTTTCGTATATTCTCCATCATTAATGTGAGCCATTATTCTGAAGAAACTTCCAGAGAGTATATTTCTTTACGCAAACAAAAAATATATAGTTGTAGTTAGTATAATGAACGCTTTTTTTTTGCAGTTTTTAAAAAAATTTAGCCCTCTGCTGCACTCCATTTGTTTGTAAATAATGCTTTCCAGTTGCCATTGGCGACCAGTTTTTTGGCTCAACGATAGCTCGATTCACATCTACACAATCATTTCCTAAAATTTGAAACTCTCTAAAAAATACTAATCAAATATTCAAATCAGAAGTATAGAGAGCCTGTATCAAAGATTTTCTTTTTATTTTACTCAGGTGCTGTCTCTATCATCTTGTATTATGATGTCCCTCTAGATGACGTCCCATCTTTGCTTTCAATCCTCAATTTTTTTCCACCGTTTGTTATCCGAGGGTGGTTTGGTTTTAGTGAGTGTGTTTTGTAATAGATAATATCTTCATATTTTATCGAGATTTTGGAAATCTTATATTGTTTTAAGAATCCAAACAATATCTAAAATATAATTATTGAGTTTAAACTTGGATTTATATTAAGATTTGTAACTTAGTAAGTTTAAAATTAATCGGTATTAATACCAGTAAAAGTCTTTCTTTTATTTTACTATTTGAATGTCTAATAAAAAGCAAAAAAATATGCATTTGTCCCAATTTTTTAAGATTCGTTAGAACTGCGAGCAGTTCATACAGTATATATTGCAAGATCGTAGCGATCTATAACATGTACTGGATGAACTGCTCCCAGTTCTAACGGATCTCAGACATCACGGTGGTTTTAAATTACGATGCCCGTCGCCAATAGCCTTCGTGTAGCTGTAGTGCGACGATAATTCAAAACTAACCTAACCAGAAATCACGACCAATTTTGTCTCCCCAAAATGATGCATAAGTCCATTACTATAGGTAACTGAGTTTTTACACGAACAATTAAATCGTAACAATCGGTACAGTATTTTTATTCCCGTAGAACTGTTGCCACACACAAGACGGGAAACATGCACATTAAAGGAAGTTTAAAATTTCTTGTAAGGGAACATCGATGAAAAATTAAGATAGTTTGTGCTTAAAAAACTATTATTTTTAAAATTTATAAATTAATAAATTTTATTTTAACGATATAAATTTATGCTTCAGAAAAAATCGTCCATCTGTTGTGCAAAAATAAGCTTCAAGAAAAGCTAAAATAAAAATGCTAAACAATAAAATTATTGAAAATATCGTTTGCACTTTCAGTTTTATTTTCTAATTTTATATATTCAAATGAAATAAAATGGAGAAATTAGAATGGCGAGAAACATTTCAAAATCAGCCTGCATATTATATATTTATTGATTTAACGACTGCAGTGTCAATTAACAATTTAAGTATGCTTTGTCAAGTTTTGCAAAATATGATTTCATTGTCTGTATCTTTAAGAGGATCATTACGGTTTTCCGTGTTAGGAATTTACGTTTTATCGAATAAGACCAAGTGCATTTTTCCGATGCAATCAGTAAAATTAAATTATGTTAAACTTCAAGTAGCTCTTGATTCTATTCAAGATACTGTAAACTTATTTACTGACAAAGAAGTTTTTGATAATCAAGAATTGTCTGAAAGTTTCCAAGCGGCTCTACAACAATATGAAACTTATTACAAAGTAAATATTTCAATATTTTTCTTTCAATTTCATTCTGTCTAGTGTCTAGTTATTTTAAGTTAAAGGTTTTTATAAGCTTGCATACTTGAGTTACTTAAAAATCAATCTTCTTAAATTAATAATAAATTAAAATTAAGAAATTTATGTAAGGGAAATGAAATAGAATAATAAGGTATTTTGCGTTAAAATAATGTTTTTATTATTATTATGCAGCTATGTATATATCGTAAATATTTTGAAAGAATTAGTATTTTATAGTTTTTCGTACGAACGACTTTCAATACTTCAATACGATTTTTTGTATGATAAATGTATCTTACTTACAGGTCTCTATAATCCCACTTTTTGAAATTAGTGCTAATACTTTTTTTAATATTCAATAAATAATTTTACACAAAAAAATCGAGCCAATATTTTGTTGTTGTTACTAATGTCCACGCTAGTAAACTCGCAGTTGTAAACGTGTGATTTCCATGCAAATGAGCCCTATTGGAAGGGATTCCGTCGTCTTCTCAATAAACGGCTCAGTATTTAGAACCGCGGTTAAGTGACGAGGTCGACACCTGAGCTGACACCCAATGTAACTTCCAAGCGACATCGTACGCTAACTCTGTAGGGTTAATTAACGAGAACGTCGGTACCTTAGTGTTCCAGATACCCCGTAAAAATCACAATTTTTTTACTATATCCCGTATACGTATCTAATTTATATGACTATTGATAGAATGTAGGAGTATCTATACGACTATAGGTACTCCAGAGAAGGTTCAATTACGAGTGCGACCCCACAAGTCTATTGTACATACTAACAATAACTATTATGCTTAATTCTGGTACAGCGATACATCTCGAATATATGCAAATCGTTAAATTTATTTTAAATTTGTCAATCAGTTTACAACCTTACGAATACCTCATATTATTATTGAAGTATCAATGAGTCAAATAATATAAAGTAATAATATTTTAAACTTTGAATTAGAATATTTTTTTTCTTAAAAGGGTACAACGCATATTAGAGAAGATTGGCCTCAACTGCAAGTGGTATTTTTTTCCTCTCAACCTACGCAAATATTTGTCAAACTTGTGGAAGAATCACTATCCTCCATTGAACTGACACAAGTTCGTAAAATACACGTAAGTCTGATATTTAAAAAAAATTCTTCCTCAAAAGAACATATTTTATTTATAGACTTTTGGGATCAGGAATGGTCCAAAATGTCTTTTAACTTTGGTTCCATTCTGCGTAACGCCTGATTGTAATCGAGACATTATTTATGCGCAAATGTGTGTTCTAATACGTTTTACAAGTCGTCAAAAGCAAATGACATTTCTAAATAATTTTCGAGAAATGTCAAAATAATAAAAAAAAATTATGCGACGAATTTTAGACTTTAGTGTATTTAGACATAAAACCTTAATTTTGATACATCGTTCGCATATAGCATTTTTAACGACACGTTTTTACCAGTGTTTAAAATTGACTAAGAAACTAACTGTTTACAGACAGTTACTTATCTTTAAAGTTCAAAGGGGACTAAATAACTTTAATACAAGCTGAAGATTTAGGGATTTGCTTCATTTGTTTGTAAAAACTTCATGTGAAACTGTAAACAATAAAAAAAATCTAAAAATAATTTGTATCATGTATCATTTCAGGTAATATTTTTACGAGGTAAAAACTTTATTTCATCTTTCAATACTAGTGAGTCCAAATCTGATACTGAGCAACGTAGCTCTCAAGGCATGTTTGACAGTGAAGAAAAGGAGATCATTATTAGAAGTTTACTGCACGTTACTGAAGTAATAACTACGTATCTATACACCTATTTTTAACTAATGACAGTAATTTGTAATGAATTTTAAGAATTATAAATTAAAAACGAAATGGTAGTAAGACTACAGTGAGTTAAATTTCTGCAATTAATTTTTTTTAGAAAATGAAACTTTTGTATAAAACGCTATTAGCTTGATTTTGATAAAATTCTTACGTTTCGAAGTTGTATACATGGTGAAATACAAAACTCATATTTTCAAATACCGAGGAACAACTTTACACAAAAATAAAAATGTGGACAACGACATGTCATTGTGATATCATTAAAGCACAATGGTATGTCTTCCGGTAAGTACATTAGTAAATGCTTTAAATTTAAGTTTAATTTGTTCAATCTATATATATTTATTTTTATGCATATTGAAAAAGTAAAAATAGTATTTTCGAAGAATCTATCATTTGCCAAAAACTAGGAACCCGCGTGTGAGCTGTGAGGTTGCCTATCTGACCGGCACCTATGTTTCTCATTTCTGCCCAGAGCCCTTTTGGGGCTTGGAGAGCTTAAATAGGTACAGTAAGCCATGGTGGACTATACGCTATAGCACCACTGAGTTTTTGACTGACCAGTTTTTGTATAGTATATTAACCTATGAGTGTTAAAAACTAAATAGTTAAAAAAGAAAATCTTATTCTTCTGAGAGTTAAACCCGGCGTTTCCGTATTTAAGCACCAGTCTTCTTACCAATAAGGGTGCGTCCATAAATTACGTGATGCGTTTAGGGAGGGGGGGGGGTCGAGCCGAATATCACCAAATCTCACGTAGGTGGGAGGGGGGTTTTCGTCAAATATCACGCAATTTTTCGCCGTAAAAAATCAACGTAAAATTGCGAGAAAATATAGTTACATTCCAGTACAATATGTTTCTCGACTAATTATCGTGGCTTTCGGAACCATATTTCAAAAACGTTGGAGCTTTAAAAAAAACTATTTAAAATTCACCAAAAAAGAAATCAAATAAAAAAATACAAATTTAGAAAAATCTCACGTGAGATTACGAGAGGGGGGGGGGGGGGGGGTCTGCCAAATATCCCTAAATTTCACCAGGGGAGAGGGGGTAAACAATCGTCCAAATCACATCAAGTGATTAATGGATTCCTCCTAAAATTTCATAAATAATGGAATTTTGTATTGATATTTTATTTTTTCAATAGGTAATGATTTTGAGATATCATCTCTTCAAAAATAAACCTAGTTCTGATTTTCTCTAAACCTCCTCTAACTAATTTATGAAAATTAATTTTAAAATTTAAACAGAGAACACAACCATACATTTTAAGCTGTTCGGGGTTAATATTTCTAATTCCAGATTGAAAGTAACTCCTACCAACTGGAGAGCATTATAAAAGGTTGGTTGCATGACTGTGGCACGGATTCTGACCACTTGCGCCTTACGGTGGACAGACTTGTACTGAGATGCGATTTGAGGGAGTGCCTAGTGAGCCCCGATGCACTTCCAGTCTCCGGACAATTCTTCCTGTTTCCAGGTACTTCAGATTCAAATCAGTTATATAATCAGAGAAGAGCTTACATTTGTATGAAGTATTTTTTCAGAAAAATCATGAAACATAATTTTAAAAAAAAGCCAAGTTTGAATGAAAATATGCGATTGAAATATCTCAGATTGAAAGTGTTAATATTGAATCTATCCGTGCACAGTATTTTATTATATACTGCAGCAAATATTTTTTTTGCCCTTTGCAGTTGTGATATTTGCTTTTACTGTTTGAATTATAATCAATGGGCGTGTTTGAGGTCTTAAATAGCAACAGAAATTCTAAATGAAAATAAAATGTCTCCTTTTCAAGCATTTTTTGGGGAATCAATTCGTGGGAACAGAGAACCATTCGAAGCACCGACCGAATGAAGAACAAGTATGAAATCTGGAAGCAACTATGTCACCTGAATCCAACCAATTCTGAATAGTGTCTTTTTCTTTAATAATTTGCTTTATGGTAGTTTTTCTTTTAGAATTTAAAGTATATACAAATATTAAGGAGCACATTTATGTCCTAAACCTTTTTTATTAGCTTGGCTCAATCACTTTAACTCAAATATGCCAAATTAATACTGTTTCCAGATGCCACGCCAGTTCAACAATCGGCCCGTGTCAATCCTAATTTGAAACCAGGTTTGACCAGCAAAGTGCCGGTATATACGCTAGAATCAGTGGCTGTTGTGAAAAAAGACGGCTTGTGCGAGTCTTTGCTATTTGGACATCCTATCATAGCACGTATGTTGAATTGTCTTTTAAATTCAATGTAAAAGCTTGGTGTAACGGTACTCCAGCTTCAAGTGGTAACGTTACACAACTAAGGAGTTTACTTCCTGAAACCGGAGGCAAGTGCCGACTCTGGATTAACGTACTTTAAATTTATGGAATAACGTTAAATCGCAAAATCGGTGTAGTGTTACTCCGTAAATTTGGTGTAAAGTTACTCCGTGAATCCAAATTAGTTTTTTGATAAAATCATAACACTAAGACTATTTTATTTGAACACTAAATGTTAAAAATAGGATTTAGATACTTTGAAATTAGAATGGTTGATTTTGTATTAATGAATCATTTTTAGCCTACTTTTCTTTTTTTAATTCAAAAGAATTTAAAAAAACGAAAAAGTAGGTATTGACATGCGGTCGATGTCTGTCTGTCTGTATGTCTGTCCGTACCCCCCTTCCAAAATCGGTTCTATCCATCGGATCTTAAAAATTCTTTTTTTGTTAGAAAGCTATGACCTCAGATACCCAACTTTCATACTTTTTGTCCGTCTGTCTGTACGTCCGGACGGACATAAATCTACTATCTGTCGGCGAATTTCCCATTGAAATAGCATTGAAATTCAATTTTCAGTCATTTAAATCACTGTAGGTATTAAAATGCGGTTGATGTTCATCTGTCTGTCTGTTCGTATGTCTGTCTGTCGTTGTCTGTCTGTCTGTCCGTCTGTCTGTCTGTCTGTCCGTCTGTCTGTCCGTACTCCCCTTCCAAAATCGGTTCTATCCATCGGATCTTAAAAATTCTTTTTTTGTTAGAAAGCTATGACCTCAGATACCCAACTTTCATACTTTTTGTCCGTCTGTCTGTACGTCCGGACGGACATAAATCTACTATCTGTCGGTGAATTTCCCATTGAATTAGCATTGAAATTCAATTTTCAGTCATTTAAATCACTGTAGGTATTGAAATGCGATTGATGTCGATCTGTCTGTCTGTTCGTATGTCTGTCGGTCTTTCCGTCTGTCTGTCTGTTCGTCTGTCCGTATCCCTCTTCCAAAATCGGTTCTATCCCTCGGATCTTAAAAATTCTTTTTTTGTTAGAAAGCTATGACCTCAGATATCCAACTTTCATACTTTTTGTCCGTCTGTCTGTACGTCCGGACTGACATAAATCTACTATCTTTCGGCGAATTTCCCATTGAATTAGCATTGAAATTCAATTTTGAGTCATTTAAATCACTGTTGCCAAATCAACAATGGCATGAGAAACTTTATTTATTTAAACATATTTGAAGCAAAATAATATTTTCATGAATCAGTTTGGAATGACGTCATAAAATGTAGCACAATTTGATTCTTTGATTATTCATTAATTATCTACCAAGAAAGCGGCAGGCATACTTTTGCATGCAATTATGCTTAGTTTTAATTTACATTTCTTATTTTTTAATGCAGTTCGGAGTAGTTTCATTACTTTTGTTATCAATAAATATTTAATTATTCTTCGAACTACAAATGAATCACGAGCAGATGATAAATAATATTTAATTAATTTACGAAAGAATATTAAGGAAAATAGTTGATTTTGGCTTTTAGAAGCTTAAATTATAGCTGGGTGCTGTGTTTCGATTTTTTTTCTAATGTGTATAAATCTAGTGTAGAAACGGCTGTTGATGATATTTACTTTAGGAACCTAGTTTTTTTTCCCGATTAGAACTTCAGTAAGTATTTAAGTAACAGAAAAGTAGGCTATTTTAGTTCTTTATGAACTTCTTGTTTTTCTCTATGTAATTTTTAAAAAAATAGTAATGGTATCCTTTTTTAGTATTATACCTCTTTCGTATTGTTTATTGAATCCTAGCAGTCCAGGCAACGAAGGCTGAAAAAAGGGTATAGAGGGAAAGTTTTGGAACACAACTTTTGACTTTGTAACTTTGTTTGGACTAGTTAGGAGGTGAACAAATCAAAAGTCCCCTCCCCTAGCCCATGGGAATTGAATGTCAAATTTTTCGTTTTTTTTGCTTATATCTCGAAAACTATGCGTCCTACCGATATAATTGTAATACACAAAATGAAAGCTGGTTAAATTTGCTACAAGTTTCACCCCTCAAGTGTTTTAATATCTTGTATAGTTTTCGAGATATCCGCTCTTGAAAGTCTGTAATTTTGGAGAAAACATTCCGCCCCCCCCCCCCCCCACACACACACATTTTCCTCTTTTTTGAAGGGGTAACTCTTCAATAATGCACCGAAACACTAAATATTGACCCTAGAGTGGTAGAGAATTTAATTCTTTTCAATAATATATTTTACCTTCATATTTTATCTATTTTCCTTCAAAAGCAGTTTCAGTATTGAGCGAAGAGGGACTGTCAGTCCCATAGAGCTATTACATTAGTTTTGAAATCACAACTTTTGCAAAAAAATTACTTTGTCATGTTATCAAATTTTTACCAGGTATAGGAATCATCATAATATAAATTTAAAACAAAATTGAAAAGAAAATAACATCCAGTTATTTAATTATTAATTGTTAAAGTTTTAAAATGGTGTCGCCATCTGCTGTATATTTTTAGATTTATAAAATTTCAAAAATATATAATTAAATAACTAGATAACATTTTCGTTTCAAGAGTTTGTTTCATTTCGATGTTATGTTGATTCCCGTACCTGGGGAAAACGGCTAACATGGCAAAGCAATATATCTGCGGAAGTTGTGATTCCAAAACTAATGCATCAAAATGCAGGAGAAACCTGCATCTTGAGGTGGTATGGGGCTCCAACCAAAGAGACCTCCCTCAATGCCTACAGGTATAAGTGATTCTTAAGATCAGTGGCCACCATCAAGACTGATATCTCTTGTCTACCTCCCACCGAGGGAGCAGTAAAACAGCATTCCCTCCGAACATTCCACCAAGTTCAGCTGTGGCTGGGAAATGACCTGCCTTCTCAGACGTATGAGTGGAAGATTGAGAACAACTGCCTGATCCCAGTGCACAGTGAGTTAGCAGCAGCGCCTGACGATATTTTGAAAAAAAAATTCTGCAGATGCATGAAACACTGTGCCAGCTCAAAGTGTAGCTATAAAAAAGTAAGTCTCAAATGTTCCTCAGTATTCCAAAATTGCCAGGGGACTTGCCTCAATGGGGTCTCTCAAGTTGACTCCGAAGATAAAGAATAACAGGAGGATCATCGGACTGTTTTCCCACTGATGGGGTCCGACGAATGAAATGAAATAGATAACATAGAATATGAAAATAGATAAAATATTAATGTAACAGAGTGCCTACAAAATGAGTATCTGGGTTTTATTTAAACATTCAGTATAGAATAAGTGTACATAAGAGGGATTGTCAGTTCCATATAGCTAATGCATTAGTTTTGGAATCACAACTTTCGCAGATATATTGCTTTGCCATGTTAGCTCTTTTCCCCAGGTACGAGAATCAACATAACATCGAAATGAAACAAACTTGAAACGAAAATTTTATCTAGTTATTTAATTATATATTTTTGAAATTTTATAAATCTAAAAATATACAGCAGATGGCGACACCATTTTAAAACTTTAATAATTAAATAACCGGATGTTATTTTCTTTTCAATTTTGTATTAAATTGATATTATGATGATTCCTATACCTGGTAAAAATTTGATAACATGACAAAGTAATTTTTTTGCAAAAGTTGTGATTTCAAAACTAATGTAATAGCTCTATGGGACTGACAGTCCCTCTTCGCTCAATACTGAAACTGCTTTTGAAGGAAAATAGATAAAATATGAAGGTAAAATATATTATTGAAAAGAATTAAATTCTCTACCACTCTAGGGTCAATATTTAGTGTTTCGGTGCATTATTGAAGAGTTACCCCTTCAAAAAAGAGGAAAATGTGGGGGGGGGGGGTGGGGGGAAATGTTTTCTCCAAAAATTAGACTTTCAAGAGCGGATATCTCGAAAACTATACAAGATATTAAACACTTGAGGGTAAAACTTGTAGCAAATTTAACCAGCTTTCATTTTGTGTATTACAATATATCGGTAGGACGCATAGTTTTCGAGATATAAGCAAATTTAAACGAAAAATGGGACATTCAATCCCCCCTCTCCCCTTGGGCTCAGGGGCTAGGGGCGGGGACTTTTGATATGTTTACCTCCTAACTAGTCCAAACAAAGTTACAAGTCAAAAATTGTGTTCCAAAACTTCCCTCTATAACTCTTAAATTAATTTTTCTTAGGATGCCCATATTGTTTACCCATATTGATGCCCATATTGAGCCCCCCACACATATTGGGAAAACTTTCGGCTCGTCATAAAACTGATAAACTTAATCCAAACTTACCGTCAGTTTTGAAGTTGCTCGTATGGTAGCATTTTAAAACTTTAATTAAGGGGTAAAGGGGTAAAACTTGTAGCAAATTTAACCAGCTTTCATTTTGTGTATTACAATTATATCGGTAGGACGCATAGTTTTCGAGATATAAGCAAAAAACGAAAAATGGGACATTCAATCCCCCCTCTCCCCTTCGGCTCAGGGGCTAGGGGCGGGGACTTTTGATATGTTTACCTCCTAACTAGTCCAAACAAAGTTACAAAGTCAAAAATTGTGTTCCAAAACTTTCCCTCTATAACTCTTAAAATTAATTTTTCTTAGGATGCCCATATTGTTTACAGGTACTACAATCAAAGAGCCCCCCACACATATTGGGAAAACTTTCGGCTCGTCATAAAACTGATAAACTTAATCCAAACTTACCGTCAGTTTTTGAAGTTGCTCGTATGGTAGCATTTTAAAACTTTTAATTAGTGTTACACTTACTAATTATTACCATACTATATATCTAAGTGCCTTATATCTAAGTAATCCTTAAAAACACAGTAAAGTCATGAATAGTTGCATTATAAAAATGCATATATTTCTTTTCAGTTGCTACTCGTTGCTGGAAAATGGATTGGGATGAACTCGAGCGCAATCAACAGCAATTTTCATCCATGGTTCGGTTTCTGAACGACAATAATTTAGTTTTGTTGGCAAAGCGTACGTCTTCTATAGTCGTTCCCTCAGAAAAGACCTTACCCTCTGCATTTTTTGCATTCTTTCCTGCTAAAAATGCGCTTTTGATAAAGTCAGTGGCAAGCAAAGAACTACTGATGCCGATTGGGAACCTAGAAGAAAAAGAAATTTCGGAAGAGGCCGAGATGGTAAAATTTACAATTGTTTATAACTCAAAGCATATAGATATATAATAATATAGTTCATTCATGCGAGTGGGTCTGGTTTGAATCCCGGATAAGGCAGGGATATTTGTGTTGTCTTGAGTACATGCGGAGAACGTGTTCGTTAAAATCTGTTTGTCCGAAAGTCCTGTACGTGGTCCTAGAACAGTACCATGGGTGCAGGTTGTCTGGAGAAAAATGCTTCTCCCCTCCAGCGACGTGTCTAAATTGAGGAGGTGGCGCCATCTCGGAGCAGAAGTCAGACTTCCAACCCTCATGAGTGCTCGAAGCCTTGTGCCATGGAAGCTACTGAACCTCTTCTGCCTTCCAAGCTATGCCTGGAGGCACACGGCAACAACAACTATATACTTCATTTTGATTATTAATGGAGAGAGAGTTTTATGCTAAAATAATGTACTTGCAGGAAATCCGCGAATGCATTCAGAAGTTGGAAGAAAAGGAACTTTATAACCCAATGACTGTGGCTTCTGGTCTTTACGGGTTTTTATCATCGTCAGTCGCCAAATGTAAACCTAAACCAGCAACAAACTTTATTGTGCCAACTATAAATAAAAAAGAGGTAAGTGCAGGTTCTGATGAAATGTATTGCCATCTTTCAACAACTATTAACATGCAAGAAGATGTAGAAATACCAATTCATTTCAATTAATTGCAACACCCTTATGATTTCTATACAAATAATTAAAAAGTTTGCTATAGAAAATTTTCGATGAATAATTTATGTAACTTTATAAACGGGGTTAAATATCACAATAATAAGCTTATACACCGTAACAAAATTCTTAGCTTAGTGAAAGAACGTGCTATGTGACAAAAAAGAAAAAGAGAAAATGAACTTTAAAGTTTTTGGTTTGCACATAGATTCGTTAAGAACGGTTCTTGCAAACGGTAAAAATATATATAACTTAGAGTATCTTTTTTTAAAAATGTCATCTGACATGTTCTTCCACTAAGCTCTTCAATATTGTAATGGGATAAAAATTATTTTCATAATTACCCACATAGCCATATGTGTGTGGTATTATTAGACAGCTTGGTGTAATTATTGGATACTTATTCTAACTTCAGTTTATCGTCAGGTAATACTTCAGACCATGTCAATCAATTGACAGTATCTTAAACATCATTTTTAACATTTATGATAGTTTATCAAAAGTATTTTAATGCTAATTAACGGTTGCATATCCACTACCCAACAAGCCCTATGTAATCACCCTTTTCTAGACAATATTAAAGTTAAACATTTACTCTGTTAATCAATAGGTTTTTTGTTGTAGAATTCTGAAATAAAAAAGAATAGGCCTGCTGTACCTTCCGCTGCTGGGACATCAAAAAAGGCACAAAACATCTCTTCGTTTCCAAATGATTTTTTGACAGCATCCACAATATACAAGAGAAAATTTCCCAATAATCTTGAATAGAGTCAAATGACTAACGTGGATGATTTGTAAAATGTAATTTATAGTGCAATTTCAAAGAATAAATTGCTTTAAATTAGTCATTTGAATGCGATGTTTCTATTTAATATTTTTTCGTCATACAGTAATATTCGATGTTTTTAAAATTACTCTACATGTTCAAGTATCTTTTAGGAAAACATTCATCCAATAAATATTAATAGAAATATCTTTGTAGTTGATTTTATTCACCGATCATCTAATACGAATATTAAAAATGTAAACTTTGCACATAAATGTTTTGGAATCATGTCTAAATATGATTAACTTGTCAAAATGGCCGTCAAACTTATAAAAGAAAAGGAAAAGTCTATTAGTTAATAAAAATAATATACCATTTCTATACTTAATAAATATTAAAAGTAGTAATAAATAATATTAGAAACTTGTTAACAAAGTTGTAATTTTACCTCAAAGAAAACGTCCCAGAAAACAAAAATCATGCGTAAAATTTCAACAACGTAAAACCGATAAATGGTTTCAGAATTTTTTTTAATGAATTTTAAAAATGCTAAAATTACGTGCTTGTTGCATTGGTCTTATCCGTATTTATTGCAACTTGAAATTAAAATAAAAAAGTGTCTAAGTATTACTAGCATGTTATTATGAACATCTCTACAAATAAAGAATATAAAAACAGTTAAAGAAGTGAAAATTTAAATAAAAAATATTTTATAAGATGGTATAGCTTTCGAACTTGCTGCAAAATTCGAAATACATTTGCTTTAAAGTTAAATCATATTTTCATGCAATGAAAAAGAATGAAAATAGAGAAGACTATTTTTGTACTTATTTATATAAAGCACAATGATGCAACATACATGATTTATAAAGAAAATGTCCTAAAGTACAAATATTCGACTGTTCCGTTTTTAACTCTTGAAAAAACACCCCCGTTTCAATATATCCCTTAATATCAAAAAATGGAAGGTATAAATTGCATTTTCATTTATGTAAGAATCTCTAGCACCTTTGAAAAACTTATTTGTTAAGCAGAATTTATTCAATATATCACATCAATATACAATAATGGTTAGGTGTGAAATAAATTTCCATTTACACAAGATTCGTCAAAAGCCTCTTAACACAACTTATTCATTACGTAGGAATATTCAACAAATTCGTTTTTTACTCTTCGAAAAAAAAAGGTTTCAATCTGTCACTCCCAAAGTGAACATCATCCCAAATCAGTTACAGAACCAAGCATTCCCTAAATCAAAAGGTACATCTCATTTCCATATACACCTCCCCGACATCATCCCGAATAATCGAGGCCCAGACAGACAGACAAACGGCATCTACAAAAAGAAGCGCAATAAGAAGCCCCCATACGCAGCAGAAGCAGCGAAGAGCGAGTTAATCGAATTACTGGCGCATGGCGGGCGCGTCGTGGTTTCATTGCCTTAATTTCACACTTCATAAACAATATTTGTTGGCGGAGATTCCATTAAAATTTTAATCATAACTGTCGGCCGACACGTGTAGGGGGTGGGGGCGGGCGTCCGTGGGCCGTGCCTAACGCGCTCCGACAGCCTCATCTATCACAAGGGCAGCGGCCGGAAGGACGAACAGAGAGGGAACGCGCAAATATTGAGGTTGGCATAGTTATGAGACAGTCCCTGTCATTGTTACTCTCTGAATGTTGAAGTGTTAGCGGCTCAGTGGCTGAAAGGTATTACGTGTCCGCCTCATAAGCCCAAGTTTACAGGTTCGAGCCCCGGCTGAGTCGTCAGATTTTCTAGATGGGAAAATCGAGGGCACGCATATGTCATATGATTATGCGGCATGTAAAAGATCACTTGATTACCCATTTGGCTTAGGTTCTCTCAGCAAAATTAAATCCCGGCATACTTTAACGGCCGTATTCACAAGTTCGAGTCACCCGCAGGTTTCCCCCGTCTGGGGAATAGATCGGTGTATTTCGTCAAATTCCTTATTCACAAGTGCGAGTTATGCCAAAAGGGAGAGATAAAGAGCCGAATCTGCTCTGCGGGTTATCCCACCAATATCGGTGGGTTTTCTGAGGGATATCTCTGAGAAATGTTCAAAATCAAAACAAACATAGCTTATCGGGTTCTTCTTTCAAACTAGTGATTTTATTATTTAGTTCTAATCCATTTTAATTGATCTTTATAAGATTGTTCATTGTAGAAGTACAGCATATTAGAAAGTTAAATACATTTTCAACATGATTTAGATTTATACTAAATTTCTACGTAGAGACTTACGTGAGGTATACGATGATAATTTTTATTGTACAATCCATTTAAAAACGTATGTTCAAATTGACTAAAACTGTTTTAAAAGTTGTGTGCTGCGGTAGTTATGCACAAAAATGTTACAAATTTAATAATAAATTACAAATAACAGAGGAATATTGTAACCATACTAGTATTTGCCACTGTAAAATATAATTGGCAGGTTAATATTCTTGGTTAAAGATTTATACATATACATAATGATAATTATAAAGGCATTAGTTTTCTTATTTTCCATTATTCCTTTATATTTTTAAATTTTATTAAAACTTCAGAGCCATCTGGCATAAAGTTTATTTTCTCCGCTTCAGCCATTCTTTAAAGGGGAGTCGGATGGGTGTTTGGGTCAAAAATGTCGATTTTCTGTGTTTCTTTTATTTTTAATCTGTATCTCTATAGCTTTAATTTAAGACCAAGGTTATCGATTTATGTTTAGTAGTTTTCTTTTAATGAGCATTTTTCAGAAACTTTATACATCAGTTCTTACCAATACCTTAATTTTTTTTTGTTGCGTTTCCTGAAATATAAGGTTTTTCAACACTTAGGGACATTTTTCTCAGGAACTATAAAATATACCAGCTGTTTTGTTTTATTATTTCTTCCCCATTAATAGCTATTTAAATTGAGGAATTTTAAAATATCTCTGCTCAATTTTAAATATCTCTGCTAAAAAAAGTTATCTAATTTTAAATTGGATTTTTTGGGTTTTTTTAAATACATATTTTAAAAAATCACTTTGAAAGTATTTTTTATACTGTGAAATATCCCCAGTTTAAATTAAAGAGCTATATGTAAGGAACCAACTATAAAAAAATTCAAGTTCCTGAGAAAAATTTTCCTAAAGTCAGTAAAATTATCATGGGCGAGATAGAACTATCCGACTCCCCAGATGCGATTGCGATCTGTCTCACGCTGCAAATAGAACAAGTGCGAAATATTTCTAGCAGTAAACAACGTCACGTGATTCCGCTTGACCAATGATATGTCCTGTTACAAAAGCTGAGTGAAACCTGGGGAAGAAACTCAAAATGTTAGTTGGTTGGTTGGTTGGTTGGTAGACATATATATTCAGGTTTGTGTGCTTGGTCAAAGACCCGCTTATAAACCTTCGTCAAGTAAGACAGACACAACAGACAACACACACACACATAAGTGGATCCATCTAATTTTTAGAGACAGAGGCCAACTAGAGGATCCCCAGAATTGGCTTGTCCCCCCAGAGGTATTGATTTGGTATGGGAACTTGGAGGACTTTCGGACCCAACAGATTTAACGAGCACGTACTCCGCATATACTCGACAAACACAAACATCCATGCCTTACCGGGATTCGAACCCGAACCCAGAGACTCCAAAGGCTAGTGCCCTAACCGTTGCGCCGCCGGGTCGGCACTCAAAACGTGAAACCCAGATATATCTCGCGGTTGTGAATACGAATTTGAAATAACCTTCAAGTTGTCCCTTCCTCTCAGGATTCATGTTCTGGGGATATCTCGCTACTTGACTCGAACTTGTGAATATGGCTGGAACATCCACAAAGAGCTCTGATTCACTGTAAGTCTGTAATCTGATGGTGCCACAAAAAAAAAGGCTATCAGTTCTGGGGAATATGCAGAGTCTACCAAGGCTTAGCCGCAACTAAGCAGCCCCATTGAAAAAAAATTTGAGGAAAAAACCTGAGGGATATAAACGTATTACGGCCGTATTCACAAGTTCGGGTCACCCGCAGGTTTCCCCCGTCTGGGGATAGATCGGTAGGTTTCGTCAAATTCCTTATTCACAAGTGCGAGTTATGCCAAAAGGGAGGAGATAAGGAGCCGAATCTGCTTTACGGGTTATCCCACCAATATCGGTGGGTTTTCAGAGGGATGTCTCTGAGAAATGTTCAAAATCAAAACAAACATAGCTTATCAGGTTCTTCTTTCAAACTAGTGATTATAATTATTTAGTTCTAATCCATTTTAATTAATCTTTATAAGATAGTTCATTGTAGAAGTACAGCATATTAGAAAGATAAATATATTTCAACATGAGATTTAGATTGATAATAAATTTCTACGTAGAGACTTACGTGAGATATGCGATGATAATTTTTATTGTACAATACATTTAAAAACGTATCTTTAAATTGACTAAAACTGTTTTAAAAGTTGTGTGCTGCGGTAGTTATGCACAAAAATGTTACAAACTTAATAATAAAATACAAATAACAGAGGAATATTATAACCATACTAGTATTTGCCACTGTAAAATATAATTAGCAGGTTAATATTCTTGGTTAAAGATTTATACATATACATAATGATAATTATAAAGGCATTAGTTTTCTTATTTTCCAATATTTCTTTATATTTTTAAATTAAAGTTATTAAAACTTAGTCATCTGGCATAAAATTTATTTTCTTCGCTTCAGCCATTTTTTTAAAGGGGAGTCGGATGGGTGTTTGGGTCAAAAATGTCGATTTTCTGTGTTTCTTTTACTTTTAATCTGCACATGTATAGCTTTAATTTAAGACCAAGATTATCGATTTCTGTTTAGTAGTTTTATTTTTATAAGCATTTTTTCAGAAACTATGTACATCAGTTCTTACCAATACCTTAATTTTCTTTTGCGTTTCCTGAAATATAAGGTTTTTCAACACTTAGGAAAATTTTTCTCAGGAACTATAAAATATATCAGCCTGTTTTGTTTTATTATTTCTTCCCTATTAATAGCTATTTGATAAAAACTGAGGAATTTTAAAATATCTCTGCTCAATTTTAAATATCTCTGCAATACATATTTTTAAAAAACTCACTGTGAAAGTATTTTTTTTATACTGTGAAATATCTTCAGTTTAAATTAAAGAGCTATATGTAAGGAACAAACTATAAAAACAATTCAGGTTCCCGAGAAAAATGTTCCTAAAGTTAGTAAAATTAACATGGGCGAGATAGAACCATCCGACTCCCCAGAGGCGATTGCGATCTGTCTCACGATGCAAATAGAACAAGTGAGAAATATCTCTATCAGTAAACAACGTCACGTGATTCCGCTTGACCAATGATATGTCCTGTTACAAAATCTGATTGAAACCTTAGGAAGAAGCCCGAAAGGTGAAACCCAGATAAATCTCGCGGTTGTGAATACGAATTTGAAATAACCCTCAAGTTGTCCCTTCCTCGCAGGATTCGTGTTCTGGAGATATCTCGCTACTTGACTCGAACTTGTGAATACGGCGGTTAACCCGTCAAGGGGCGGTTAGCGTTTCCAGTAGCGATATATATAATAATTTTTAATAAAAGAATCAAAAATTAAAACTTTAAGCCAGTAGTGATAAAAAAAATACCTTTACCAAAGCTTATCCCTCAGAGGGTTAGCATGTGCCTAGCTATTTCAAACCTCCGCCAAGTGAGGTTCTCCAACAAGATAACTACGTGCAAATAAAACTAATGCAACTTAAATCTGAGTTAATCTAAAGTACTGATAACACCACGTAGTTGGTTGGTTGGTAGACATATATATTCAGGTTTGTGTGCTTGGTCAGAGACCAGCTTCGTCAAGTAAGACAGACACAACACGCGCACACACGTAAGTGGATCCATCTAATTTTTAGAGACAGAGGCCAACTAGAGGATCCCCAGAATCGACTTGTCACCCCCAGAGGTATTGATTTGGTACGGGAACTTGGAGGACTTTGTGACCACGACGGAATCTAACGCGCACCAGTCATCATTAGCGTACACGGGGGTCTTCGGAAGGCAGTGGGGCTCGAACTCGCAACCTCAGTGATGCCAGTCCAAGACCTTACCTACAAGGCCTCACCACGTAGTTTGTAAACATGGTATCACGTTGAGTAATTTTGTAATTTAATCGTTTCCGGCTGTCTATTTCTAGCCTCCTTTAGGAGCTTCAACACAGCCAATTACGCCTCGTCATTTAGAACCCTGGTCAAGCGTTGGGTATTCACTTTAATAAGGTGGTGTCAGTCTCTTCAGTTGACTGCTGTTCAAGATTATAAAAAGCCCGTAATCGAACCAGAATCAAACCAAACCAGTTTTATGTACTATTGGGTAAGAAGTTATTAGTAAAAAATCTATATAAAATTTCGAGATTTTAAACTCAAGCAAGAAATTCATGGACTGGCATTCTTTGAAAATCTTTATATTAGAGAGTTATACGATTACTTTTGAAATCAGTATTAGTAGTTCAAATGCATCGATAGTTCGACACCATTAAAAAGAACTAAATCACACCAATTATAACGGAAACTGAACTCGATCGGTCAAATTTAACTTTGACCGTCACCTCTTCAACGTTTTGTTTTCGTGTGCGTTTTTATACATTTTGGGAGTGCATTTGGTATTCAATTAACAAGGAATTTCGCACCACTTCACGCATTTGAAGTTTGACAGCTACTCTGAAAACTTATGTGAGTACATTCTTTATTATTCATAAAGTGCTATATTATGCCTGCATTATTTCTTCACTATTTATATTTTTGTATAAGTTGCACCTGATACTTGACTTATTTTTGGTCTATGCGTCAAAACTCTAGGTACTAAAAATACATGGAAATATGTATAACATTACAAATATACCCCAGGTATCATAAGTTTTTCAAAAAAATATCGACGTTACGATTGCTGATAATTTTGCGTCTTGTTTTGTGTCGGCTATAAAAATAACCTGGAACACAAATTTGTTATCTCATTTGGAAAATTAATTATTAATATTGGAAAATATTTTTTAGTTGAAAATTACCTGTAGTTGACAAACCTTATTAATTTCCTTAGGGTATTTGCATCATAAGAAAAATTAAATATTGAGGTTTAAAACTATGACATTTCGAACAATTGGAGTTGGAAAATATAAATTACACAAATTGGCAATGTAATTTCATGCTATGATTTCCTATTTCCGGGTTAATAAATTCCGGATTAAAAAAAAGGAATCCCGGAGGGAAAAAAAATTGAGAACACTAGGAGAGGCCCAGTGGCTTAGTGGTAGTGCTTCGCATTGCCACGCAACAGGTCCGGGGATCGAATACCGGAATGGGCGAGGTTGACTCATCCTTTAAGTGGGTCGATAAAATGAGTACCAAGCATGTTTGGGAACTAAACACTGGGGATTCCGCGTGAGGCTGACCACCTTACCGGGACATATGCCTAGCACCCCAGAGCCCTAGGTCACGAAAGCTGAAATGGGCACGCCAGGCCTTGGCCCACTAACGGTCTGTTGCGCCGATGAGTTTTAGAAGAAATCCTTCTTACATAATCAAGGATCACTATTTTCAGTCGAGTCTTTCATTTCGCAGAAACTGACGGTCTCCAGTTTTTACATTATCTTGATGAATGATTGCAACGTATAGTTTTGGACCGGCAATTTTATAGATTATACAGTGAAAACTTCAATTTTAAATACCTGTTGTATAAAGGCCTGGTGAACGTTAAATGCGCCGTAGTCCAATGTCCTAAACTATGCATCAATATGAGTGTGTTGGATGGTCATTCAAGTTTTGGGCTGGTAAATTTACAGCATCTTTAAACAAAATTTAGAGAACCGCTACCATTAGTATTTATGTAGCTCTAGTGCAACGTTAATCAAACAAAAATTACCGTTATCATTCTGGAACACTAATAAGTTTTAATAGGTTTCAAACTATAGAATTTTTTTAAAAACTATGCAGCTATAAAAATGTAACTTTTATATCCAGTTAAGGTGCTCTTAAAAAAAACTTTTTGTATTTTATATGCAACCAATGACACTGCAATTTAAGTGATCCAGTACGACCTCAACACAAAATAATCAATCTACCTTAACCTTTAAAAAATGTATACTAAGTGCGGAGTCAATATGTGTTTGCCCCCTGCCTCAAGCCGGTACGTCAGAAGACGGGAGGCGTTAAGCTTCTGCGAAATGGAAAAGTCTTCCTGATTGAAAAGAGAGATCTCTGATTATGGAAGAAGGATTTCTTCTGGTCCGCCCAAATTGTTTTCCCCTCCAGGATTCCCTTTTTTAATAAAATTCCTTCTTGCGTTCCTCCTCAGCCAATTACAAGGCACGAGGCGAAGAATCCGCGCTGCTTATGATACCGATAAGTGAATTAGCTCGTAGGAGATTGCATTCGAGGGATACTCTTGTGTGCTGTTATTTAGGGGAAAGCAGTTGGCATGGGTATTAGTGACTTTTTAACATTTGGTTTTCAATCAATTGCTTGAAACTGCGATTTTTTTTATGCATCAAGCCGTTCCTAATTTAAAAAATAAAACAATTTGTTTGGTATCACCAAAAACAATTAAAATTATTTTACAATTTTTAGACATACAGTATAACTCCAATTATCCGAAGCGTTGCTGGTTATCCGAAATTCAAAAAAATTCTTACCGGCCTCCTGTTTCTGTTTGTCTTTGTTGGATGTCATGCCTAGTAGTTTGTTTTGGACTGAACAAAAAAAATAATAGAAATTATATCCAACAGAGACGAACAGTAACAAATAGGTCGAGAATAAAAATTTATACGTCGCATATAAAATTTTGTTAAACCAAGATGGCAACATAAGTTGAATAAAAAAATAACTCAAACTGTCAAAGCAGCCTCTTGCAGTTTGGTTTTGGTTGGGTTGAAGACGGCCAAAACTAGAACTGCATAATCTCACTTCCCAACAATACATTGAATAATTTATTGAATATACCGTTTTTCCGTTAACCTCCAATTATCCGAATTCCTGATAATCTGAACGTGGTTAGGTCCCAATTACTTCCGATAATCGTATGTTCTACTGTATAAAAAATACCTACTGTTTAACACTGATTCTAATAAGTCTACCTGATTTTAGACTGATGTAGGATGGAAGAGTATTTAAGAGCGTCTTGCTCTTGATATCAAATTTTTTGAATTTGAATCCCACTTCTGGCATATATGCTCTGACCGCTCAGAATCAGTTTAATATATTAGCCCTAGTCTGAATGATCATTATCTTTACATTTTCAAAACCTAAATTATATGAGTTTTTAACTTCATCGATTTCCTTCGACAAAAGTTCGGTTGAAAGCGAAAAAAATCCAACATTCTTTATTCATGTCGGTGAGCTAAAATAATTTTAACGTCGTCGGTCGATAGAAATTTTATTCACATATTTTGAATTCAATTTTTTACTTTTCTAAATTGAATCTAAATTTTCTCAATTTGATTGGCTCTTAGACTATATTTTGAAATATTTTCTAATGGTATCTTTGGGCTTTGAGTATAGACTTCTATAGCTAAATGGTTATTTATGCAACAAGTAGGTAAAATAAAGCTTTTATATTAAAAACGAGAGGAATTATATTTTACAAGAACCAAAGGCTAGCGCAAATTTTTTCCCGAAGTTGTAAAAAGTTGAATTTGCACAGGAGGTTTGGATACATTGTTTTTGTATAATCATGTGCAAAAGATATTTTTAACATTGTATACAGGCTTTTAATATAACTTAATCAATTACTTAAGTTTTCCAAAGTTGTAAAATATAATTGACCTCTTACTCTATATAGAATATTCTAATCTATTATCACGTAAAAAATGTAAGTGCAATTTACAATGAAACTGCAAAAAAATTAACTTTTCAAAATGAGATTGTTTCAGATGATGCAACTCCTGTTTTCATTTTTAATTTCCTGCGATTCCATTGGTTGTTTCACTTTATCATTGCGCGGTTTATATCGTCTGTGCTCCGTCTATTTTAGAGTTCTTTCAGCGCAACTTGTTTTTATTCTTGCTATTTGTTAAACTTTATGATTTAATTCGATTAAATTTTAAGTATGCAAATCATTAACAAAACGTCAAGGTTGTAAGAAAACTTATGTTTAGATGCAGACAAATTCAGCGAAATTGTGGAACAGCAATTTAATGTGATTCACAAAAGAAAAAAGAAGCTTTGGTTCTACTAAAAAGAAAAGTTTGTACACAACATTCGTTTTAGTAAGGTAAGAAAATATTGTACTGTTTAAAACAAATGTAATTCCAAAAGAATAAAAAATTAAAACTATACCGTTGGAACTGTTGCCACTTCACGACGTGAAACATGCCTATTGCTTAAAAGTAACTTTTTTACACTGGTTTCTTAAAAGCGTGATTATACACACAGGATTAATTGATTTGAATTTCTTTTAAGGGATTCAAAATATTTATGCAAATGTGCAAAAAAATAGGGCTTTTTAATCGATTTGAATAAATTATTTAACGAATGCAATGTAGGGCAAGTAAAATTAATTCCCTCGTTTTCATCGCGTGTTTGTTATAAAATAAATGAGTTTAGAAGATACGTTTGCTCGTATTGCTTATGAATTATTTTATTATCACTTTCAAATGAATTTTTTCTACAATTTTATGCTCTTTATTTTGTCGCATTAGTGCGTGAAAGTAGCTTTTAAAAGTGATTTCGTTAAGCATAACTTTTGGTATGATTTGCAATTTTAAAAAATTGCACATAATATTATGAAAAAAATACTTTAAAGGGGTAGCTTAGTTGCTTTAATTTACATTTTATACAGGGCGATTTCTTAAGTTGCAAAAGTAAAAACAGTAACAATTAACTACAGATGAAAATGACATGAAATTTCATATAATATTCCAAGAGAATGGGAATTTTTTGAAAAAATCAATTTAAAAATTGAATAATGAAGGGGGACCATAAATACTTGAAAGTGAGTAATGTTGCATACTGGAGGAGTGAGAAAGCGACCTGTTTTACCATCTTCAAAGCGATTTTAATTTTTTTACTACGTCTGAAATACAATATCTACCATTAAATATTTATCCTATCTTTAAACAAAATTATTTTAAATATTAAGTTATTTTCGAAAATAAAATAACAGTTGGAGAGAAACGACACGTTGTTGATTCCTTAGCATTCTTTGAGAAAGGTGAAGGAAAAGAGATTTTGTTTCTTGAAGAAAAGTAATTTTGATTTTGGAAGACTGAAGGAGTGAAATTTTTCAATCCATTCGCGTCCCATCCAGGGAATTAAGATGTGATTTCCGAACTGTTTTCAAAACGTTTTATTTCTTTGTGAAGTGGTGATGAACACTTTAATGAGAATAGAATAATGGAAATTTTCGGATTTGCTTTGGTTTGTTAGAAAGGCAGATTCAAATATCTTCAATATTGCCACAATCGTATTTGAAGTTTAAAATAATTAATTCTACACTTTGAGATATGATGCATAAGCATATATCCTTTTATCGTTAGCGTTTTCTATCTATATATAGACTTCAGGATTTTTTTAAATTTTAAACCTTGATGCCTTTAATCTTCAAAATATTAAAAAAAATTTGGCTCAACAAAAATATAATTAAAAATTTAATTCATTAAGTTTACTGTTTTCACAAGTTTACTGTTTTCACTTGTTTAAATCCCTAAGGTGATTATCTCATTACCGATGTGATAGTTAACAAGAAAATCTGTCACGCGAAAATGAACTTTCTTCAAGTAAACAATACATAAGACCATTGTCCTGAACAATATTCATACGTCAAATTAAGTTACACAAAAACGAATTTTTTTAAACCCGAAGTAACCGTTTTTATTCGTAATTGAAGGTGTTAATGGTATTCACAAAGTTGTCGTTAGTGAGTTAATACAACTTCCTTTTTGTACCCATCTCGCTTTTGTATACGTTTACTGGTAATAAAACTTAGTTTTTCATAACTTTTAGTTAATTTTTGCATGGTCTTTTCAACTATTGCTACAACTTTCAAAATTCTGTAAAAAATTATTTTCTATTCTATTTAAAAGTAGTTTCAAAGCTATCGCGTAAGAAATAATTTCCGAGGAACATTTAAGTTACCAAATGCTTGCTTTAAAACAAAAAATAAAATTTAAATTGAGCTGGACAATTTTCCTTTCAAATGTGGTAGCATTATAATTCTTCTCTGTTAATAGCAACTTAAAAACCAATAATTTCATATAAAATTTGAAATTCAATATTTAATACAGTTTATAGAATTTAATTTCTAAATAGTTAGATTAAATAACATTAAAATATGTTTAATTATGTTTATAAAAAAATAGTATTTCACTTTCTTTTCATAGGGCCTTTTAACAGAAATCAATGCAAATCGACGGATTATGAGCAAAATAAATTTAATGACAGTCAGTTTTTTTCCTGATAAATAATAATATAGTAACCTTTAATAAATTTCTTAATTTTTGGAAAGGAAATTTATTGGTTTGGATAAATGCAACAAGTTACTTTTTTTTTTATCAAATACACTTCAATTTGTAACGGATGACTTAAACAAAAAGTGCTGATATGCTGCAAAAACATATTATGCGTATAATGGACAGTTATTTTGAGAATATTTTACAAAGCCTTCACCAAAAATTGCCCACAAACATTGCATATGCTCTTTCCTTGAAATATATTCAAAACCATTTCGTATTATATATTACCCAAAATATATTTCAATTTATAAAAGTTGCTCCTAAAAACGTCTAATACCGACTTAAAGCTTTAAATATAAAAAAATACTGTGGTTTCTATATTTCTGCACATTAGCTGAAAAGGGGCCATTGTCCAAAATATATAGGGGTGTTTCCATAACACACTTTTATGATCTACACGTAATAAGATCACAAAGAGTTGTCTATAGGTAAATCCTACATCGGCCATTTTACTACTAAGGTAAAGTTTTAGTACACCACCAAACATAGCTTAATTGCGGGAATAAAAGTGGTGAATAACTGCCTTTCATGAAGGAACAGATTTATAGTTTCCCAAAAAGGCCACTTATTCATAATGAATACAGAAAGGTTTCAAGCTTTCTCTTGGGTCGGGCGCATTTTAATTTAAATGGACAAAGGCGCTTTTTATGAAGCTTTTATGGCTTAGCAGCCATAATGTTTTTATTTATGAACTAAAAAGCTTTTTAATATTCGCGTTGGGGCATTTAATTTTTGGAAATGGTCAGACTCCAAATGCACACTTAAGGTGCTTGAAATTTTCTTTACGTTTTATCATTTTATTTTAGTAATTTAAAAACTTGTGTGCCGCTATTTAATGTGGTTTTGCAGGGGAAAGTTCTTTTCAGTATGATTGTGCTTTTGGGTTTTACATCATATGGATTAAAATTGTTTGGAATTGTTTACAAATGCTATATGCGTATGAATTTATACATTAATAAAATAGATTGTGAATATTTGGAATAGTGTAACTTATTATTTATTCATTACTGTTTTCGAGTCTTGAATAGTTCTAATTAAAGTGATTCTGCCATTGCCACTACAATTCGTGCGTTAAAGCAGTATACCAGTTACCATTCTAGTTAGTAATACTTGCCATAAATAAAAATGTAGTGAAACTCGTTTTTTTTTAAACCCTCTGAGGAATACAGACGTTTTAACCCGTCACCTGACACTCAGTTTTTAGCAACACGCATAATTTCCAAAAAGTTATAAATTTAATTATTTAATTAAATTTTAAAATTGAAAACGTTGAGTTATTTACAACCATCTACTACAGAAATATTTTTTTTTAAAATTTAGAAATTAAATTTTCAGTTTATCCTTTTCTTCCCTATTTTCGGTTAAAAATTTTAATTTAAATCTCGTACAGTGAAAACAAGTTTAAGGACAAGTTGAAAACAACGTTAAATATATTTATTTTTTAAAGCGATATCGCCCTTTCCGATAGCTGTTCATTATTTTTAATATTTACAAAGCACAATTTATTTACAAAATAGTTAGAAAAATTATTCTTAAAAAAATCAGATTAGCGCTTTGTGTAAACGAGTTCAGCATTTAGCTATCCTCGTTATCTTTAGTTTCACTGTAAGGAAACGTAGTCCCACCGAAAGCAACTTTGACAGGGGCAATAATGGAAAGCCAAACCAAAGGATTTCCTCAAAGGGTAGAATTTAAATGAATTTGTTGATAATTACTGCATCGTAAACTCTCAAATAATAATTGTATAATTTAATAGTATATGGTTTGGAGTAATTGATTCACTTGGTCCTAAGGGTAATAAAAAGACACCCATTTTATTATTAAAATACTTTTTATACAATTAAACCACTCATATTTTTATTTGGTGTCTTTCTGAAATTCTTGTCATAAATTTTTAATTACGAGATATTTATTTTTGTGATATTTTTCCAAATTCCACAGCTTTCATTTTTAAAGCATTCCAAACTTTTAAAAATACATGGCCCTATAATTATACTAAAACTTCACAAGAGTGACGTTCGTTAAGTTCTTGCTTACTTTTTCGCGAGAAAGAGCACTTTGAAAACGCCACTTTAACTTTTTTTAAAGTGATACATGGGCTGTAGGGGACTGGTATGGTAGGTATTAACTGTGTCTAGAAAAGTAATAACGTTAATATTATAAATTTTAGATATATGTATTGAGATAATCTGCAAATTGCTTATGATATATAAGAATGAAATCCATAATTTAATTAATTTGGTGCAGTGTGGTCTATTTGCAAATGGTATTTTGGATCTTTATTGTGTTTGGGCATTCTGTTCAGTATGCTGCTTTTTTGTCGATAGTTTTCAGAATCGATCTACAAAAATCATATAGCATACTTTGCTCTCCTTCTGAGCGGTCTAAAAATGGGCAAAAATTTATGTTTATTTTATCTGTATAAATTTTTAACTTAATTTTTTAAATAACGTTTTGGTTTTTAAAAAAAATTCAGTTATGTTTATTTTTGAAGTTATTATCTTGGATTCCTCTTCAGCCAAACAAAATTAGTTTTATTAACAAAAAATTCATTATTTAGAAATAAAAATATATTATTTATAAATTTTTTAACATTTATTATTATTGCTGGAAAAACTGGTGTATAAATTACGGAAAAAGCCGGATCTAACTCTCAGAGGGTTGACCACATATATCTATATTTCTAAACTATGACTTTATGGAACTTCTTGAATCGGGCTCCGAATGACTAGCGTAATTTATGCACCGAATCTCTATTTCAAGTATCCATTATACTTCCGAGTCAAGTAGCAAAGTACAACTGACACTAGGGTGCGGAATATGATGTAGGGTCCACCACCTACCCTAGAGGTACGAGGGGAGAAGAAGCAAATTTAAGAGCGGAACGCGCACAGCGTTAAATAAATATACATTTGGGGCCCATTATTTACGGTATGCAAGGGGGAGTGCAACAAGAGGGTGTTACTTCGTAGGCATAGGATAAGAAGGACAAAAACAGTGTGTTGATGGGTTTTTACTTGTGGTTTCAATGAATTAAAACTAAGATGTTTATTTGTAGTAGTTGAATGTGTAGCTTTGTAATATTTTCATGAATGGTTTGCCAATAGCCTTCGTGTAGCTCTAGTGCGACGATAATTTAAAATAACCTAACCATTAATGGTTTGATTCTTTGCTTTATACCATTCTAATTTTTGTTGTTCATTGTTTATTTTTACATATGATTATTTTGCTTTTTATAACTTACCATCAAAACTAATTTAGTTTAATTTCCCTATAAGCTTTTTTTTGTTTCTAGCTTTTTTTCGTTTCTAGTTTAAGTTCATCCTGTAAATTGACTTTATATTTGAGTTAATTATAGTACGAGACAAACATGTTTAATTTTACAACAGCAAATATTTCCCAAGATGATTGGGCTACTAGAAACCAATGCAAATATAGTAAAGAAAGTCGGGAGTGCTCAATTTGAAGGTACACTCAGTGAATTAATTTTCTCAAAACGAGTTTTTTTATAGTAAATTTTAAATTCCGTCGAATGGGAGAATTGTGACCCTGAAGAGTAACTTTGTCCGAAGCATAAAACCCTAGTACTAACTTCCTTAAATATTTTTTACTCAAAGGTCAAGGGAAAATTGCCACTAATTGAAAAAGTACCCCCTTTTTTTAAAGTATTTAATGCGAAGTTACTAGCTTGAATAACTTAGGCCAAAGCGACCCCATTCAACGGTAACTTTTTTTTTAAATCAAGCAATGTATTTCTATAAAATAAAACTTTAAAAAAAATCCATGGAAACACAACTAAATTTGCATCAAAACACATAATCAGACATCAAACATTCCTTATAAATCCCTGCCACCAACAATACCAGGGCCCATTAGCACGCGCCAAATATCGCGGCGAAATTTTCCGGTCGCGTCGGTTTGACCCGGCAGCTGGTGGTCCCCGGGGGACCGAGGAGGGGGGGGCGACCGCGAACCCCCTCTGGGACGCCACTGCCCCCTTAAATGATGCCCTTGGGGGGGGGGCGAATTTATTTCACGGACGTGGTCGGTTTCTGCTGAATCATAAGTGAAGGACGGAGGGTATATTTTTTTGGGTCAAGTTAGTTGATGGTTTCCTTCCGGGTATGGCTAGACTGGTCAGTTTTTTTTAACGTAAAATGGGATTGGAGTATGAATAAACATAGTGACTAGAGTTTGTAAATGTTAATCCGATAAAGTCATGAAAAAATATCTTCTTCTCCCTCATGCCGAGTCCTCTAAAAATAAGATTTCCAACCACTCATGTGTATATGGCAAAAATAAGTTATTCACTAAAAAAAAAAGTAAATTTGCTTACATATCTTGCATAAGTTGTATAAATTCAAGAGATTTGGACTATTAATATCGATTTCTGTTTTACTAATTTGTCTGGGCTTGAAATGTAATTTTTTTGCAGGATATGAATGAAAACACGTACATTTTAAGAATTTTAGAGCTTATTGAAACAGGCAATACAGGACATAAAAAAAGTAGTACTGTACTGAAATATGTAGTATACTTTAAAATTAACATGACAATGAAATTTGTCATGTTATAAAGACTATTTAAGTTGGTACAAACATGTAAACGTGCAATGTTGGAAGTAAACAAATTGTTGTAGGTTAGCTTGTTATAGTGTTCTGAATATTGAATTGTATCCTATTTCTAGTCTAGGTATAGTTACAGATTAAATTTGAACACTTGGTAGTATCTATAATAATAAAAATGAAACGCAGTTCATACTTAAGTTAAGATTTTTTTTAACTTTCAGATTTTAAAATGTTCAATATTTGGTGAAAATTCAAATTATCTGAAAAATGTACACCACTTTCGTTCAAATCCAATGTTTTTCTTTCGTGTTACAATCGGCTAAAAAATTTAAATTAAACCCTTACAATACATAGTTTAGTTTAGTTATCGTCGCACTAGAGCTACACGAGGGCTATTGGCGACGGGCATCGTATTTTAGAACCACAGTCAAGTGACGAGCCGACACCTGAGTAGGCACCCAATGACCCAAAGCAACCGTTAAGGGCGACATCGTACGCAGCGTTAGGACTTTGAAGGATATTTAACGTGCACTCCCTCCACACGGGGTATTATTCGTCGGACGTTTTGGCTGCACGGGCCGTTTATAGGTCGGCAGTTATTTTGGCGATGCCCGGACCCGAACCTGGGACCTTCCGCATGCTAGGCGAATGCCTAACCACTGGGCCCCCCCCCCCTTACAATACCTAGAGGCATGAAACAGCACACGCCTCTCAATTACCACTCAATAAGATATTTTATGCCGTAGTTTGGCCAATTGAACTTTTCATTTTAAGTTAACAATTTTAAAGGAATTAGGAATAAATTTTGATTGGAAACTTTATTAAAAAGAATTTTAATACTAAATTTATAATTCGGATAGTTTTTTGATAAAATGTTTCTGATTCAAATACTGGACAAATTATACAGTTTAATTAATTTATTCTTACAGTTCAAATTATTTTTTTGTTTCATTTTTAAAATTTGTAAATAGTACAACTAGGTTTGGGGTATTAACTGTCACTTATAATCAGTTCAATTTCGACTGAAACAGCGCTTTGTTCGAATAAACCTATTGAATGCCAAGATGGATATTTCAAAGTTTTCTTTAGTGTCGGTTTCAAAATTTACTTTAATGTTATTTACTAAATTAATATATTATTTAAATAAATAAGTTTGACATAAAACCAATATATTTTTTATTAAAAATTACTTCACCAGCAGAAAATTGCCATTTCTTTTAAAACACACTATATTCTTGTATTTCTAAGTATTTACAACAAAAAAACTGAATGATAATACTATCTGAACAAATATCCTTAATGTCTACTTAGATATGTTCTTTGCCTAATTGGCTTTAATTTTCTAAATTTTGGCTTAGTGTTTAGCAATAAATTTGAATTTAAAATCTTCTAGCACAGTAAACTAACATTTTTTTCAATTTAAATCAATACTTAACAAGCGTTTTAAGCAGAAGTAAAAGTTAAATTGTTTAAAAAGATAAATTTTACTTAGTAGTTTTTTTAATTTTCGCAAACAAGTCAAATTTGTAGTAATCTATAAAGCGCACGATCACAAACTAACTTTAGAATCGAGAAAAATGACTAGTTTACTTAAAGTGTAATTGAAGCGTGTTAAAGTGGTAACAACCAACATTCGATGTTTCCGTGCTACTGCGGTTAAGTCGATTGCTATGGTTGATATCCCAAAAATCTTTGATCAACAATACTCCTTGTGTAAGATCGACACTTTTAGCTTCCACACTACGTTTATAACGTAAAAAGTGGAAGGTATTATATTCGTTCAGTCCGTCCGTCTGTCCGTCCGTCACCCATTTTCATAGCCCAAACTACAAATGCTACATGCAAGTATGATACGTCAAAAAATTCCGCGCATCGAAATTAGAATAAATTGAAAATTTCAGAAATGAATTCGAATTCGAAGTACTTCAATTATTTAAAAAACTGTAAAATTTAATGATCATTTAAAAAGCATAGGAAGCCATTTTTATTAGAATTTAATCCCCATTGCCATCGCAACAATCGCTCGAGAAACTTTAATTCTTTTAGACAATAAATTAAAATAAATTTATTTTTGCCACATCGATCATTGATCAGTTTGAAATGACGTCAAATATATTTCACTACGAGATTCTTTGTATGTTGATATGAAATATTTTCATTCTATTTAAAAGCGAGGGAATATTACATATTTATTCTTTGAAATATAAATTTTTGCAAACGATAAGTAATAATTATTGAATTTTCAAAATAATACTCATTTTAAAGATATCTTGTGTGAAAGCTATTCTAAAGTGGCAGTTACTAACACAAACCAAGTTGTTTCAATGTGAGAAATGAGTTCGTATAGTTCATATTAATAGTGTAGTACAAAAATACTTCATTCAACTAGTAATACTAGTTTATAGCAGTGCCAGCTGCGTACTGATAATTTCTTTCATAATTATAAAATTTTGTAAAAACTAAATTTATCTTTATTATAGCACGATGAACTAAAAAAAAAGTTGGTTGCGTTAGTACTTTTGTATAGTTTGGTAACTGTAAAGTGTAAAATATATGCGTTGTTGTGGGAATCAAGTAATTTTTAAAACAAATTTAATCGTTATAAATTTCTAAGTATCCATTTGGAAGCATTAATGTAAATTATGTTAAACATTTGATTGTTTCTATCCTTCGTTACGTGTTTCATGTATTTGTTTCGTATACTTTTAGATTACGATTATAAAAACCTATACGAAATATTTAACCTCTTAAGACCCGAGCAAAAATCCTAAACGTATATTCTTAATCTAAACATATTTTTCATACAAATATAGGCTAAAAAGTATGTTTTGCAAATAATTTTTTTAATTATGTTTAATAGTTACTGAGAGACACGCCTTAAGCTCTAAAAATACACATTTTTTGTGCTATAGATGCAAAACATAAGACCGCATCACCTATTTGTAGTTAACCGTTTATTTTAGCATTGTTTTTAATGCAAAATGCCTTTAAAATTAACTACTAAAACAACTTTTTGAAAAGTTAGAAAAAAATTAAATAATTTTAAAAAAAACTAATATTGTATTGACCCTCGTTCAACTTCATTTTTTTATAGAAATAAATTACTATTACCTGTAATCAAAGGCTAAAAACTTATATTTGAATCTTCATTCGGACCAGGTCAATTTTGGAACTAATTAACTTGTTAATTGTTTGTGGGGACGTTTAAAAAAATGTCCCCAAATGGGGACGCCAGGTCGCAAGAGGTTAAAAGTCCCAACTTTCGTTTTACTTAGTTAGTGCAATATTAATTCAGTAACCGCCCCCTTCCTCTCAAGTTCACTTTCTAAATGCAAGTTGCAAGTTCCGACTAAAAAAATTAAAGTGGCGCACGTATAAAAACATGTGGGCCACATTTTAAATAAATAGATTGCATTGGAAATTAATATTAACTTAATGGTATGCATAATTTAGTCATCTATATAAATTAATTTTAAAACATCTCTATTTCTTTTTATCAGTTGATGATTTCAGGAAAGTTCTTCAGCTCATTCCAGATTATAGAAAAAATTGTTTCAATTTTTATATTTGATCACTATCCAATAAGCCAGCAAAAAAATCGTCCCCAAAAATCATAAACCCATCACCCTCCAAAACTTTTCATTAACCCCTCACAAATTAAATTATTGCGGTTGCCATTCCACCAACACAAAAACATCATTAAAAAAAACTTGAAACAAAATACCTTATTTTCTAACCCCATATCCTCCATATCCATCCCTAATAAAAATGATACAGCAACTAGAAATCATTCCCCTCCTGTCCCAAGCGACTCCAAAAAATAAAACCTCCTATCCACCCCCCTCCATAAAGGGGCTATAGGAAAAGGCGTGACAAATTAATAGGGTCTTTTGGCGGGCTCGTTGAATAAAAGAAGGGCCTAGGAAACTGACGGCCCGGAAAGGGAGGGCCTTTTTGATGAACTGGTGTCCCTGCATTTTTCCCCTCGATTATGCGTGATTCCCTTTTGTCAGCCCAGAAAACATTAAAACGAAAAAGGGTGGCGTGTGTTGTCGATTGGATCTTGACTCTATTATGGGAGACCTTCTGTTTACATACAAGCGGGGTGTTTTTTGAGGATAATTGGGATGGAATTTCTGTCGTTAAAATACTTTGGAGATGTTTGATCATATCCCTCAATTATTTTTTTAAAAATAGTCTGTTTTTCACTAAAATATTTCATGCGTTAATTATACAAAATTCTTTCATGTATCATTAATTAGTGATTATGATTGTAAAGATGTGTTAAAAATGAATATAATTTAAAGAAAACAAACATTGAAACCATTAAAAAGTGTTGTAAAGAGATCTTGCTCTATTATGAGTTACCTTCTGTTTACATACAAACGGGGTGATTTTGGAGGATAATTGGAATGGAATTTCTGTAGTGTTTTTTTTTTCAGTCGTTAAAATACTTTGGAGGTGTTCGATTATACATCACAATATTATTTTTTTTAAATAAAGAATGTGTTTTACTGAAACTTTACTTACGTTAATCATGCAAAATTCCTCCATGTACTGTTAATTGTGGATTATGATTGTAACGGAGTTAACAAATGAATAAAATTTAAAGAAACTAAACAAACATTGAAAGGCACGAGGGTGGTGTATGTTGAGGATTAGATATTGACTCTATTATGGGTGACCTTTTGTTTACATACTAACGGCGTGTATTCTGGGGATAATTAGTACGGAATTTCTGCTGAATTTTTTCTGTCGTTGAAATGCTGTACTGGCGCTTGATCATAGCTCTATACTAAGTACTTTTTAATAAAAAGTTTATGTATGTTAAGCATACAAAATTATTTTCATGCGTACCGTTAATTATTGCGTATGATTATAACTGTGTTTAAAGTTAAAGTATATTTACCATTTTTAAAATTGATATCTAATAATTTCAGTTGGTGGCTTGAGGGTGTAAAAACTTAAATTAAAACTTTCATTTAATTCTCCATTTGGCTTATCAATGTATAAAATAGCTTAAAATATTAAAATCTTAATCGGAAAATTACGATTAGATTAAATTGTTATTCAAATGAGGATATATTAAAAGACGTATATTACATCGTATATTTGTGATTAATTTTTAATGAAAAGAATTATGTTAATATACACTACAGTATTCGCAAAACGCACAAATTAAAGACATTTAGATACAAAGTATGAAAAGACATAACCGTAATAACAGGTTATAACCATTAAATAATGACATTTCAAGTGATTAATAGAATTGAACAACTATAAAAGATGTCATTGCTTTACTTAACTGAATTTTTAACCAAAATTCTAAGAGTATTCAACAAAAAATGAAGGCATATGTCTTCTGTCTGGACGTCTTAATTTGTGCTTGGCACGCTTAAAACATCCTTATGACTTACGACTTGCGAACCATCTGTATTCCATACACGCCCTCGCTACTTGTTCTATAGGCTATTATGCAAGGAATTAATGGCCGACTGTAGATTTAAAAAGCAACAGAGATGACAACATTCAATGAAGACATCGCTCTGTGGATTACTTAAATATTAAAGAGGGATTTATTCTTGGCGTTATTCTTAAAGAACGTTTTAATTTTCACAGTGGAACACTCGTTTATTTTATTAATTAAACAAATTATACAATTTTGAAATTACTTAGAACGTTCCATTTTTTAAGCTGGTTGATATACTGGTTCATTGAGGAAGTGAAACTAGTAATTCTGAACACAGAAAAAATTAATAATAATGGATGCTAGCTTTTGATTTTGGTTGATTAAAATACGTAAAAACTTGGAATAGGAATTTGTAACTTTAACAACAATTGGTATTACATGTAGTATTATATATCTATAATATTGTAGTTGAAATATAAAATTTATACTACAAAATTATAAATTTAGATTACATAACTCAGTACGTGTACAAAAGATTGTCAGTTCCAAAAACTAGCAAAAACTTTTAATTTAACTTGGTTTTTTTTACAAAATTGAAGGAAAAAATTTTTGGAGGTAACTCGAATAAAAAGGAATTTTATCAAAAGAAAGTTTCTAGATCCAGTTTTCTATTTACTACTATACTTAATTTTTTTAACATTTTCGAATTTCCTAAAATCACATAATTAAATAATAATTACCCTTAGCAATTTTCAACATTTATTAGAAGCTTCAAATAGTTTTTGCTACAGAACATAACTGGCTTTTGAGTATTGAAACTTCTTTTGTACTTGCCCGGTTTTCGTTAAGTCTTGCGATGTGAAAAGCAACTAAGAAAATGATCTTTTATTTCTTCAATATCTATGATATTAATGAGCGAAACATTATCCCTCTTGCGTTTAAAGAACGAGACTGGAAAAGAAAGAACACCATGTAAGGGTGTGGTCTGGCTTACACGCCCATCGTTTTCAATCGTCTTGCTCGAATAAACGGAGCCATCATACTTCATATCGGCGGTTGACAGTATATTTTATTACACCATTAATAACTTCCTCAATACCATTTAAATTTCATTATCTTTCGTATATTTTAGATAGTTTTTTTAAAACTAATCATACGAAATCGTAGTAAATTATTTTTCTGTAATCGCATAATTGTATTTTATATCGACTATTGAATATTTTACTAATCTACAAATAATTTTCTCAGATTTTTATTTTATTATGTACTTTTTCAGTTTAAATATATACGAAATTTTATTAGTTCCGCTGTACAGCCATTATTGGAATACATTTATTTTTATCAGCAAAAAATATTTTATAAAGGTACTGTGAATAATTTGGGATGATTTTGTGGTTAAAAAAGAACTAAATATATAATGGATACTAAATATATATGCACAGTTGAAAACTAATTCGTTTTGGCTCTACCTGTATTTTAGATTTCTCTGCAATATATTTGTATTTGTTCTTATCGGATATTTCCAAAAAGCATTTTTTATTGCACGAAGCTAAGTTATATTTTCTCTTTCAACTTGCCTCTCTTTTAACAAAGTTTATTTTCATAACTTTTAAAGCAATTGGTTTGTTTCAGGTGACGTAGTTACTTTCAGATTTCATACCTTCTCTTTTTTCGATCGGTGCTTCGGCTCTGCTCCAACGTGACTTTGTTTCCCCAATCGAAGTTCGTTAATGAATTTATTTTCATTTAGCATTTCTGTTGCAACTCGAGACCTGAAGCATACCCATTACACAATTTATTTCCATTTTAATAAATCTGTTGAAAGTATAGATCAGGAATGCTATAGTTTTTGTTATTTTTTTTATTTAAGATATGGACATTTAAAAAAAATTTCTCAGTACGAAAAAGTTTATAAAGCCAGTTGTTGTTGTCGTGTCCATGATGTATGCAAAAACTAGATGGATCCGAAGCTGTCGTAGACAGCTTTCGCTATTTCTTCTGCATCTTCGGAGATAATTAAAACTTCTGGGTCTTCAAAGCCAATCCTATAAAGCCAATTAAATCAGATACAAGAATAACATAAGATTTTTCGGAATGTCTTTTACATTCCATTTCGATTCTAAACGAAATAATCTCTTCCATCGTGTTAGCCCCCGATATCAGATTTCCAGCACTTTTAATTGATGACAATTTAACACACCTCCCCTTTTCAAAACACCGTCGTCTACACTCTCATCAATCTCAGCTGATAAAAATCCACCCCAAGCAAGCTTCAGAATAATTTGAGCTCATTTGTATAGGTTAGTTCAAAAAGGGACTAATGCTCAAAACCTTATTTCGAGAATTGTTCCGATTTATAATACAGAACGCCATTGAAATCTGACGTTGAATTGCTCAGACGCAGAAATTATACGAGTAAACAAAGATATCATGACTGAAACGTTTTCCTTTAATTGATATGCTTTAAGTACTTAAGTATACTTAATGTCAAAATAAAAATAAAATTTCCTATTTGGTAGCCTGTTTTAAACGGAGTTGTAAGAAGAATTTATCGATAAAATTAACACAGAATGTAGAAGGAACTTCAAAATTTTGTATCGGAGCCTTTTCTTCACGTGACTCGTCATAGAGACTAATGAGTCCCCCGGAAATGAGTAGTTTCTTGTTTGTGAAGTTTCAACTCGCATATGAGTAAGCTTCTACTACACAAGTTCCGTCTACATTCCATTCCGTATTAATCTCATAGATAAATTATTTTCCAATAAATATTTATAGTGGTATTTAATCGTTATATTTGTACTTGCTTTGTATTTTAATCGTCAAATGACAAAAATTTCCTTTTTATTGGGATTTTATGGTTGTAATCACTTGAGTTATTTCTAAACATCTACATATTGGAATTTGTTTCAGCATAATTTGGTATTTCAAATGTTTGAACTATGTTTTTATGAGATTTTCATTGTAAGAGATTGGAGTTTCGACAAGTGCTTGTTTGAATGGAGAAGGAAACACAATATTGAAATCAAGCTTCTAGCTTATCTGTCGCTGGGAGTTTTACAAATGCTTGAAATGTCAAAATCGATGACAAATTGGGTCACATTAATTTTTTTATAAATGTTAAATGAAAACCGACTTTCCCAATGCTAGATAGTTTGACCAATATCGGGATTGAAGAAATGTTATGTCCCCAATAAATTAGTTTCAACAAAATGTCACTTAGCCCCTTTTACGTAAATACAACCCATTCATCTGTGATGCCACCTCTGATCTGCAGAAATCGGGGTTCAAAATCTCGTGCCTAATTTCTAGATGGATCGTTGTTGGGGTCTTCTATCAAACGGCCCTCGATTCAAGTGACACCATCGCAACACCCCTTGTGCCATTTGAGAGGGGTGGCACACGTGTCACAATTTGCATCGGTATCTGTTGTGATCCCGGGTCTGCATATTAATAGGGGATGTTTAAGTGGTAACAAAATGTTATGTTTTGTGCTTTATTTTGGCTGAGCAATATCAAGCTATAGTGATATAAATTGTAGAGTGATAAGGTTGTTTTTTGAACTCAACGATTTTCCCGTAGCTTCGCTTTTCAAGCGCCGTCCTAACGAGTACAAGGTCTTGTTTTCTTTATAACATACACTATGATCCATGCGAGCGACTTAGTTATAATATTTTTCATATAATCATAAAATCGTTGCGCATGCTACCATCCAACTGGTCTAAGTGACAGAGTTTGATGATGAAAGTATTGGTTAAAGAATTAGTTTGTTTGACCCATTACCAGTTTTACCTATTTGAGAAATTTGGTTCTTAAGTTAAAAACTACAGAAAAAGATATCTGTTTACAACCATACTTAACACGTTCGAGATAGGTGATTTTTGTAAAATAATGCATCGTAGAAATAGCAGTATCGAATCCTGCTAGCATGCCCGACATCTGTTATAAACGTGTAAAAAACAGTTCTTGAATACGAACATAAATGCGACCAACTGTTTTGAACGTATACATTTATTCACTGTATTATTATACTACGTATAGTGAATCTTATCTCTCATATAATACTGAAATCTGCACCATTTACATGCACCCAAGGTGCCTCCCATGCACACACACGCGCCTTTATAGACTGACCGCCGCTGTGTGGGCGTGTCGGATCGGGATTAGGGTTTGTATTCATTGCTGCATTACAATGAGTGACATGCGCGTATTTCTGAGTTGGGTTTAGACGTAGGTAGTTTAAATGCAAAGGTATAAAAGACCCTAGTTGGTAAAAGGTTGATCTGCACCTTCTGGTCTTTGGACCGATTACGGTCTACGCAAATGCTATTTTAACGGATTTGGTAATTAATAGAGCCTAAAAATCGCATGGATAGCAAAGGTTCTAACAGAATCCACTTTTCAATACTCATGTGCTTTATTATTCGGACCATGACGGGTTTAACATCCTAAAGTACACGACTTTATTTGCTGTCGGATTTTTTTTTGCACAGAGCGATCGATTTATGGAATAGGTGAGGACAAAACCCCTAAAGTTAGTTCAGATACATCTGTTTTTGCAAAAGTGTAAGAAATTATTTTAAAAATACAGAATATCCATAGCTTAGAACTAGACAATAGTGTCACATCAGTGTAAAATATGTAGCAGGTCACAGCTGAAAACATGCATTCCTTCGACACCTTCACTGAAAGTTTTTTCATACATTGAAAAAAAAAATATTTTGATAAAAATAAAGTTTTCATATCACTATATTGAAATGAACACATAATGTATGCATCATGCTCGAAATAAAGCAAATGTATTATCTTGCGAAAACAATACCCAACCTGTATTGAATTTCTCTATTTACTTCTGCATTTTCCTCGAACAAAAACCCGTTATAAATTCCCTCTGTAAAGAATTCCATTTTCGGGATTCTCCGTGTTTTATTCATATGCGGCATTGCCAAACCGATATCAAAAATGTCGGGGGAAATGCCGACATCTCAGCCGGACAAGCGCTGTCCGGCAAAAGTCCGGATGATGACAGTCCGGCAGTTTTTCGGCTCGCTTTCAGAAATAGGGGGAAGTAAATTCCGATTCTCTTTCGCCATTTCTGAGCGTGATGGCGTCAGAAAGAACGTCAAAAATGTAATCAAAAAAAGGTTTTCTCGGTTTTTGAACACGACATCGGGTGTAAAGGATGAAGGGAGATTGAATATATAGGGGTGGGTTCTTTTTTGTGGAGGCATAAAGAATAAAACAAGATGTATTGTATACTATTTGTGTAAAATATGTAGCACTGCAGTTGGAAACATAGCTAAACATTTTTTTTAGCTTCCACACTAGGTTTATAGTTTAAAGAGTGGAAGCTTTTGTGAAGGTTATGCTGGTCCATCTCCCACTTTCATATCCCAAACTACAAATGCTACAGACAATTATGATACGTCAAAAAAATAATTTAAAATATCAGCGCATCGAAACTCCGCAAATTCCTAGACACCGAAAGCAATTTTTTTTGGCACTATCTTTAAGTATATCTCGCTACCAATTTTGATGCTCAGATTAAAATTGAATATTAGCATCCATATTACTTTTATAACGTAAGAAGTGGAAGGGAACTTATTGCCACTCTGTTCGTAAATTATCATCCACTTTCATAGCCCAAACTACAAATGCAACAGACAAGTGCGATACGTCAAAAAATGTGCATCTAAATTAGAAGTCATTGTAAATTTCGAAGAAACAAAAATAAGAGTACTTCAATTAACACTGAAAAATTTAATGCTAATTTAAAAATCATAATGTCATTTTTATAGTGAACTAGCTGTTATACCCAACGTTGCACGGGTAGAGGTGGAAAATAATTGAACAGTCAATTTAACTATTTTTTTCTTTCATTTTAGTTACATAGATATGAAGATTACCCAGTAATTTTCCATTTAATTACACAACTTGGATATAGTAATGATTAATATTAATTTCAAAAATACCTTTGATAAGAAGCTCAAATTAAAAATAATACATATTTAAGTAAAAAATAATCAGTAAGAATTAAAAATGGAAAAAAATGTAAATCTTAAAAAGGTCTCAAACATTTATTTCAAAAAATGCGCTCATAAATGTCATCACAATTCCCTCATAAATACATAAAACCTTTTAGCTCATTTGGCGCGTTTTGGGACATAATTTAGCGAGAAAATAGATATAGCTACAAACAGATCCAACACAATGACCTTCGAACAACCGACCAGCTTATAAATTATTTATAAAAGAAATTCCCCATTTGGCGAGTTTTAGTTAATGATTTGGCGAGTTTGGCAACGTATTTGGCGAAAAAATAAATACATAAAACACTAATATGCAGCTCTAGTGCGATGGCCTTTATTAACCATCAAGTTCAGTAATAGCTTAACTATACATTTATCTTAAATATGCATACATGCAGTCAACAAAAAAAATCAATCAAAAAATCATCAAATCCCTAGAACCGAAAGGGATGGTTTTACGTCACTTACTTTAAGTATTCTTCCTACAATTTTTTGATTGCTACAGATTAAAATTGAATATTTAAATCCTATTACTTTTATAACGCAAGATGGAAGGAACTAAAAATGATCGTTCGTAAATTATATCTATTTCATCCAAATAAAAGCCAAGCGAAGAAGGGGCTGATACGTAAAAAGCATGTGTCCAGATGAGTTTGAAGTTTGTAAATTTCGAGACAATAGATACTTCTTTAGATCTCGTGTTTAATGCATTAAAAACATACATGCCCATTTTTATATAATTAAATTACCATTTCAATACTCAACTATCACACGAGAAACTTTATATTAAGTAAAATTTTAACGGATTTTTTTTGTGATATGATGTTTGGAATTACGTCATAATTGTCACATGAGATTCTTAGTTTCGTATTTGTTTATAGAAAGAGGCACGTGGCGTTCTATTTTTTTTAAGGCAGGCATTTTATCTTTTACATTTAAGCATAAATAAATGAATTAGTTACATCTTAATACTAAAATTTTTCCTTTTGGCGCAGTTTTTACCGTCTTGTTTTTTAAATGGTATTTAAAAGTAAATTGCAGCAGACATTCGTCTGTCTTTCCGTACCCACTTCTAAAATTGGTTCTATCCCTCGGATTTTAAAAATTCCTCTTTTTTGTTAAAAAAAAATATGACATCAGAGTCCTGTCATCCATACTTTTGTCCACCTGTAATTTTTTTTCCGTATGGTGGGGGTATTATGGTGTATAGTTTAATCTTTTAAATTGAATTAAAAAAAGCGGTTAAATTATTAGGATAAAGATTTGAAAATAATTAAATGACCAAAATCACTTGAAAATTCTTAAAACTGGGATTAAAGACAGTTTGTTGAATTTGTTTTTAAAAAAAATTAAATCTTGTGTGAAAGAGGTTTTTATTTGACAGTAACTGCTATTAGCCAAATTTTTTTTAATTCACTTCATACACTGTTAAAAAGTTGGGGTGCAGATAGCGCCGAAATCCTGGAACTTTCTAGCTTTCACCACTATTTGGAAGGTTGATTCACTACTCTTGCGGTGCATCAGAGTTATGGTTTTACTACAAAATTGGTAAATTCACACTCCAAGTGGCAGCTAGATAGATCTAGGATTCCGGTGCAATCTTGCGCCAAAAATTTTTTAAAAGTGTGTATAGGGTAATTTCATTTTTCAATTTTTTTTTCGACCATATGTACATTAGATGTTTTCGTGCTACTGCGGTTAAGTCTGATGTAATGGTTACCATTAGCATCTATTCTAAGCAGCATATGTCGTGTATCTTGATTCCACGGTCCCTGTCAGCAAGGAGGTGGAGTCGAGCTTTAATATAGGTATTTAATATTTTTTTACATTTGGTGTGTTTTTACATTGTAGACAAAAATAGTTTTTGCTCACTTGAATATGACTGAAAAAAATTTAGTAGTAGTAACTGTTGTTTAGGAACCGCCTTCATGCACGATTTAAACTTTTGAAATGAATAATTCATAGAACAGCATTGAATTGTATTACCGAAAGACATTGACAGTTTTTACATACATAGTTACATATTTATAGTTCACTAAACTTTTTATTATTAGAAGATAAAAAATTAAAATATTTTTAAATAGCAGTTAAATTTTAATGCATCGATTTTTTAAAAAACTTTTTTAAATTCATTTTTTTAAAAGATCCAGTTGACATCTTACAATACACATAATGTACAATTTTTTAGCAGTGAGGTATTTGTATATTGCATTAATAAATGTTGAGATGTGCCTAAAAGTTATGTCTGCTTATTCTAAAACATGTAACACTCTTTGCTGCTTTTTTAAATAACGAAATCAGGAACTAAACCGTTACCTCTAACATAATTACCAAAACGCCAATTTCAAAATACATTTGAAACTTCTTAATTTAAGTAGTAGAACCAGAGAGTAAAACATCGCGCTCTCGCACACTTTCTAGAGGAGTCACGGTGGGTAAATAATCTGACACTTTTTTTATATGTAATGTTGACTCCCGCTCGACGGGTTGTGTAGAATAAAACTACTAAAATAGCGATTTTTTTTTTAGTAGCTTTTATATCAGTCTACAGCTAGTAGATTTTTGAAATATTTTTAGACGTTAATAGTACTTTTGTGATTCTAAATTTCTTATTTTTATTTTCTGACCATACCTACATTGGATGTTTCCGTGCTACTGCGGTTAAGTCTAATGTAATGGTTGCCACCGCAAGGACACAGACAGCTTAAACGAAAACTGATTGGTTAAGGGATTAACTTTTGAACGAACCACCCTTCGTAAAATCTGACAGTGTGGGAGCGGTCATGAACCTTCAAATAAATCTGTAAAGCGACAGTCATCAACACGATTTCACATGTAAAATTATTCTGGATAGGTATTCATAATTTTGTGTCTTGACATTTGGTGAAGACAGTTTTCGGTCACTTGAATATGACTGATAAAAAGTAGATTCGTAACTGAATCTGATATTTAGGCTGCTTCCACACACCATTGACGCTCAACAGAGGAAAAAGTGCCAGTCTTTAAGCATTCTATATCAAACAATTACAAGCTAAATTTGGCTAGTTTCACTTTTGTTCGAAAATTCATTAATTATTCCTTATCGTTTGCTAAATTCATTCATATTGTAAAGAATAAATATCTAATATTCATCGCTCTTAAATAGAAACAAAACATTTTATATCAACATTAAACTAATATATCGCCTTCAAAACCTAACTGCACCCATATATTTCAAAACATTTAAAAAAAAACAAAAGCAACAAAGGGCCTTATCAAAAGGAATAAATAGTATAAAAACATCATTATTCATTAGTAAATGCCTAAATGTAAATGAAAATTTGCATGTTTTTAATCTAAAATAAAATCGGGCCTTCTTCCGCTTTCAAAACAAATAATCCTGACTATATAAAAATCCTATTTCGATACATATTATGTATGACGTCATTCAAAACAGACTTGTATCACAAAGACACGTTTTCCTTTTTTTAATTTTAAATAGTTTTTAGTATAATGCTTGAGTGGCAATGGTGATTTAAAAGAATTAGGAAATTGCGTTATGCTTTTGAAATGGGTATTAAATTTTTCAAGGTTTTTTTACTATTTGAAGTACTTCGTATTCGAGGTTTTTTTTTGTTGACATTTTCAGTGACTTATTTTCGGTGCGCAGATTTTTTTGACGTATCACACTTAGTATTATCTTGTATTGTATTTGTAATTTAGGTAGTGAAACAGGATGACGGGCAGACAGATGGACAGTCTTTATAAAGCTTTTACTTTTTAGCTTATAAACGTAGTGTGGAAACAAAAAGTAAGTTAGTAGTAACTGTTTAAAACCACTTCCACGCACGATTTAAAGTACTCAAATGAATAAGTAATCATACTTTATTGAGTTATATCACCCAAAGACATTCGCACAAGAAGTTACATTTTATAGTTTACTAAATTATTTATTATTAGAAGATACAAATGTACAAAATAAAAATATTAAAAATTAACTATTATTAAAGAATATTATTGAAAATATTTTTAACTTGCTTTACTCTTTTAGAAAAAATTTAAGATCCCGTAGACATTTTACATTACACATGACGTACATTTTATATGTGCAATGAGGTGATAGTATTTAGCCTTAGTAAAACGCTGAGGTATACTTAAAAGTTGTCATCTTATTGCAAACCATGTACCACTTCTTGCTGCTTATTTAAGGGAACCGGGAACCCAACGTCACTTCAAAATATCGAAATTTTATTTTAACTTTAAGTCACTAAAGCGTGTATTTATGCAAAAGCGGATATAATACATACGTCATACATCAATATAGGGGTTTAGTTGGCAAAAGTGTAAGTTAACTGCAACATAACTTTGTTGCCAGCTCCAAATGTTCTAATTCCAAACAACAATTTTCAGCCTTTAGGTACACTTTTCTCTTTCTATTGTATTTGAAGGCTTGAAATTTTCTAAGATTTTGTATGTGTTTATAAAACAAAGTAAACCCCAAAATCTTTTATAAAAAAAATGTCAAAATATAATATTAAGTACAAAAATACGTTTTTTTTTCATTTATTGCGAAAAAATTTTATTTAGGGTGATAACTTCAGAGCTTTAAGCATTCAACATCCAACTTGAGGGTTATTGCGTTTAATGGAATACTTTTAATTTATATAAAAAATATTTAAGGATTCCAGCAATAGTAGTGTTGGAAAGTGTACCTAAAGGCTGAAAATAGCTGTCTTCAATTATTGGCATTTGATGCTGCAAAAGTGTAATATTGGAATTAACTAATATCCTTGCAAACTACAGTCACATATGCATATATGTATAATATCAGATTTTTCTTAAATACCCAGTTCAGTAATTAAAAGTTAACATGAAAACTCAATAATTTAAAGCATCGTTGAGTTCCTGGTTCCCTTAAATAATGAAATCATGTGCCCAATCGTTACCTACGACATATAATACCAAAATGCCGATTAAGATTGGAACTATGACGTCATTTAAAAAAAACACATTGAAACTTCGTCATTTTAACTTGCAAAACATTTTTCTTTCATTTTTGTCATTTTTCTTTCAACTACATTTGTAGTTTGAAAAATAGATCGAAAACTAATGTTAACAATAAATTGTTTTTAATTTTGATAAACTTGATAAATTAATTAAATGCGTAGTTTTCTAAATATAAAACTTTCAGTTCGAGTTTTTCAATTAGATGCGCACTGTGTTACCCAGCTTGTTTATGGGCTACAACGCGACGTATAAAATTATCTGTGGCATTTGTAGTTTTGGCTGTGAAACTAAATAAGAGTTAAATTGACGGTCAGAAAGATGTCAATATCTATCTTTCATATTTTTAACGTAAAGTGGAAATTAATAACTGGAAAACACTGATAACCCTATACAATAACCGTTAACCCCGTTAGGCACTCTAAAAATTTTCAAAGACCATATCTATAATAGAATTAGTACGAATAAGGCAATTTTTTCTATTGATTGTAATATTAGGAGTTTGCTATTTCAATTTACCTGCATTTTTAACATTAGTACATTCCATTACTACTTATCTTTGACCAGATTTTTCCGGTTATACATTTCTTAAGAGTTTACTTTAGTTTATTTGAAATTTCTAAAACGAATAGTATTTTTGAACATTTAGAAACGCTTCTACTCACTTACAACATCTCAATATCATAATTGTGAAGCAAAATTATATTAATTCTAAGATAATTTATTGGAACAAATAAAGACTTCACACACCAAATTAACTATTTATAATTTTTACAGGTTTCATTAATATTTAAAATTTTCAAAGTTTATTTGTCATTAGAATATTAAAAAAGTCGAGTGATTATAGAATTTTACTTGCTTTATGAAATGAGAAAATATTTTATTATACGTCTAAAATACTCCACACATTTTCCTTAATTTGTCAATGCTCAGCAACCAGGAACTAAATCAATACATTTAAAGGTAATTATGCTCCCCTATAAGGTATTTCTAATATTTTTAAACCTAAAATGCTCTAAGGTAACTATTCTTTGCGCATGCGTGGTTTTTTTTTTTTGAAAACCTTAGGGCTATGTCCTGACTATGCCACAAAGGCAACAAAAATTGACGACTTGGCAGAGTCAGACCCCATGCTATTGCATCGCTTGGCGCTCTTGGCAGTCGCCAAATTTTGTTGCTTTTGTTGCCTTTGTGGCGTTTGGTGTCGTGGTGAGGACATAGCCTTATGATGCGTCCGACAGGTACTAGAAACTCATGTATCAAATTTGAAGTCCGTCGCCTTTTTAATCCAGATGTAGAGTAGTTAGTAGTTTCAGGAAGACGGACAGACAGTCTGACAGGCTGACCAATGATCAAACCTTACTCTTTTGGAATCGGCGCTCTCCAAAACGAGAAGAAAACATAAAATACCAATTTCAGATTTTCGACCCCATTTCAATAATTTCATTACCTTATGATACCCAATTCTTTCTAAATTTATAAATTCAAAATCTGAATGCAATTTCAGCTCTAACAAGAAGTTCATAAAGAACTAAAATAGCCTACTTTCCTGTTACTTAAATACTTACTGAAGTTCTAATCGGGAAAAAAACTAGGTTCCTAAAGTAAAAATCCTCAACAGCCGTTTCTACACTAGATTTATACACATTAGAAAAAAAAATCGAAACACAGCACCCAGCTATAATTTAAACTTCTAAAAGCCAAAATCAACTATTTTCCTTAATATTCGTTCGCAAATTAATTAAATATTATTTATCATCTGCTCGTGATTTATTTGTAGTTCGAAGAATAAATATTTATTAATAACAAAAGTAATGAAACTACTCCGAACTGCATTAAAAAACAAGAAATATAAATTAAAACTAAGCATAATTGCATGCAAAAGTATGCCTTGCCGCTTTCTTGGTAGATAATTAATGAATAATCAAAGAATCAAATTGTTCTACATTTTATGACGTCATTCCAAACTGATTCATGAAATTATTATTTTGCTTCAAATATGTTTAAATAAAGTTTCTCATGCCATTGTTGATTTGGCAACAGTGATTTAAATGACTCAAAATTGAATTTCAATGCTAATTCGCCGACAGATAGATTTATGTCCGTCCGGACGTACAGACAGACGGACAAAAAGTATGAAAGTTGGGTATCTGAGGTCATAGCTTTCTAACAAAAAAAGAATTTTTAAGATCCGATGATTAGAACCGATTTTGGAAGGGGGGTACAGACAGACAGGCGGACAGACAGGCGGACAGACAGCGGACAGACAGACGGACAGACAGACGACAGACAGACGGACAGACATACGAACAGACAGACATACGAACAGACAGACAGATGGACAGACAGACAGTTGGACATCAACCGCATTTCAATACCAACAGTGATTTAAATGACTCAAAATTGAATTTCAATGCTAATTCAATGGGAAATTCGCCGACAGATAGTAGATTTATGTCCGTCCGGACGTACAGACAGACGGACAAAAAGTATGAAAGTTGCGTATCTGAGGTTATAGCTTTCTAACAAAAAAAGAATTTTTAAGATCCGATGATTAGAACCGATTTTGGAAGGGGGGTACGGACAGACGGACGGACATCGACCGCATGTCAATACCTACTTTTTCATTTTTTTAATTCTTTCGAATTAAAAAAAGAAAAGTAGGCTAAAAATGTCACTTTTACTATTACCTAAATTATTTATTGTTTTCAAACAATTGCAAATCATTACAACTAAACTTTCTTTAACTAAAAATTGTTAGTAAAATGTGCTTTTATTTTTAAGGCTTTATTTAAAAGAATTGAAACTGCTTTTAGGTTTAAATTCAGAATTTTGTTTTATTGCAGAGTTGAAGCATTTGAAATTTCCAACCCTTATTTGTTGACGACTGTACTAGCATTTGATGTTTCCGTGCTACTGCGGTAAAGTCTGATGTTATGGTTGTTCATTCTCATCGTGCTTTTACCGTATTTGTGTAGATAAGTTGTGGTCTATAACCACCCCAAGCCCTGTTTCCCGACGTATATTTGCGTATTATTTAGAGAAAGTTTATAGTTGTATTGATTAGCAATCGCTTAAAAACAATATTTAAGGCAATAGTAAAATAGATTTTTTTTAGTTTAAAACTGAAGATTGGGTTCGGATTTAACTAATCTTTCTTAAGTGTAGGGCGACCGTAGGGAGACGTACTGCATTACGCAGAGCAGTTTAGTTTGTTTTTCAACTATCTAGCTATAAAATAAAATTGCAAATAGTGTCCGTTTTATTTTTTGTAATTTTTTAAAACAGACAGCGCAAATAAAATATAAATTCTAACAATTTAATGATGATTTTATAGTCGAAAAGTTAATCGTTGAAACAAATCTGGCTAGGCTACTGGAGTGCTTTTAAAAAGTTCCACAAGAGAAAGTTGCAAACCACAAAGATACTACCCATAATGATTACATAACATTAGAAAATAACTATTTAAATAAACTTAACAAAATGTTAGCAAAACTGTTTTCGTTAATTTTTACATGCACTATTAGCTAATTGCAAAAGTCATTTTATGATATTTTGTTATATATAATTTAAACAAATATTTAATATTAAGGGATTTAAGTGCAATATTCATCAGAATACCTTTATCTTAAATCTCGCGTCTTATGATTCTTCCTTTGGAATTGTTCCTGTCTTTTCAAAAGGATAAGGCCAGGAACAATTCCACTTTCTTTTACGGACTCGAATTAATCTTTTTACTTTTTCGAAAATGAAGGGTTAGTTCCTATTCATTATAACGAATTGGTTTAAACCAGGATGTTCTCCTGCTTCACATCAGCCTTATCCATGAAAATTTTCTATCGCTATCGTGTCAGTCAACGTGTTAAATAACGGCGACAATGCCCGCATTCGATGTTTCCGTGCTACTGCGGTTAAGTCGAATGCCATGGTTGCCATTCAATGAGCTTTGGTTTCAACCAAACCTAATGATGAATCTATAAAGGTTAGGATAGAAGCTCATGTTTCTTTAGCAATCATCATTACACCAATTTCATTAATAACACGTTGACTGCCCAGAATAGCGATATAAAATTTTCATCGATAAAGGCTGATGTGAAGCAGAACATCCGGGTTTTAAACCACTTCGTTACAATTAATAGGAAAAAAAAACCTTCTTCAAAAAAGTGAAAATTTTTGTTCGAGGCCTTAAAAATACGAGGAATTGTTCCTTGCTTTTTGCAACCGGATAAGGCCAGGCCAACATTATAAGAATCAATATCTAAGATAAAGGTACTCTGATGAACATTGCATTTAAATCCATTAATGTTAAATATTTGTTTAAATGTCTGTAACAAAATATAACAAGGATTTTTGCAGTTGGCTAATAGTGCATGTTCATTAACAAAACAGTTTTTCTAACATTTTGTTACATTTATTTAAAAAGTAATTTTCTAATGTTATGTGATTATTATGGGTAGTATCTTAGTGGTCTGTAACTTGCTCTCGTGGAACTTTTTAAAAGCACTTGAGTAGCCTAGCCAGAATTGTTTCAGTGATTAACTTATAGACTATGAAATCCTCATTAAACTTTTATGATTCATATTTTATTTGCATTGTTTTTGTTTGAAAAAACTACAAAAAATAAAACGGATACTATTTGCAAATTTGCTAAGTATTATTCCAAGCTCAGTAGGATCGGTTAAAAAGTGTTACATCTAATTTTCTACGTTATATATCCTCAAATTGATCACCTAAGAACCTTAAACTTTTTGCGGTGTTAACATAATTCGAATATAGGTGCTAACATCTCTACAAAATTAAGGCAGGATTATATTTTTCGTTGTCAATAGGCTAAAGATACACTTGGCAACAACACAATAACTGCAAAAGCTTTATAATCTATGTTTGGAAGTTTCTCAGTCACATCTGGGATTACTAGGTGTCAATTAAGTATCATTCAAAAGAATGGGTGAAATTGCTAGATCTTCTAGTTTAACTACTAAGACCATCTTGTTTCTCGAGTTTTCAAAAGAACTTGAACTCATAAGAACGGTTGGCGAAATGGTACTATTTATCAGAACGTGCTGTTATCGTGGATCGGAACCCCTACGTTTATATTTTAAAAGTAGAAGCCTTTGTGAAGGCTATGACGGCCCATCACCCACTTTCATTGCCCAAACTACAAATGCTACAAACAATTGCGATACGTCAAAAAATTGCGCATCTTAAATTAGAAGTCATTGAAAATTTCAGAATAAAAAAAATTTGAAGTACTTTAATTATTAAAACCACCTGCAAAATTAATTGCTCATTTAAAAAAGCATAAGAAGGTAACTTTTATTTAATTAAATCACCATTTCCACTCAACTATCACGCGAAAACCTTTATATTAAATAAAAATTTTAAGGAAATTTTTAGCCTACTTTTCTTTTTTTAATTCGAAAGAATTAAAAAAATGAAAAAGTAGGTATTGACATGCGGTCGATGTCCGTCTGTCTGTCTGTCTGTCTGTCTGTCCGTCTGTCTGTCTGTACACCCCTTCCAAAATCGGTTCTATCCATCGGATCTTAAAAATTCTTTTTTTGTTAGAAAGCTATGACCTCATATACCCAACTTTCATACTTTTTGTCCGTCTGTCTGTACGTCCGGACGGACATAAATCTACTATCTGTCGGCGAATTTCCCATTGAATTAGCATTGAAATTCAATTTTGAGTCATTTAAATCACTGTAGGTATTGAAATGCGGTTGATGTCCATCTGTCTGTTCGTATGTCTGTCTGTCTTTCCGTCGGTCTGTCTGTCCGTATGTCTGTTCGTCTGTCCGTATCCCTCTTCCAAAATCGGTTCTATCCCTCGGATCTTAAAAATTCTTTTTCTGTTAGAATGCTATGACCTCAGATACCCAACTTTCGTACTTTTTGTCCGTCTGTCTGTACGTCCGGACGGACATAAATCTACTATCTTTCGGCGAATTTCCCATTGAATTAGCATTGAAATTCAATTTTGAGTCATTTAAATCACTGTAGGTATTGAAATGCGATTGATGTCCATCTGTCTGTCTGTTCGTATGTCTGTCGGTCTTTCCGTCTGTCTGTCTGTTCATCTGTCCGTATCCCTCTTCAAAAATCGGTTCTATCCCTCGAATCTTAAAAATTCTTTCTTTGTTAGAAAGCTATGACCTCAGATACCCAACTTTCATACTTTTTGTCCGTCTGTCTGTACGTCCGGACTGACATAAATCTACTATCTTTCGGCGAATTTTCCATTGAATTAGCATTGAAATTCAATTTTGAGTCATTTAAATCACTGTTGCCAAATCAACAATGGCATGAGAAACTTTATTTATTTAAACATATTTGAAGCAAAATAATATTTTCATGAATCAGTTTGGAATGACGTCATAAAATGTAGCACAATTTGATTCTTTGATTATTCATTAATTATCTACCAAGAAAGCGGCAAGGCATACTTTTGCATGCAATTATGCTTAGTTTTAATTTACATTTCTTATTTTTTAATGCAGTTCGAAGTAGTTTCATTACTTTTGTTATCAATAAATATTTAATTATTCTTTGAACTACAAATAAATCACGAGCAGATGATAAATAATATTTATATAATTTACGAAAGAATATTAAGGAAAATAGTTGATTTTGGCTTTTAGAAGTTTAAATTATAGCTGGGTGCTGTGTTTCGATTTTTTTTCTAATGTGTATAAATCTAGTGTAGAAACGGCTGTTGATGATATTTACTTTAGGAACCTAGTTTTTTTTTCCCGATTAGAACTTCAGTAAGTTTTTAAGTAACAGGAAAGTAGGCTATTTCAGTTCTTTATGAACTTCTTGTTTGTTATATGAATGAGTTTGGAATTATGTCAAAACATGTCACATTATGAAATTCTTTGTTTCGTATTTATTTATAGAAAGAGACACGGCATTCTATTTTTTTTTTATTTTAAAATATATTTTTATTTTACATTTAAGCATAAATAAATGAATTAATGACGTCCTAATACTAATTTTTATTTTTGTCGAAGTTTTTTTTTATTGTCTTTTGTTTTTGTAAATGGTATTTAAAACTAAATTGCAGAAGACATTCGTCTTCCAAAATTGGTTCGATCCCTCTGATTTTAAAAATTCCTTTTTATGTTAGAAAAATGACATCTGAGTCTCATATTCTATACTTTTGTCCACCTGTCTAATTTACATTCAGTCTTCGTTTACTATTTACGCAGGTCCACAATTTTTCAGCATATAGTGCGGGTATTATGACGTAAGTTTAATATAATTAATTAAAATAGCTGCAAAAATTGTTGGTGTAAATATTCGAAAATAATTAAATGAAAGTGGCAAATTTGACTTTACGACTTGTAAATCCTTAAATTTAAATTTAATTAAAGACAGTTTGTTGAATTTATTTCAGAAATGCTTAAATCTTGTGTGAAAGAGGTTCTTATTTGACAGTTACTGTTATAAATTGGTTCCATACTTTACCCGTTTTAAATAGTGGTGGTAGCTAGATAGTTCCAAGATTCCAGTGCAATCTTGCGCCAAAATTTTTAAGTGTATTTTGGTAGTTTAATTTCCCATAATTTTTTTCTTCGACTGTACCTATACATTAGATGTTTCCGTGCTACTGCGGTTAAGTCTAATGTAATGGTTACCATTCCCAGCATCTATTTTAAGCAGCATATGTCGTGTATCTTAAAGTTTGATTCCACTGTCACTGTTCGCATGGATACGGGCAGCTTATGCAACTGATTGGTTAGTTTAGTGACTCACGAACGAACCTATCACTCTTCGTAAAAGCTATCCGTGTTCGAACAGACATGGACAGTGGAGTCAAGCTTTTTGACAAACCAACTTTTGTCACTTTCCCAATTTCATGTGCAAATTTAATCTGGATAGGTATTTAATATTTTTTTATATGTTGCGTAGACAAAATAAGTTTCCGCTCACTTGAATATGACTGAAAAAGGTAATTAATAGTAGTAATGTTGTTTAGAACTGCCTCCATGTACGATTTAAACTGTTCAAATGAATAAGTCATCAAACAGCTTTGAATGGTATTAACTTTAGACATTCGCACAAAGTTTTTAAAAAATTTATCGTTCACTAAATTATTTGTTATTGTAAGATACAAAATAAAATATTTTTTTATAACAACGTGCAAAAAAGTTCACTTTTTTGTATCATATTCATTCATAAATCGTTGCGAAAATGACACTTTACGTGCTTACGTCACAGACAGTGCCGAAAGTAGTACTTTCGGCACTAGTGCGGTAAAGTAAATAAGAGTATCTGATTGGTAGAAAAACAAAATGATGTCATGAATATCTCCATGGAAATAAATGTTGTCATGAAACTCGCTTATTTCTATTGGTTCATTACTTTTACATTTTCTAATATCTCCATGGAAACTACAAGTACTACAAAAATTATTAAAGGAAATTAAATAAGACAAAAGTAAGAACACAAATTTCACGCCAAACAATACTTTTATTTAACATGCATATTTATAGTAACATTTGATCCGGCTACTTTGCATTTTCGAATATCGCCATGGAAACTAAATGATGTCATGAAAATCACTCATTGGTAGAAATACGTTTTTGCACGTTATTATAAAAAATATTGTAAGCAAGCACGTGCCAAATAATACTTTATTAAGCTCTTGTCATTATTTCACGCGACCTACGGTCTCGTGAAATAAAAGCCACTCGCTTAATAAAGTATTATTTTCGGCACTAGTTGCTTAAATAACTATTTAATAATAGTTAATTTTTAATGATGTATCGAAAACAATTTGAGCTCACTTCACTTTTTTTAAATTCACTTTTTAAAAAGATCCTGTTGACATCTTACATTACACATAATGTACACTTTTTTGAGTAATGAGGCATTTCTATATTCCGTTAATAAACGTTGAGATGTGCCTAAAAGTTATGACTGCTTATTCTAAAACTTGTAACACTCTTTACTGATTTTTTAAATAACGAAATCATGAGCTAACCCGTTATCTCTGAATTAATTACCAGAACACCGATTGCAAATCGAACTATGACATCATTAAAAAATTCTTAATTTAAGTAGAACCAGATAGTAAACCCGTGCGCTCTTGCACACTTTCTAGAGGAGGCGCGGCGGATAAAAAATGTGACTTCTCTCCTGTCATATTGACTCCCGCTCGACGAGTTGTGTAGAATAAAACGGTTCTAAAATTGCGATTTTTTTAGTAGCTTTTATATCAGTCTATGGCTAGTAACTTTTTGAAATATTTTTTTGACGTTGATGGTACTTTCGTGATTCTAAGTTTCTTCTAATTTTTTTTCTGTCCATACCTACTTTGGATGTTTCCGTGCTACTGCGGTTAAGTCTAATGTAATGGTTACCACTGCGAGGACAGACAGATTAAACGAACACTGATTGGTTACGGACATGGAGCGTGGGATAAGCTCTAATGCGACAGTCATCAACATATTTTCATGTATAAAATTATTCTGGATAGATATTTGAAAAGGTTTTTTTTTACGAAAAGACAAATTAGTTTTCTTAGGTTAAATTAGTTTTCGCTTGCTTGAATATGACTGAAACAAGAAGTTTAAAAAAAAACTTCTTTCCTGTTACATAAATACTTAATGAAACTCTTATCGTAAAAAAAGTAGGTTTGTAACAGTAAATGTCATCTACAATAGTTTCTACACAAGATTTATATACATTAGGAGAAAAATTGCCAAACATTTAACGGCATCTAGCTATAATTTAAACTTCTAAAAACCAAAATCAACTATTTTCATTTTCAAATTTAATATAATTTATCGTCTGCTTGATTTATTTTTAGTTCGAAGAATAATTAAATATTTATAAATAACAAACACAACAAAACTGCACTAAAAAAATAAAAATGTAAAACTAACTAGAATTTTATGTAAAAAAATGACTTGCCGTTTTCTTAGTAAACAAATAATGAGTAATCAAATAATCATAATGTGCTGCATTTTTTGACGTCATTTAAAACTGATTTATGACAAAAATAAATTTGCTCCAAATATATCTAAACTTTCTTATGCCATTGTTGTTATGGCAAATTAAATTTCAATGCTAATTCGATGGGAAATTCGTCAATTGACATTCAACAAATTTTCGTCCTTACGTGCAGACAGACGGACTAAAAGTATGAAAGATGGGTCACTGAGGTCATACCTTTCTGACAAAAAAAGAATTTCTAAGATCCGACTGATAGAACCGATTTCGGAAGGGAAGGGGGGGGGGGTGGACAGACATCGTCAGCATGTCAATACCTAACTTTTCATTTTTTTAAAAAATTCGATCGAATTTTAAAAAAGAAAAGTAGGATAACATAATAGTTAGTCAATAGTAGTAATTGTTGTTTAGAATTGCCTCCATTCACGATTTAAACTATTCAAATAAACAGTTCATCAAGCAGCATTGAATTGTATTATCTGAAGACATTGACACAAAAAGTTACATTTTTATAGTTCCCTAAATTATTTATGTTGAGAAGACAAGCTTAAAAATATTTTTAATAGTAGTTAATTTTTAATGTGTCAATTTTTTAAATGCATTTTTTAAAATGGTTCTGTGGGATTCTTACAATTCACATAATGTACAATTTTTTAGTAACGAGGAACTTGTATATTTCATTAATAAAAGTTGAGATGTGCCTAAAAGTTATGTCGGCTTATTCTAAAACATGTAACATTCTTTTACGCATTTTAAATAACGAAATCATGAGCTAAACCGTTACCTCTAACATAATAACCATAACCACCAAAACGCCGATTGCAAATTGAACTCTGACATCATTTAAAACTTCTAAATTTAAGTAATAGAACCAGATAGCAAAACCATACGCTCTCGCACACTTTCTAAAAGAGACACGACCGGTAAAAAAAATGACCTCCTGTATGTTGACTCCCGCTCGATAAGTTGTATAGAATAAAACAGTACTAAATTTGCATTTATTTTTAGTAGCTTTTATATCGGAGTCTGCGGATAGTAGCTTTGTGATTCTAAACTTCTCTTAATATTTTTTTCTGACCATACCTACATTGGACGTTTCCGTGCTACTGGGGTTAAGTCTAATGTAATGGTTACCACCACGAGGACACGTACAGCTTAAACGAACACTGATCGGGTTGTTAAAAATTAACTCTTGAACGAACCAATAACTCTTCGTAAAAGCTATTAATGTCCGAGCTGATATGACCGTGGAATAAAGCTTTAAAGCCGTCTGTCATCAACACAACTTCATGTGTAAAATTTTCCGAATAGGTATTCAGAATTTAAAAAAAAATTGTGAAGACAAAATTGATTTTCGCTCACTTGAATATGTTAACAGAATCTGTAATTTAGATCGCTTCCACACAACATTGGTGCTCAACAGGGAAAAAAAAAGACACAAATCCTTTAAGAAACATTTACACGCTAAATTTGGCTAGTTTCATTTACTTTAGTTCGAAAAGTCAATAACTATTCCTTATAGTTTAATTTTTTTCTTTTAAAGAATTAATAACTAATATTCATCATTCTTAAATAGAAACAAAACAATTCCTATCATTCAACAACATTTAAAATAATATATCACTTTCCAAATCTAACTGCACCCATAGATTGTAGAATATTTATAAAACAAAAGCAATGAAAAAAACGTCATCACAAAAGGAATGAATAGTATAAAAACTTCATTATTCATTAATATATGCTCAAATGTAAATGAAAAGTAGGTTTGTAACAGAATCTGTCACTTAGCCCGCTTCCACCCAACATTTGTATTCAAAAGGAAAAAGGCGCCAAACAGTATTAATTCTATATTAAACATTTACATGCTAAATTTGGCTAGTTTAATTTATTTTCTTTCGAAAATTAAATAATTATTTCTTGTCTTTTGCTAAATGAATTTATATTCAAAGAATAAATATTTAATATTCTTCGCTTTTACATAGAAGGAAAACATTTCATTATCCAACACAATCAAAGAATCTCTCTTTGTGAAATATATTTGGCGTCATTTAAAACTTATTTATGTCGCAAAAATACATTTCTTTTAATCTATTATTAAAAAAAATTAAGTTTATCAAGGGATTGTTATGAATGGCGATGGGGGTTTAATTATAATAAAAATGGCTTCGAATTCGAATTTTTTTCTAAAATTTTCAATGTCTTCTAATTTCGATGAGCTGAATTTTTTGGCACATTAAACTTGTTGCATTTGTAGTTTGGACTATGAAAGTGGGTGACAGACAGACGGAAGGACTGAACTATTATAACACCTTCCTTTTTTTACGTTATGAATGTAGTGTGGAAACTAAAACTATGTTTACTTAAAAAATTAAACAAAATCGAATGCCTTCTTCCGCTTTCTAAGCAAATAATCCGAACTATACGAGTTATTTTGATACATACGTCATTCAAAACTGACTTGTATCACTTTCCTTTTTTTAAAATTTTAAATATTTTTTTGTATGATGATTGAGTGGCAATGGTGATTTTAAAGAATTAAGAAATTACGTTATGCTTTTAAAATATTTAAATCAGTACTAAATTTTGCAGGGTTTTTTAATAATTGAAATACTTCGTATTCGAGTTTTTTAAAAAAAGATTTTCAAGGACTTCTAGTTTCAGTGAGCATAATTGTTTGCATATCACACTTGTCTGTAGAATTTGTAGTTTGGTTTGTGAAAACGGGAGACAGGCCTATAGACAAAAGCTTTCACTTTCTATCTTATAAACGTTGTCTGGAAGCTAAAAGTTAGATTAGTAGTAACTGTTTAGAACTGCTTCCACGCATGATTTAAAATATTCGAATAAATAAGTAATCAAACTGTATTGAATTAAATCACCTAAAGACATTCGCACAACCAGTTACGTTTGTATAGTTTGCTAAATTATTCATTATTCAAAGATAAAAAATATACAAAATAAAAATATTTTTTAAGAACAGTTAATTTTTAATGATGTGACGAAAACATTTTCAGCTTACTTAACTTTTTCAAAAAAAAATTAAGATCCTGTTGACATTTTACATTACACATGATGTACATTTTTTTTGCGCAATTGCTTGTATATATAGCATTGGTGAACGCTGGGCTGAAGTGTACCTAAAAGTTGTGCGTGCTTATTGCAAACCTTTCATCACTTTTGCTGCTTTTTTAAATAACGCAATCATAAGCTAATCGTTACCTCCGACATATAACACAAAAACAACAATAAGGATTTGAACTACGACATTAAAAAAAAACTTTGAAACTTCGTCATTTCAACTCGTAGAACACCCATTTTTCTTTCAACTACCTTACTACATTTGCAGCTTGAAGAATAGATGGAAAATTATTTTAAAAAAATATTTTTAATTATTATAAACTTGATGGGTAATTGAATGCGTAGTTTTCTAAATATTAAACCTGCTTTCAGTTCGAATTTTTCAATTAAATCTGCAATGTTACATAGCTTGTTTATGAGCTACAACTTAACGTATAAAATTATCTGACATTTGTAGTTTAGGCTGTGGAAATAAATAAGTTAAATTGGCGGTCGGAACGCTTTCAATATCTTCCTTCTTTTCACATTTTCAACGTAATGTGGAAACTAATATGTACTGTTAAACAAACCGATAACCCTACAATCACAAATAGCCCTGTTAGTTATTCTAAAAATGTCAAAGATCATATCTGTAATGGAATTAGTACAAATAGGGTAATTATTCTATTGATTGTAATATTAGGAGTTTGTCATTTCAACATTATTGCATTCAATTTCTACTAAACTTTGTCCAGATTTATCCGGTTATGCATTTCTTATGAAGAGCAAAATTAGTTGATTTAAAAAATTTTAAAATCTATAATAATAAGAGTCTGTCGGTTTGTCTGTGGATCGTAAAAGACCTACTTATACTGCCCTCAGAAATTCGAAATTTTTAAGATAGATTCCCTTTAATACCAACGTGTGCACCTGAGGCTTAGTTTTTTCATATTTGTTCCATTTTTAGAGATAATTCGAGTTTTCTGAAAAAAATACACCACTTTCGCTCAAATCCGATCATTTTTCCCTTTCGTGTTGCCATTCGAGAGAAGAAATTAAAATGAACACAAAAATTAATGAAAATTGAAATTGCTTTTATTTTCTTGCCATTACCTTCAGAAACTAAATTAATGATTTGAAAAATAATTGAACGTGCTAATGAGCTCATTTATTTTTAAAAAAAAACAGAATGGAGGTTTTGACGTGAAATAACATTGTTATATACAATTATGGTTAATTTTTACTTTATCAGGAAAATCGCGATGACGGTAAGTTCATATTGATTAAGATTTTTGTGATATGAGGATGTGCATTTTATATAGTGATGTATTTTTATTTTGGAATTTTAAAGCAATTTAAGTAACGGAATTTTATTCTTTATAATGAACGGGAACAAAGGCAAAGTATATTATCCTATAGCAAATCAAATGCAACATATACTTGGATCGATTTGAGATTCTTTTAGACCGTGCGAAGAACGGGTAATTATTTGCTAGTTAATAATATTTTTGTTGATTTAGAAACGCTTCTACTCACCTACAACATCTCAATATTATAATTATGGAACAGAATTATATTCATTCTAAGATAATTTATAGTAATTAATAGACTTCACACACCAAATTCACTATTAATTCTTACAGGTTTCATTAATATTTAAAAACTTTAAAAATTATTTGATTAGAATATTCAAAACATTCAAGAGTGATTATAGATTTTAATCTGCTTTATGAAACGAGAAAAATATTTTTTATACGCATAAAATACCCCACATATATTCCTTGTTGTTGTTTTTTTTGCTCAACAATCCATGAACCTAATTTCTTAATACCACTTTTTAGCCTTTAATTCAATAGTATCTATTAGTATTTATAGCAACTAATAATACTTGCTAAACCAAATAATCTAAAATAAAACTAGGGGTGTTTAACACCACACGACTATTAATTACCTCTCGATAAACCAATTTAAAATTATGCACCATGTAAGGTATTTTTAATATTTTAAACCTAAAATCTTCTAAGGCAACTGTCTTTTGCAGATGCGCGATTTTGTTGAAAACCTTATGATGACGTCAGACAGGTACTAGAAACTCGTATATCAAATTTGAAGTCCGTCGCTTTTTTAATCAAGCTGAAGAGTGGCTTTAGACAGACAGACCAAAGATAATAAAAAATACTTTTTTGGAATCGGCACCCTAGAAAACGAGAAGAAACAAAAATATCCATTTCAGATTATCGACCCCATCGCAATACTTACATTACCTTATAATTACCTTTATAATACTAATTCTTTCTAAATTCATAACTTTATACTTCAATGCAATTTCGGCTTCAAAAATTTAATTTTTCCTATTGCCTAAAATATTTTTTTGTTTTTAAGCGATTGCAAATAAATGCAACTAAACTTTTCTCATATTAGGTAATTGTAAATAAAATGTACTTTTATTTTTAAGGCTTCTCTACTAAATATTCAAAAGAATTGAAACTGCGTTTAGGTTTAAATTCAGAAAATTTTGTTTTAAAGTAGAGTTGAAGCATTTGAACTTTCCAACCCAAATATGTTGACGACTATACTAGCAACTGATGTTTCCGTGCTACTGCGGTAAAGTCTGATGTTATGGTTGCCATCGTTTTTCATCGTGGTTTTACCGTATTTGTGTAGCTAAGTTGTGGTCTACAGCCACCCCAAGTTCTGTTTCCCGACGTATATTTGCGTATTATTTAAAGAAAGTTTAGTTGTATTGATTAGCAATCGCTTAAAAACAATATTTTAGGCAATAGTAAAATAGAATTTTTTAGTTTAAAACTGAAGATTGTATTCGGATTTAACTAATTTAAGTGTAGGGCGACCAGACGTACTGCATCACGCAGAGCAGTTTTTTGTTTTTTAACTATCTAGCTATAAAAAAAATTGCAAATAGTGTCCGTTTTATTTTTTTGTAATTTTTTCAAACAGACACAAATAAAATATAAATATAGTCGGAATATAGTCGAAAAGTTATTCATTGAAACAAATCTGGCTAGGCTACTCGAGTGCTTTTAAAAAGTTCCACAAGAGAAAGTTGCAGACCACAAAGATACTACCCATATTATGATTACATAACATTGGAAAATAACTATTTAAATAAACTTAACGAAAACAGTTTTGCTAAAATTTTGTTAATTTTACATGCACTATTAGCTAATTGCAAAAGTCATTTGATGATATATCTTGTTATAGATATTTAAACAAATATTTAATATTAAGGGATTTAAATGCAATATTCTTCAGAATACCTTTATCGTAAATCTTGCGTCTTATGATTGTTCCTTAGGAATTGTTCCTGTCTTTCCAAAAGGATAAGGCCAGGAACAATTCAACTTTCTTTTACGGCCTCGAACTAAGCTTTTTACTTTTTCGAAAATGAAGGGTTAGTTCCTATTCATTGTAGCGAAATGGTTTAAAACCAGGATGTTCTCCTGCTTTACATCAGCCTCTATCGATGAAAATTTTCTATCGCTATCGTGGCAGTCAACGTGTTAAATAACGGCGACAATTCCCGCATTCGATGTTTCCGTGCTACTGCGGTTAAGTTGAATGTCATGGTTGCCATGCAATGAACTTTGGTTGCTCATAAATATTGCTCTAGTTCATTTTTTTTCAACCAAACCTAATAATGAATCTATAAAGGTTAGGATAGAAGCCCATGTTTCTTTAGCAATTATCATTACACCAATTTCATTACTTACACGTTGACTGCCCAGAATAGCGATATAAAATTTTAATTGATAAAGGCTGATGTGAAGCAGAAGAATATCCTGGTTTTAAACCAATGCGTTACAATGAATAGGAAAAAAAACCCTTCATTTTCAAAAAAGTAAAAAGCTTAGTTCGAGGCCTTAAAAATACGAGGACTTGTTCCTGGCTTTTTGCAACCGGAAAAGGCTAGGCCAACATTATAAGAATCAATATCTAAGATGAAGGTACTCTGATGAACATTGCATTTAAATCCGTTAATGTTAAATATTTGTTTAAATGTCTGTAATAAAATATAACAAGGAATTTTGCAGTTGGCTAATAGTGCATGTTGATTAACAAAACAGTTTTGCTAACATTTTGTTACATTTATTTAAATAGTCATTTTCTAATGTTATGTGATTATTATGGGTAGTATCTTTGTGGTCTGTAACTTGCTCTGGTGGAACTTTTTAAAAGCACTTGAGTACCCTAGCCAGATTTGTTTCAGTGATTAACTTATGGGCTATGAAATCCTCATTAAATTTTTATGATTCATATTTTATTCGCATTGTTTTTGTTTGAGAAACTACAAAAAATAAAACGGATACTATTTGCAAATTTGCTAAGTATTATTCCAAGCTCAGTAGGATCGGTTAAAAAGTGTTACATCTAATTTTCTACGTTATATTTCCTCAAATTGATCACCTAAGAACCTTAAACTTTTTGCGGTGTTAACACAATTCGAATATAGGTGCTAACATCTGTACAAAATTATGGCCGGATTATATTTTTCGTTGTCATTAGGCGAAAGATACACTTGGCAACAACACAATAACTGCAAAATCTTTATAATCTATGTATGGAAGTTTCTCAGTTACATCTGGGATTACTAGGTGTCAATTAAGTATCATTCAAAAGAATGGTGAAATTGCTAGATCTTTTAGTTTGTCTAACTACTAAGACCATCTTGTTTTTCGAGTTTTCAAAAGAACTTGAACTCGTAAGAACGGTTGGCGAAATGGTACTATTTATCAGAACGTGCTGTTATCGGGGATCAGAACCCCTACGTTTATATTATAAAAAGTAGAAGGCTATGACGGCCCATCATCCACTTTCATTGCCCAAACTACAAATGCTACAGACAATTGTGATAAATCAAAAAATTGCGCATCTTAAATTAGAAGTCATTGAAAATTTCAGAATAAAAAAATTAGAAGTACTTTAATTATTAAAACCACCTGCAAAATTTAATGCTCATTTAAAAAGCATAAGACGGTAACTTATTTAATTAAATCACCATATTCCCTCAACTATCACGCGAAAACCTTTATATTAAATAAAAATTTTAAGGAAATTTTTTGTTATATGAATGAGTTTGGAATTATGTCAAAACATGTCGCATTATGAGATTCTTTGTTTCGTATGTGTTTATAGAAAGAGACACACGGCGTTCTATTTTTTTTTAAATATATTTTTATTTTACATTTAAGCATAAATAAATAAATGAATTAATTAATGACGTCTTAATACTAATTTTTATTGTTGAAGTTTTTTTTATTGTCTTTTGTTTTTGTAAATGGTATTTAAAACTAAATTGCAGAAGACATTCGTCTTCCAAAATTGGTTCGATCCCTCAGATTTAAAAAATTCCTTTTTGTGTTAGAAAAATGACATCCGAGTCTCATATTCTATGCTTTTGTCCACCTGTCTAATTTACATTCCGTCTTCGTTAACTATTTACGCAGGTCCACAATTTTTTAGCGTACAGTGCAGGTATTATGACGTAAGTTTAATATAATTAATTAAAATACTTGCGAAAATTGTTGGTGTAAGGATTCGAAAATAATTAAATGAAAGAGGCCAAGTTGACTTTGCGACTTGTAAATCCTTAAATTTAAATCTAATTAAAGACAGTTTGTTGAATTTATTTCAGAAATGCTTAAATCTTGTGTGAAAGAGGTTCTTATTTGACAGTTACTGTTATAAATTGGTTCCATACTTTACACGTTTTAAATAGTGGTGGTAGCTAGATAGTTCCAAGATTCCAGTGCAATCTTGCGCCAAAATTTTTAAGTGTGTTTTGGTAGTTTAATTTCCCATAATTTTTTTCTTCGGCCGTACCTATGCATTAGATGTTTCCGTGCTACTGCGGTTAAGTCTAATGTAATGGTTACCATTCCCAGCATCTATATATTCTAAGCAGCATATGTCGTATCTTAACGCTTGATTCATCTGTCACTGTTCGCAAGGATACAGACAGCTTATGCAACTGATTGGTTAGTTAAGTGACTCTCGAACGAACCTATCACTCTTCGTAAAAAATATCCGTGTCCGAACAGACTAGACAGTGGAGTCAAGCTTTTTGGCGAAACAAACTTTTGTCACTTTCCCAATTTCATGTGCAAATTTATTCTGGATAAGTATTTAATATTTTTTACATGTTGCGTAGACAATAAGTTTTCGCTCACTTGAATATGACTGATAAAAGTTAGTTAATAGTAGTAACTGTTGTTTAGAACTGCCTCCATGCACGAACGATTTAAACTGTTCAAATGAATAAGTCATCAAACAGCTTTGAATGGTATTACCTTAAGACATTCACACAATAAGTTTTTAAAAAATGTATCGTTCACTAAATTATTTATTATTGTAAGATACAAAATAAAATGTTTTTTAATAATAATTTTTAATGATAAATCGAAAACAATTTTAGTATACTTTACTTTTTTTTTTAATTCACTTTTTAAAAAGATCATGTTGACATCTTACATTACACATAATGTACACTTTTTTGAGTAATGAGGTATTTCTATATTGCATTAATAAACGTTGAGATTTGAGATGTGCCTAAAAGTTATGACTGCTTATGCTAAAACTTCATTTCATTCCAAAACTTCATACTTCGTCATTTAAAACTGATTTATGACAAAAATAAATTTGCTCCAAATATCTCTAAACTTTCTTATGCCATTGTTGTTATGCAAATTAAATTTCAATGCTAATTCAATGGGAAAAGCGTCAATTGACATTCAACAAATTTTCGTCCTTACGTGCAGACAGACGGACTAAAAGTATGAAAGATGGGTCTCTGAGGTCATACCTTTCTGACAAAAAAAGACATTTTAAGATCCGGCAGATAGAACGATTTCGGAAGGGGGGGGTGGGGGGTTGCTGGACAGGCATCGTCACATGTTACTACAGTATTGCCATTTTTCTAACGAAATTGTCGAATTAAAAAGAAAAGTAACTAACAATAGTTATTTAATAGTAGTAATTGTTGTATTAGAATTGCCTCCATTCACGATTAAACTATTCAAATGAACAATTCATCAAGCAGTAATTGAATTGTATTATCTGAAGACATCGACACAAAAAGTTACATTTTCATAGTTCCCTAAATTATTTATATTGAGAAGATACAAACTTAAAAATATTTTTAATAGTAGTTCATTTTTAATGTGCCAATTTTTTTACTTTACTATTTTAAATTCATTTTTAAAAAGATCCTGTTGGATCTTACAATTCACTAATGTAAACTATTTTAGCAATGAGGTTTTGTATATTGCATTAATAAAAGTTGAGATGTGCCTAAGAGTATTCTGCTTATTCTAAAACATGTACATTCTTACGCATTTAAATACGAATCATGAGTGGATCGTTACCTTAAATAATTAACAAAACGCGATGCAAATGAACTATGAATCATTTAAACTTCTAAATTTATAGTAGAACCGATAGCAAACCATACGCTCTCGCACACTTTCAAATGAACACACGACCGTAAAAAAATGACCTCCTGTATGTGATTCCCTCGATAAGTGTATAGAATAAAACAGTACTAAATTTGCATTTCTTTTTAGTAGCTTTTAGATCGGAGTCTATGGCAAGTAGCTTTGATTCTAAATTTCATTCTTACATTTGTGATCTGATTAGTTTTTAATTGACATTTCTTATTTTAAGTCATTTGGAGAAGTTTCATGTTTTTTGTTATAAATAAATATTTAACTTATCCGTAAAACTACAAATAATCAAGCGACGATAAGTAATATTAATTTATTTGCGAAACAAATTAATGAAAATAGTTTGATTTTGGCTTTAAGAAGTTTAAATATAGCTGATGCTGTGTTTAGTGAAATTTATTCTAATGTGTAATAATCTTGTAGAACGGGTGTTGATGATATTAATGTTAGGAACCTAGTTGTTTCCCGAAAAATTTCAGTAAATATTTAAGTAACAGGAAAGTAGGCTATTTTAGTTCTTTAAGAACTTCTTGATTTTCTTTTAAAGAATTAAAAACTAATATTCATTTTTCTTAAATAGAAACAAACAATTCCTATCATTCAACAACATTTAAAACAATATATCACCTTCCAAATCTAACTGCACCCATAGATTGTAAAATATTTTTAAAACAAAAGCAACGAAAAAAACGTCATCAAAAGGAATGAATAGTATAAAAACTTCATTAATAAATGCTCAAATGTAAATGAAAAGTAGTAGTTGTAACAGATTATGTCCCTTAGACCGCTTCCACACAACAGTTGCATTTAACAGGTAAAAAGGCGCCAAAAACAGCATTAATTCTATATTAAACATTTACATGCTAAATTTGGCTAGTTTAATTTATTTTATTTTGAAAATTCAATAATTATTTCTTGTCGTTTGCTAAATTAATTTAAATTTAAAGAATAAATATGTAATATTCTTCGCTTTTAAATAGAAGCAAAACATTTCATTATCAACATACAAGCAAAGAAGCTCTTTGTGAAATAAATTTGGCGTCATTTCAAACTTATTTATGCTGCAAAAATATATTTCTTTTAATTTATTATTTAAAAAAAAAAGTTTATCAAGGGATTGTTATGAATAGTAATGGGGATTTAATTATAATAAAAATGGCTTCGAATTCGAATTTTTTTTCTAAGATTTTCAATGTCTTCTAATTTCGATGAGCTGAATATTTGGCGCATTAAACTTGCCTGTTGCATTTTTAGTTTGAACTATGAAAGTGTGGGTGACAGACAGCTGTAAGAAGTGAACGATTATAACACCTTCCTTTTTTACGTTATGAATGTAGTGTGGAAGCTAAAACTATGTATACTTAAAAAATTAAACACAATCGAATGCCTTCTTCGGCTTTCTAAGCAAATATTCCGAACTATACGAGTTATTTTGATACATACGTCATTCAAAACTGACTTGTATCACTTTCCTTTTTTAAAATTTCAAATTTTTTCGTATGATTGAGTGGCAATGGTGATTTTAAAGAATTAAGAAATGGCGTTATGGGTTTTAAATATTTAAATCGGTACTAAATTTTGCAGGGTTTTTTTAATAATTAAAGTACTTCGTATTCGAGTTTTTTTAAAAAAGATTTTCAAGGACTTCTAGTTTCAGTGCACATAACTTTTTGCATATCACACTTGTCTGTAGAATTTGTAGTTTGGTTTGTGAAAATGGCAGACCTACCGACAGACAAAAGCTTTCACTTTCTATCTTATAAACGTTGTGTGGGAGCTAAAAGTTAGATTAGTAGTAACTGTTTAGAACTGCTACCACGCACGATTTAAAATATTCAAATAAATAAGTAATCAAACTGTATTGAATTAAATCACCTAAAGACATTCGTACAACCAGTTACCTTTTTATATTTTACTAAATTATTTATTAATCGAAAATAAAAAATATACAAAATAAAAATAGTTTTTAAAATGAGTTAATTTGTAATAATGTGACGAAAACATTTTTAGCTTAACTTTAAAAAAAATTTAACACCCTGTTCACATTTTACATTAAACATTAAGTACATTTTATTTGCGCAATTGCTTGTATATATAGCATTGGTAAACGCTGGGCTGAAGTGTACCTAAAAGTTATGTGTGCTTATTGCGAACCTTGCATAACTTTTCCTGCTTTTTTAAATAACGCAATCATGAGCTAATCGTTACCTCCGACATATAACACCAAAACAACAATAAGGATTTGAACTACGGCATTAAAAAAAACTTTGAAACTTCGGCATTTCAACTCGTAGAACACCCATTTTTCTTTCAACTACTACATTTGCAGCTTGAAGAATAGATCGAAAATTATTATATAAAAAAATATTTTTAATTATTATAAACTTGATGGGTAATTGAATGCGTAGTTTTCTAAATATTAAACCTGATTTCAGTTTAAATTTTTCAACTAAATCTGCAATGTTGCATAGCTTGTTTATGAGCTACAACTTAACGTATAAAATTATCTGAGATTTGTAGTTTAGGCTGTGAAAATAAATAACAGTTAAATTAACGGTCGGAACGCTTTCAATATCTTCCCTCTTTTCACATTTTCAACGTAATGTGGAAACTAATATGTACTGTTAAACAAACCGATAACCCTACAATTACAAATAACCCAGTTAGTCATTCTAAAAATGTCAAAGATCATATCTGTAATAGAATTAGTACAAATAGGGTAATTATTCTATTGATTGTAATATTAGGGGTTTGTCATTTCAACATTAGTGCATTCAATTTCTACTAAACTTTGTCCAGATTTATCCGGTTATGCATTTCTTATGAAGAGCAAAATTAGTTGATTTGAAATTTTTATAATTAATAATATTTTTGTTAATTTAGAAACGCTTCTACTCACCTACAACATCTCAATATTATAATTATGGAACAGAATTATATTCATTCTAAGATAATTTATAGTAATTAATAGACTTCACACACCAAATTCACTATTTATAATTCTTACAGGTTTCATTAATATTTAAAAACTTTAAAAATTATTTGATTAGAATATTCAAAACATTCAAGAGTGATTATAGATTTTAATCTGCTTTATGAAACGAGAAAAACATTTTTTATATACATAAAATACTCCACATATTTTCCTTGATTTTTTTTTTTTTTGCTCAGCAATCCATCAACTAATTTCTTTACCACTTTTTAGCTTCTAATTAATTAGTATAAATTTGTATTTATAGCAACGAATAATACTTGCTAAACCAAGTAATATAAAATAAAACTAGGGGTGGTTAGCACCACACGACTTTTAATTACCTCTTGATAAATCAATTTAAAATTATGCACCATGTAAGGAATTTTTAATATTTTAAACCTAAAATGTTCTAAGGCAACTGTCCTTAGCAGATGCGCGATTTTGTTGAAAACCTTATGATGACGTCAGACAGGTACTAGAAACTCGTATATCAAATTTGAAGTCTGTCGTTTTTTTAATCAAGCTGAAGAGTGGCTGTAGACAGACAGACCAATATTTAATAAACTTAAATAATAACTTAACTTAAACTTAAAACCAATTTAAATAAACTTAACGAAAACAGTTTTGCTAACATATTTTGGGGTTTTACATGCACTATTAGCTAATTGCAAAAGTCATTTGATGATATTTCGCTATATATAATTTAAACAAATATATAATATTTAAACAAATATATAATATTTAAACAAATATATAATATTTAAACAAATATATAATATTTAAACAAATATATTATATTTAAACAAATATATAATATTTAAACAAATATATAATATTTAAACAAATATATAATATTTAAACAAATATATAATTAAACAAATATATAATATTTAAACAAATATTTAATATTAAGGGATTTAAATGCAATATTCCTCAGAATACCTTTATCTTAAATCTTGCGTCTTATTATTGTTCCTTAGGAATTGTTCCTGTCTTTCTAAAAGCATAAGGCCAGAAACAATTCCACTTTCTTTTACAGCCTCGAACTAAGCTTTTTACTTTTTCGAAAATGATGGGTTAGTTCCTATTCATTGTAACGAATTGTTTTAAAACCATTATATTCTCCTGCTTCACATCAGCCTTTATCGATGAAAATTTTATATCGCTATCGTGGCAGTCAACGTGTTAAATAACGGCGACAGTGTCCGCATTCGATGTTTCCGTGCTACTGCGGTTAAGTCGAATGTCATGGTTGCCATGCAATGAACTTTGGTTGCTCATAAATATTGCTCTAGTTCATTTTTTTTCAACCAAACCTAATGATGAATCTATAAAAGTTTAGATAGAAGCTCATAATATTTTAGCAATCATAATTACACTATTTTCATTAACACGCTGACTGCCCAGAATGGCGAATTAAAATTTTCATTGATAAAGGCTGATGTGAAGCAGAAGAACATTCTGGTTTTAAACCAATTCGTTACAAGGAATAGGAAAAAAACCCTTCATTTTCAAAAAAGTGAAAAGCTTAGTTCGAGGCCTTAAAAATACGAGAAATTGTCCCTGTCTTTTTGCAACCGTATAAGGCCAGGCCAACATTATATAAGACAATATCTAAAATGAAGGTACTCGGATGAACATTGCATTTAAATCCATTAATGTTAAATATTTGTTTAAATGTCTGTAACAAAATATAAGTCTTTTGCAGTTGGCTAAAAGTGCACGTTCATTAACAAAACAGTTATGATAACATTTTGTTACATTTATTTAAATAGTCATTTTCTAATGTTATGTGATTATTATGGGTAGTATCTTTGTGGTCTGTAACTTGCTCTGGTGGAACTTTTTAAAAGCACTTGAGTAGCCTAGCCAGATTTGTTTCAGTGATTAACTTTTCGACTATGAAATCCTCATTAAATTTTTATGATTCATATTTTATTTGCATTGTTTTTGCTTGAAAAAACTACAAAAAAATAAAACGGAGACTATTTGCAAATTTGCTAAGTATTATTCCAAGCTCAGTAGGATCGGTTGCAAAAGTGTTACATCTAATTTTCTACGTTATATATCCTCAAATTAATCACCTTTTTTTTTCGGTGTTAACATAATTCAAATGTAGGTGCTAAAATCTTTACAAAATTATTGTGGTTCTAAAATACGACGCCCGTCGTCAATAGCCCTCGTGTAGCTCTAGTGCGACGATAATTCAAACTAAACTACAAAATTATGGCAGGATTATATATTCGTCAATACGTCGTCAATAGGCGAAAGATACACTTGGCAACAACACAATAACTGCAAAAGCTTTATAATGGGGCCCGGGTGGCCGAGTGGTTAAGATAGCTGCCTCCGCTAACAGTCTGCGCACTGTACCGGGTGCGGGTTCGATTCCCGCCTTTGCCCTGGGTGTAATTTCTCTCTCTGTGACAGTAAAAATTCTTTCTGTGTCTGTCTTACTTGACGAAGGTTTATAAGCGGGTCTCTGATCAAGCACACAAGCCGGAATATATATGTATCAACCCTACCCCTACCCTAGCTTTATAATCTATGTATGGAAGTTTCTCAGTTACATCTGGTATTACTAGGTGTCAATTAAGTATCATTCAAAAGAATGGGTGAAATCGCTACATCTTTTAGTTTGTCTAACTACTAAGACCATCTTGTTTTTCGAGTTTTGAAAAGAACTTGAACTCATAAAAACGGTTGGCGAAATGGTACTATGAATTTTATCAGAATGTGCTGTTATCGTGGATCGGAACTACTAAGAGTTATCTCGTAGCTTGGCAGTCAACGTGTTAAGAATATTCTTCTAGTATATATCCAGTATCTTTTCTCATTCAAGAGGTGTGCTATTGCAATACAGAGTATATGTGAAATATATTGTGATAGATAATGAGCGTATTATTTAAATATGCTACAAGAAATTAAAGTGCCTCGAATTTAAAGCAAGTGGTGTAGAATTAATGTCATATTGTTCCAATAATCAAAATAACAGTTCCTTAATACTTGACATAGCTACCAAATTTTTGTCCGATTTTCATTAGGGCCTTTTTATTTATTTTATTTAATTAATTTTATGTGGTTGCATCAAGTAAATTCTTACAATTTTCTTATAGTCGAAAAGTAAAAGTCTGGATTGTTGAATGAAGGCATTAAAAAGTATTTTTGTTTATCACTTATCAAATTTGCATACAAAGTTTAGCAAACAATTTTAAATGTTAAGTGAATTTGTGAAATTAAAATTTAAAGATGTAACTATATTAGATTAGATTAATTTTTTCGTAAAATTTGCTTTAAAGTTGTAATCGTGTTTGGAAGCGGTTCTAAGTGAAACTTAATGTGACTAACCCCATATTTCCTTTCTTACTTTTTGCTAAAAAATGTCAGAAAAGTGGCTTTAAAAAGTTTGCCATGCCTAACTTAACGTCTATATTGCTTTATAAGGGTGGCGCAAATAAAAGTGGCCCCGTTATGGAGATAAGAATGAGATAGATTTGTTGCCAATTCAAAAACCAATGCAAACACAGGTTTGCTAAGTGAAGCTATTGATCGCCTCAATATTAAGCCCAAACAAACGCTTGGCGGATTATTTGCCAGTAACTATGCTATGGTTTGATAAGCTATATAGTTGGAATTGGAATGCAATATAAACTGAAGGTTTGTACAGCTGTGCAAAAAAAGTTTCTACTAGTGATTATTTCGGCCGTTATTTATCCTAGAGGATCAGACCTTATTGTTTTTGTTAATACAAAACATTCCAAATTGATTGCAAGACGCAAATTGTGGTGTGCGGACCCGTTTCGAAATATTTTTGGACTTGGCTTCAGATAGGATCTGTTTTGAACATTTCGTAACTAATCGTTGCATAGCATTCTTTTTTGGCACTTTTACACCTTTAAATTCTTTAACAAACAACTGGACACATTTTCCCCACGAATTTGTTTTAATAAATCTTTCTACGATGAACACCATCTGCTGTACTATGAGTATAATCTTCCCCTGTGTATTGATCAACTCACAATTACACAGCCGCAGCACACACTCACACGCACTAAGATCCGAAGTCGCCAATAGTTCATGAGTAGCTCTAATATGATGCTAATCCAATCCAACCAATGCAAAAACAGGTTTGAGAAGTGAAGCCATTGCATGCTTGAATAATCTTTTATTTCGACTTGAATGCTTTCAGACGGCTTCAATAGTTTTTCTCGCCAAGCATTTAAACGGATTCCTATCTCTACGCCGCACAGTGGGGTATTTGACCCGAATTCTTGGCAATAAATCAAAAAAAATTTTTTAGCTACAATTATAAAATTGGTGTCTTTTTATAGCTAATTAAGTGGTGCATCTATCCACATAAAGAATTATCTCATACAAAAACATTCGTTTTTATAAGTATCGAAAGTCGGATTTTTGCTAAAATTATTGTACTTTTTTCTTGCATTTCAGCGTTTGTTTATGTTTACTAATTAATTTTTGGCTCGTTAAAATTTTTTTTGTTCAAAACTACAATAAGTGCATGTAATAGAGGAACATTTGAGCTTTATTATAAAATAAAAAAATGTTTTTTAAAAAATAGTTTTGACTTTAAATTTAACAATTAAAGTTAAAAAAGATATTTTTTTATAACAAAAAAGTTGTAAAATGTGATATTTTGTTAAGGTGCCCGCCTGAATCCGGCACATCTACTACCACCAACATATTCGTCAAACGTTGGTTTTTCAGGTTCAATAGTCAAAACTTGCTACTTTTTGCTATCTTTGCAAAAAAATTGCTTTTTTTGCAAAATAGCAAATCCAAGTATGTGCTTAAAATTTCCAGCAACAATTGGATTTTTGCTGGAAATTCTTTTGAGAAGTCTTATGTATGTTTTCAAGGATGCTGAATATGAAAATGATGTTAATTAATTAAAAAAATGTGAGTTTGAATAAGTATAGGTAAAAAACATTTTTATAAAGTACTTTGCTTATGGCATTACTTTGGTCGGATAGTTTGATCACGCATGTCTTAAAGTAGAAAATTTTCGATTTCTTTTCAGAATCTTCAAAAACATATTCGTGTATAACTTTGATCACCATACATATTTTTTAAACAATAATCACTGCCATATAATTGTTCCATGCCCCGAAACAAACCTACTCCTACAACTGTTTTCAGCAGGAAGAGTAGACTTACTTTCACTTACCCCCCCAATCGTTCACATTTCGGCACTGAATCCCAATATATTATGTGGGATTAATTATTGATCAACCAAAGCAAGCGTTTGGAAATAGTAATGATGGCAACACTGCAAGGCTGTTCTTTGCAAATCCCGAATTGACTGCAAAAATAACTCAAATTGATGAGACAGTTATTACTTGTTTTCATAAAATATTGCAAATAATTTCAAGTGGATATGAAATCAAAATTGACAAATTTGAAATCTACTGCTACCCGACAGCCACAATGTTTGTGTCCAAATATCCTTGGTATTCAATGCCTACTTCGGTGCATAAAATTCTGATGCACGGACTCATTATTAAACATGCTTTACTTCCCATTGGTCAACTTAGTGAGGAAGCACAAGAAGCAAGAAATAAGGACTTTACAGAGTACAGAAAACAATACTCGATAAAGAAAGGAGAGAAGGATTTGTACAAACCAAGACGTATTAAACAATTTACTTATATCTTCTGATCCATACATAACTAGCTTCCGACAATTACCACAAAAAAAAACCCAAAACTTCCCAAAGAAGTGATTGAAATGTTGAAGCCTTCAAATCAACAGACTATCCACTCGGAAAATGAAAACGATGTTTCTACCGATTTAGATAGCGATAATTAATAACCAATAACCTTAATATTATTACATTATTTTTTTATTGTTTTATCACTTTCATTATTAGTCCAAAAAATTGAATCCATTTATAAATCAAGTCAAAATATATATTGTTAAAATTCATATATAGTAAAAATCAACCTTATTTGTAGTATATAAAAGAGCCATTTAAACTTAAAAACCTAATTATGGTTCAATTTTATTATATGTTTATAAACAATTTAGCTTATACCATATAATATATATGAATTGCATGCTGATTGCTGTGATCCTTTTACACTAATTTGGCGAAAAGTTATTTTCAAGTTGTTAAATGTCAGTGTTGTACATATATTACTTTAATGCATTTCATAAAAGAAATATATATTTAATACTTTAACGTTGTATATAACTAATTGTTTTTTAAGAAAGTAAAGAGTTTGATTATTTTACTTGTATTTCATTGAATTCACTTTTTTTCTGTATCATACATATTTAAAGGGTTTTTTTGTAGAAGAATATTTTTAAATGATGATTTGTCCAAGGATTATTTTTAACAATTTATTGTAAAGAAAAAAATGTGTTTTCTAAATCGGATCGAAAGCTTTCTACCGTAAGACATGCGTGGTCAAACTATCCGACCAAAATAATGCCATAAGCAAAGTACTTTATAAAAATGTATTTTTTTTGCCTATACTTATTCAAACTCACATTTTTTGAATTAATTAGCCTCATTTTCATATTCAGCATCCTCGAAAACATACATAAGACTTCTCAAAAAAATTTCCAGCAAAAATCCAATTGTTGCTGGAAATTTGAAGCACATACTTGGATTTGCTATTTTGCTAAAAAAAAGCAATTTTTTTGCAAAGATAGCAAAAAGTAGCAAGTTTTGACTATTGAACATGAAAAACCAATGTTTGAGGAATATGTTGGTGGTAGTAGATGTGCCGGATTCAGGCGGGCACCTTAACAAAATATCACATTTTTAAACTTTTTGTTATAAAAAAAATATATTTTTAAACTTTAATTGTTAAATTTAAAGTCAAAACTATTTTTTAAAAAACATTTTTTTATTTTAAAATAAAGCTCAAATGTTCCTCTATTACATGCACCTATTGTAGTCTTAAACAAAATTTTTTTTAACGAGCCAAAACTTAATTAGTAAACATAAAAAAACGCTGAAATGCAAGAAAAAAGTACAATAATTTTATCAAAATTCCGACTTTCAATGCTTATAAAAACGAATGTTTTTGTATGAGATAATAATTCTTTATATGAATAGACGCACCACTTAATTAGCTATAAAAAGACACCAATTTTATAATTGTAGCTAAACAAAAAAATTATTTATTTTTGATTTATTGCCAAGAATTCCGGTGAAATACCCCACTGTGCGCCGGGGCCACTTTTATTTTCGCCACTGTTCATTGAGGTATGTTGAAATATACCTCAAAAGGAATAAGATAATTTTATCTAGAAATCTATCACTAAACAAACAGAATTTTATGCCCAGCATTTCAATCACGATTTTGACCCTGTTTTTAGTTTTCCTACAAAATCTCTTCATTAACACCATATTATATAATTTTTCGTTATAAACATACAGCGTTTAAACATCAAAACTATGCTTTATCCATGTTTTTTCCGTACTTGACAGTTTTATCGAGGTGTTGATCAATAGTCTTCACTTCTCAATTATCCATCCTCACGGCTATCACGAGTTTCTATCCCCAGACCCAGAGGGGATTATTAAACAAACACCGGTGGTTGCAGGCATATATGCACATTTCTGCATTGGAAATTTTGAATTTGTCTTGATAATAAATCTGCATTAGGATATATTGCCAAGTTTGTGAAACATTTTGTGCAACTAATGTACCCAGTTTTTACCAGTAATGTTCCTAGAAACAGTAAGCCTATCAGTAACCATCTTCAAAAATTTAAAACGAATCCTATATAAAGACTTAATTCCCTGGAAATGTCAAAAAAGTGCCAATTTTTGCCCAGAGAGTATGGCAGTTTCTATAATATGCTATACAAAAGGTTTTACTTGAGATGGCCCAACTGTTTTTGTTTTACTTATTTGCCACAGGTTGCTCAAATTCTATCCACCTACCTTAAATTATACTCTTTATACCCTTTCATAACTGCGCACTACCCGTCGCGGTCATGACTGTTGATTCAGGGGCATTATATTGAATTGTTCAAAAAGGATATTTGTTAAATGATTTTTATGTGTTTTTGGAGAAAACCGGAAATTCTCTGGAGCTTATCAAGAATGGGTAGAAACTTTAAAAAGAAAGGAGACTAGCTAGTATACATGCGATAAGTTACGGTAATTCTTTACAGTGTAGTTTAGAACCAGTAGCTGTAGTTCTGGGTCTAATTAGCTCTAATGTGGCAAATAAAACCATACTCTAGTACCTACTCTTCAAATAAATCCATTAAAGTCTATTAATTAAATTAATTTTAATTGAATATCGAAAATGAAACTGTCGAACTTCATGTCGTGATTCGGCGAAATTTCGTTTCATACTCAACCAACAGCTCTCCATTTTAACGTCTCAATCTATACTGCACGAACAGGTATGCGGGCGTGTTTTCGAGGGTGTAAAAACGAGGGTGTGATGAACACGAGGGGTCTAAACTACCTCATCCCCTGAGGGTCAATGGGTGCTGTAACAGCACCTGGAAACTCCTCTGTAAAGCGGGGGAGACGCCTAAACATCACCTAATAAACTCATCAAAATTGGCCTCTGAATTATGGAGTCATCACGTTATAGATTGTGTTTGTTGAATGCGCAGTAAATGAGAAATTACGGTGCAGATGTTTTATTCTATTGTTGGAGGATGGTTTGATAATTTTTTAAAATTAGCTTTAAGGGGGCGGGATTGATTTATGTTTGGTCGAGTGTTAATGATTAAAAGGAAGGTATTGTATTAGGCACTTTTGATGTTTTTTAGTTACACTTTTTCTAAGGTGAAGGCACGTTTTATTTCAGTATAATTTTATGAAACTGAGTCTTGTGTTGAGGGATAGTTCATTAATATGTGCAATTTTTTTTATTTTGTTCATAATTTGTCATGCCATTCTAGAAAATTTTAATACAACTGCATTAATATTTAACTAAAAAAATCGCCAACATTAATTTTGTATTTTTGATATCCAAATTTTGAAACACATATAGATAATAAAAATTCATGACAAAACTCGCAATACTTTACAAATTTTTAACCCATTCTATAAAAACAAAAAATTAATTTCAAGATTCTGTTATCCTATGTTTTTTTACGAATCATTTAGATGCATCAATTATTATGTGATAATTGTTTATCTCCTCTCCATCCCCACCAACCCTTTAAAATTAAATAAATTACTAAACTAAATCGTAATCAACAAAAATATATCTTACTAAACATGGACCTTTCTTTTAAAACTAATAATGAAGCATTAAAATATTAAAAGTAAAGTGGAATATACAAAATAGAAGTTAATAATAAATAACGTATTTATATCTCGGATAATATTCTATAGGCTCTCATAACTAACATAAGTTTTTGAAGGAATAAGTCTTTACGAAAAGCCTTATAAAAAATCTCGTTTGTTAGGTTATGTATCAACAATAATAGCAAACGAGCATTCCAGGATGCTATTAGAAAAACCAATCGAAACACACCCAAGAATACGCATCAACTGAAGCGAAACCACATCAAGACTACAAAACATCAATATGCACAGGCATCAAATAGCCAACCCGTGTCTTGTGTCGTATCAGCCCACGGAGGAAACATGGCATCATAAAGCTTGCATTTGTTCGAATGAGAACTGGCTTTTTATGGGCTGAGATCGCATAAACGAGAATTATTATCCATTCAGGATATTTCCAAATATCCCGAGTACCGTGCGTGCATAAAATATTGTATTTGTCTTGTGGATGTCAAAATACTGCTGCAATACTGAAAGAATTATTGTGTTCGTCCCGTCGAACCACGCGCTATGGAGATGGATGAAGATTGCTGCCAGGAATATGATGGTAGATGGGACCATGCATATTGAAGGTAGATGGTCCTTCGTAGAAGGTGTGTGTTACCATAGAATTTGAAATCATAATGAATAGGCATTTATAACATTTTATAGGATATATTTTTATTGGATTTAAACCTAAAGATGTTTGAGATGGTATGCCAAAAATTGCCTACAAATCAGACTGTCATAGTTTCGTAGAGTCCACTTATATAAATTGCATGGGTCACACTGTTTAAAATTCTCAACAATGGTTATTCCTCCACAGTCGATGAGCTAATAGTAAAATTTTTATGCATTAAAATACTAGATTGAGATATACTAGATTAATATGCTGAGAAGACTCTGTATGGGTCTTCATGTAGATATCAATCTAAGGATATCTGGTTTTTAAACAACCCACCAAAAATGTCAAATTTCCATTGGGTTTTTTTTTAGTTTTATGGCCTAATAATTTTTAGCGTACAATATGTTTTTAAAATTGAAATAGAAAATGCATAAAAATTGCACGTTATAAATTAAACTTTAGTACATTAAAATCGCATTCAGTGACCCAAGTTTAGAGTTACTCTCCAGATGGTTTGGGAGAACAATGATTCAAGATATCTCTTAAACTGAACTTACAGAAACAATTTTCAAAGACCCCAATCAATCCTAGATTAATTCTACACAGTTTACGAGTCCAAAGCGGGGGATTAGCAAGTAACTTTTAGCCGCAACTGTAAAAGAGCCACTCTACCCCCTGCCCCCTCTTGTGTGACGCACCCCTCACACGCACGAAGTGAGATATTATGAGGGGGGGGGGGGTTGAATCTAACAAATCTGCCTCCCCCCCAATCCCCAATCGCATAATCCAATCTCGTTTTGCCGCCCCCCAGGGGAGGGAAATCCTTCGGATTAGGCTTGTCGAATCGGCCTCCGACACTGATGCTTCAAAGATTACGCCGCAATCACGGCACACTCCCCTACCAACCACCCATTCAACTTAACCCTTTTTGTTTTTATTTTGAACCATACTGTATCTCTTAATGGTGCGTCCACAATCGAAGCAACAAGGTGTTCTAGTTTTCTGTGTTTCAAATACATTTTTAAAGAAATTTAGATAAATGTATCATAGTTAACTTTCTCTAAGACCGATACTCATCAATAACCTAATTGAACGGTCACGTCTACAGTGATGCCGCAGTTACTTCTAACAGTTTTCTTCCCACAAACAAACCACACTTCTCCCCGTTCGAATCGTCCATTACAACGCTCCTTTACTCAAACCAGTAATTCACCTTAAGCGAAATTTCTATATTTAAATGTGTGTGTTTTGTATTTCTGATGAATTTATCATTAAATTTCTGTCAATTTGATGCTCCATAATCACGACACCTATACTCTTCTATATTCAAACTTGCTGTACACTTTTAAATTTTTTAAACTTTACTCCATAAATATGGTAGCAGCTTAGCTGGCTCTAACTTTATAAAGAGTAACCTTACACCGCAAACTAGGAGTAGACTTGTGATCTTTTTCCTATTTGTATAACGTTACTCCATACAGTTGGAGGCAGCTAGCCTGCTACGAGTTTTACGGAGTCATGTTATACACCAAATGTTTTATTGTGCTTAAATTCTGCCAATTCACATACCGTTCATTCGTATCACCAATTTATTAGTAATTTTTAGTTGTAATTTCTCGAACATTCCTGTTTTAGTATTTTTGGGATATTTTAAGAGAAATTCTTATAATTTAAGCAAGTCTCTACAATTCATTTTCGAAGAATTCATAAACCGTTTGAGTGCCTAAACGTAGAGAAAAGTCAAGCTAATAGAAATTTTTCCTACCCCACTTTTTAAGTGTTTTAAGTAAGAGTGTAAGGAAATATTACATACATTAATAAGTTTTTTATGAACATTACGGCACAACCAGTTTTAATTTTCGTAGAACAGACATTGGAACTCTTATCATTTGTATCGGATATTACTTTGATAAAGAATATTCCTACGAATATACTTCAATATAAAATATAATACCCTACTCCATATACATAATATTATTCTATAAAAATTATTAATTTCACCTCAATGCCTGTCGTATATTACTTTATTTACTTCCACAGTCTTGTAAGATGTGTTAACACAGCTGTCGATAAAATATAGTAAAAAAATAAACCTGTTCTTACATTATCTAATGAAACGTAATTTGTTTTCCGTTTCCCAAACACAAAACCGACGTTTGCTTTAATTCGATACCACTTAATTGGAACCTCCTAATCGATCAACGGAAATCACGCTCCAAACTAAAGGTCATTATCTGATTCTTATCTCTATTATTAAACGTCCCTTGTTTAAGTGGTTGTATCTTAAATGAACTTTAGCTTAATATTAGAAAAAACTATAGTTATCGATGTTACTGGCGAATATTTGCTCGTTTCACAACAAAGCTGCTGCCTGTGTCCCTAATTCATGAACATGTGACACGTTATTTTGTTATCAAAGATATGTACAGTTGAAATGTTATTATTAACCTATTATGTTGCATAAAATGTATTGAAATTGGTTATATGCGTGACGGTTAATGACTTAATGAGTATTTTAGGATTTATTATTGGATTACATTAGTTCTCATTAATTTATCTTGTACAAGAGTTCGATTACCTTCAAATAAATTTTATATACTATATTTATATTGTGAAAGCATTTGTATTTGTTTCTTTTATTAGGTTACATGTTATCGTAACCTCGAATTCTTTACATTTGACACTATTCGAAGAAAGATGGAACTCATCGTCAGTGCTTATTTTTGTTATTTTATTCGCAAATATTCTAATCGTGTATTCTTCAAATTGTGAAACAACATTCATTCAGTTAAAACATTTCAATTTATCGAGTCCACAAAAAATAGCATTTTTAAAGTGTCCATTTTTAAGTCAATTTTTAATAATCTGCTTTATTAAACATTTCCTATTATCTAGCACAATTGACTATTATGCTCATTTCGTTGAAATTCCCAACATTCTATTTTCAAAATTAATATTTAATTAAACTGAAAATTTAGAAAACGAATCCATATTTGTCTATTCAATTTAAGCGCTATGAAAACGAAAAGGAAGAATTTGTAAAAATATGATCCTGTGTTGTATGTGTCGATAGATGACTGTGACTATCGATACAAAGTCTCTCAAATCACCCCCGGAAAATTGAAACAGAATGCTTTCTATTACATCCTCCAATTCCCATCCCGCTTTTATAATCGAAATTGAATCTTGTGTTCCGCAGAGAAATAGAAATGAATTAACATTCGCGCGGTCATAAAATTCAACGAAATTGCGCAAGAAACCAGCTCATATTGTTCCCCACTCGCGGAAGAGTACATCTCCAGATTCAACCCATGGTAAATCGGGAAAAGGGGAGATCTTTTAGGGCCCCTTGGGGACATACGGCCCCTTTTCTGTAATAACTGCGGGGCCCCCAATATTTATGATGTGGGGGTTGGATAAAGAATCACCAATCAATTTCGCCGAAGGAATGGTACTCGGTTTCATTTCCTTTTGTTGGGAGTGAATGGGGAAAGAACAAAAATCGGACATGATATTGATTTGTTTGCTTTTTGATGCGAGTTTGATTGACACTGGAAGTGAGGATTGAGTTGTGATGAAACTGTGGTAAATAGAATTGGAATTAAGAAATACACTTCTCCAAGCATTGAGAAAGCCTTTTAATTAACCCATTGACGATGGCTTTATGAACTCCACTAACACCTTCTTTTCCAAATAAAATCGTAAGATTTTAATTTGGGGCTGTTGGGCCTAGTCGGTTAAGGCTTTCGCCTGGCATGCGAAAGGTTCCAGGTTCGGGTCCAGGTCCGGGCATCTCCAAAATAACTGCTGACTTATAAACTGCTCATACAGCCAAAACTGTCCGACGAATAATAGAGGAAGTGCACGTTAAATATGCTTCAAAGTCCAAATGCTGCGTACGATGCCGCCCTTAACGGTTGCGTTGGGTGCCTACTCAGGTGTCAGCTATTCTTTTGACTGTGGTTCTAAATTGCGACACCCGTCGCCAATAACCCTCGTGTATATCTAGTGTGACGATATTCAAACTAACTTAAGATTTAAATTTTTTAGTTCTGTTTTCGTTTAACTTAGTTTGCCCTAGATGAATTGTCCGGGTCTATTGTCTTCATTTGTTTTATATTTCGTTTAGTTAGATAAACTTAACCAGAAAGCTCCATTTTTGCGTGGCAAATTTGCTTGTTGAATTGTAAAAGGATTTCTGGTAAAATTTAATATTCTACCATAGACAAGTTTTCTAAATTTAAAATCGTAAGTTTTAAGTAGTTATTTTTTTCAAACTAAAGAACATTTGAGAACTTATTAGTTTTATCGTGTATCAAATCTCTTACAAAAGGTATTCAGTAGATTTTGATATTTGTTTCAACAGATGTAAAAAAATTATTCAACAAAAACACAAAGTATCAATTTCGACTTCAAAACAGAAAGTTAATTAAATTCTCGCTTCAGATGCTTTTCCTTTATTCGAAATTACACAAATCATCAAATGAAATTACAACTATAGTCACCTAACACCGGGAATCGACATCATTTGTAATGCACGAAAGAACTTGTTAAAGAATCCATCCTCTCATAGGCTTCCGAAAAAAAACAAAGTCATCCATTTGTAAGTAACCATATGGTCATTACAACACATATCGTTGGCGTTAACTAGCGTGTAGAAGGAAAACCCAACATTTCCTTTAGCGAAAAAAAAGGGGGGGGAGGATCTTAATGTCTACTCTCTCTGATGATGAAGCTTAAACAGTGTTTCATTTGAAGTCTGTGGAATAGAAAATATAGAATTACTTTTTTTTTTGTGGCGCATTGCTTTTCAACACAATTTTACTTTTCTTACGTATGGGAAAGAGGCCCAGTGGCTCAGTGGTAGTGCTTCGCATTCCCACGCCACAGGTCCGGGGATCAAATCCCGGCTTGGGCGAGGTTGACCCATCCTTTCATCCCTTAAGTGAGTCGATAAAATGGGTACCAAGCATGCTTGGGAACTAAACACTGGGGGTTCCGCGTGAGGCTGACCACCTTACCGGGACATATGCCTAGCACCCCAGAGCCCCAGGTCACGAAAGCTGAAATGGGCACGGCAGGCCTTGGCCCACTAATGGGCTGTTGCGCCGAGGAGTTTAGTTTACGTATGGGAAAAAGGAATGGTAAGTGTAGATGCGAGAAAGTAAAAGTATTTAGTACTGAATAGGTGTGAGAAATTCAGTAATGAATTATGTTTCGCCTATCATATAATTCTAAGTTGACCTAAGTATATGGAAAATTAAATTATGTTTACATTGAAACACTGAATGCAACAATAAGAAACTGTATAGAAAGAATAAGTGTTTCAGAAGAAAAATTGTACTACTCATTTTAGTATACTTGGTAGCAACGATTGAATTTATATCCGAAAACTACTTGCGTATTTACATTGATAAATGGTATTAGCATCTGTGTAGCAAGCCGTTCTGTTTACTTAAAAAAAAATTTATTAATTCAAAACTAAGAATACAGAATTTTCCACGAATAAAATAACTTGGTATTTTTTTTTCAGTGGTAGGTTCTGACTGGAAGAATGAAAGCACTAAAGGTTTCTATTGAAATCTGTAGCCTTAGAAATTTTTCAAATTTTCCTGCCCTCTATAGTTTGATTCCAGGTTTCGCCAGTGTTTTATACTCGTGTAGCCCTAGTACGATGTTTACTTAAACAAAACCAAATCCTCAACACCAGGCTTACTTGTCTTGAAATGCATCACCAATTTAAGCCTTTCACGTTTTGCATTTTTACTCTACATTATAACCAATTTTACAGTTAGAGTTTTACTAAAAACTTAACGAATCTCCATCCTCATTCCCATGGGCTGGGGAGCCCAATTGGTAAGGAGCTTGCCTTGCTTGCGAAAGGTCACAGGTTCTTACATTGCCAAATAAAATTCTGACGAATAATACCTCGTGTAGTGCTGCACGTTGAATATGTTACGACGCCACGTTCGATGTCACCCATAAAAAATCAGTTAGGTTCCTATTCAGGGGTTGGCTTGTCACTTGAACGTGGTTCTAAATTACGACTCCCGTCACCAATATCACTAGTGTAGCTCTAGAGCAACTATAATTCAAACTAACCCTAACTTCCTAACCATACAATACAACCATTTTTACATTTAGAGATTTAACTAAAAAAAAAAGAAACACTTCTCCATCCCTCTTCCTTACCGGCGTTGGCTCGTCGCTTGATTGGGGTTTTAAATTGTGACGCTCGTAGACAATAGACCCCGTGTAGTTATAGTGCGACGATGTTTCAACCCAAGCCCATTCCTTTACCAACCAATGTAGCAGGTATCTACCCTAATCATTTACCGGGCGACACAACCACTTTCACGGCGGCTCGGTACTCAACGACCCAAGCGGGCTAACGAGGTGTTGCGCTCTTTCCCAGGCCCAAGGAACGACAGCGCCTTAACGACCGCGATGGACTTAACGACTCATTGTCTCTGACATTCCGCCCACAAACCATGACCCTCAGAGGCCCGTTTCGTTACACCGAAAGGTACGATACACCAAAGGTTTATATAAGTCCCAACGCTGCGTACGATGTCGCCTCGGGTGCCTACTCAGGTGTCGCTCGTCACTTGACTGGTTCTAAATTATGACGCCCGTCGCCAATATCCCCCGTGCAACACTAGTGCGACGATAATTCAACCTAACCACAAAGCCTTACTCCGATCTATAACTAAAGGGGCTGAGGAGCCCAGTTGGTAAGGCCTTTGCATGCGAAAGGTCCCAAGTTCGGTCCGGGCAGTGTCAAAATTCCTGCTGACCTATAAACTGTCTGTGCAGATAAAACATCCGCGTCCGAAGAATAATTCCCTTAGTAGAGGGAGAGCACGTTAAAAATGCTCCAATGACGCTGCGTATGATGTTGATCCTAAAAGTTGCGTTGGGAGCCTAATCAATTGTCGGCTCGTCACTTGACTGTGGTTCTAAATTGCGATGCCCGTCACTATTGGCCCTCGTGTAACAATAATTCCACTCGACCTATAACTAAAAGGACAGCCATATGCCAGTTGGCGAGGGGTTACTCGTAGTCTATACTATCTCGATTCCAATCTCATTCATACATCGCGGGAAAAATGCAACAAAAATAAACCACTGTAACTGAAAAAAAAACTATGCTTGGCAACTGAGCAACTGCAACAGTTGTCATTTTAAAAATATAGTAAGAGTAAAATTTTTTATTTCGTTCGTTCTATATTCATAAAAAAATTATCATGTTACTGCCCCTCTATTCGATTCCTTTTCTTCCGACCTGGCAATCTATGGAAGCCTGGCTTGAAAAAACATTTTTTGATGCTGCTAGCCAGTGTATGAGTTTTGTTCAGTACAAAATCTAAAAGAATTCTTGTTTTATATTAAGTCGGGAAAGGGTGTTCAGTTGTTGGTCAGCCTCTTCACTTGATCGTGGTTATTTCAGACTATTATTTTACTTTTTTTCTTACTCGTTAAATGAACCAAAAAAGCTAAAGAAAATAAAAGCATAGGCTGGGTTTTTATTTGGATTTATACTTTGGCATTCATAAGATGGATTCTGAGCAATGTTCATTTTTATTTGAAATGCTTATAAGTTAATAGCAAAAGGAACATTTAAATGGCATCGCTTAAATGTTAGAAAATGACAATGAAAAATTATTAAACGTTTTAAGGGGGACTGGAGCCCTCCCTTGAAGCCTATGTTAAAATGGCTTTTTTATGTACCTTTTTATCAGAATCTATTTGATACACTTTAATGACATTTTTACTAGTTATTAAGTGGATGTTCAACTATACATTACTGGAGGCATTTTTAAAAATTTTGTTTAGTTTTTAAATTATAAATTTTTAAATGAACATGCATGTTTTTGACCTAAAAATATATCAATAATATTAAAAAGAAAAAAAAAGTAAGATAGTTATACTCAAATCCCTCCAGCGAATTTTAGAAACCAACTTCTTAAATACGTATAAAAAATTTTAGGTTGATACTTATAGTAGATTCTAAGAAAAAGGTACACGAACAGTGAAAAAGTTTTGAGATATAAGCGTTTAAAGTAACCAATAGTGATTTCTTACCAATGAAACATAAGGGGATTTTACCTTAAAAATACTTCTAGTACTTGAAACTTTTATTTTAAGATATCGTTGTAAAGCTAAGATTGCATAATTTAAGAAACACTAAAAACATTGAAATGTCATTTTTGAAAAATTTTTGGGGTCTGGTCCCCCTTAAGCAAATCAAAGTTGAGTTTTGCTGCTTAGAACTTTTCGGAATAATGTGATAATTTCATTAGGAAGGAATGTGAGACAGAAGAAAGGTCCTGTATAATTCGGGGGTAGTATCTATTTTTTATATCTTAAGAATTGGACAGGGAGTGGTACATAAGGGTTTATATACCCAAGTATGAAATATTAATTTAAGAGCCGCGCAAACCGAAAACACATCGAATCGTTACAGTTAAGAACAAAAATGACAAAGCTTTATGAAAATCGTACGCTTCTTAACCAAATAAGGATTTGTAAGTGTGTTTTTTTACTAGAATCTTGGAACAATATATCCCTTTGCTTTATTTCTGTCCTACATTTATATACAACTGACATGGAACTAGTTGCTTGAAAATCATTATCAATTATCTAGACGATTGTATGCTCTTATTGTTTTTAAAATACAGCTTTAAATCCCACATAGTACGTTTTCCCTTTTAGTACGCTTTCCGTGAACAATGTAAGACCGTATTCTACTATGTAACATTGAAGAGTTTAGTGGAAGAACGTCCTATGCATAGAAAGATGATAACGGGAAAATGAAAGCTTTAAAGTTATTAGTTAGCATTTAGATAATTTAAAAATGGTACTTGCAAATGGTAAAAAATATACTTAACAAGTTTCCCTTTTTTTAGAAACTTTAAGTTTATCTTAAAATAAGGGAATATAAAAGATTCATTGTTAAAAATAAATTTTATTTTTGTATCAATATCTCAATCCTTTCTACTTCCTGTTCTTTAGCTCTTCAATTGATGTTATAGATGAGCTGTGATGTATTTCCCACTAAAACAATATCGGGGGAATTATACCCATGATAATTTCGTTTAATGGCACTTATAACAACCATAAAAAGATACCCCTCTATGGGAACCACCGATGCTTGAAGTTTGGTAGGCGGGTCGCTCTTTGTTGCTGGTTTTTCATTGGATATACAAAAGTATCAATTAGCTGGCAGTTCCATTGTTAGAAGAAAGACATTTTTCGGATATATCTTTAGTGAGTTTGAAGAACCAATTAGAAGATGTCGGAACCTAATTACAGTGAACGCTCTTTTATCCGACCGCCGCTAATCCAACGTCCCCTCTCATACACCGACAGCCCTGGTTGATATTGTTTCATGAACTAGAACATCTAATATAACTGCAAGTAACGGTTGGTTTGAGGCTATTTACGAAGAAACGGCCATGGCTTGGGTACATTCCTTCTTGAAACACCGGAATAACTGCTTTTAGATGCTTTTAAAACACTTCGATATTAATATTTTGGCAAATGATTTTTGAATAAACTTATGGAAAAGCACAGTCGAAAAAAACCCCATCCAGAAAAGACTTTAAGCTATCATCAATATCTCACGCGCTCTATTAAAGACGAAGTAGCAGAAAAGCCACAGATATCCAAAAATAATTAGCTAAGTATTGCGACGAATTTTAAAGCTAACCAGCCACATTCTTTAACCGGCGCTTTCGACAATCCGACGGTTTTTTGCACTGAATACGGAGGATAACTTATCGTAGACTGTATAACCATAATTTCGATTCTGATATAAAAAAAAAGTAATAAATTATAGCGTTTAAGTTATTTTGAAAGAGATATAAATTATTTCATAATTTTTGTCCAGATGAAAATGAATTTATAAACAGATGAATGTCAAAGCCATGAAAAGTATCAAAATGTTTAACAATGCAAGATAGCTGGAGAAGTTTCGTGCAATGGGACTCAAGACTCCTACCTTCATCAGAATGGCCCCGCATCACAAACTAACAGTTGACGACGCGAAGTTGTGAAACATGATATCCGGAAAGGGGTGTAGAGGGGGGGGGGGGATAGTGCATGGGGGGGGGGGGGTTATGGTCGAAACGAAACATTATTATGTTGGCATGTGCCATAAAGCTTTTCCGAATTGGGAAGAACTTTGGAATTTAAATGTATTAACTAAGTTTTTATGGATTTAAAGAATATGGAAGGCTTCGTAAAAGTCAAGTTCCCCAATGCTTAGAAGGTTCAACCAAAATTGAAGCAAAGGAGAAATTGAAACGGTGATTAAACTTCCAAGAATGTGTAGCGACTTTAGATCTCTGACATTCATGTTTATAACACAAGCTTCGTGTTCTTTAAGTCTTATTTCAAGTGCTCTCGTCGTTTGCCCTATGTATAAAAGCGGAAGTTTCCAGGTTCGGGTCCGAGCATCGCCAAAATAACTATACCGACCTATAAACGGCCCATGCGGCCCAAAAATGTCCGCCGAATAATACCCCGTATAGAAGGAGTTGCACGTTAAATATTCTTCAAAGTCCCAACGCTGCGTAAGATGTCGCCTTTAACGGTTGAGTCGTCACTTAACTGTGGGATCTAAATTATGACGCCCGTCGCCAATAGCCCACGTGTAGCTCTAGTGCGACGATAATTCAAACTAAACTAAATGTATGAAAGGCAGGATTGGCAAGGGGTGTGGTAAATGCTCCAGTCATTAAAAGTATCAATGGGGTCTTTGAGATTGGAAAACATTAATTTGTTGGTAGGAGAGAAAATAACTTTAAATTGTAACTTTTTTTTAAATGTTTCCGATACTATTACTGATCTGGTGATAATAGGGAATTACAATTAATTGTGAATATTTTTCTTCGGTAGTAGGGGATATTTACTTTGATCTTAAATCTTTTAGTTATCGTGTCAATGATGTTGGGGATACACCCCTTTCCGGATATCATGGGGCTGGGGAGCCCAGTCGGTTAGGCACTCGCCTAGCAAAAGGTCCCAAGTTCGGGTTCGGGCATCGCCAAAATAAATGCCAACGACCTATAAACGGCCCGTGCAGCCAAAAATGTCCGACGAATAATACCCCGTGTAAGGGAGTGCACGTTAAATATTCTTCAAAGTCCTAACGCTGCGTACGATGTCGCCCTTAACGGTTGCGTTGGGTGCCTATTCAGGTGTCGGCTCGCCACTTGACTGTGGTTCTAAAATACGACGCCCGTCGCCAATAGCCCACGTGTAGCTCTAGTGCGACGATAATTCAAACCAAACCGGATATCATGTTTCACAACTTCACGTCGCCACCTATCAGTTTGTTTTGTGTGCCATTCTGATGAAGGTGGGCGTCTTGAGTCCCATTGAAAAGAGGGCCCTATTACCGCATGGGCGCACGGGGCCTGTGCCCAGGGTTAAGGGATTTAAAGGGGCCCCAAAAAAGTCAACATCAAGATTTTTTTTGTGTGAAGAATACAGAAATAACCCAATTATGAGTAAAAATTTACCCAAGTCTTTCCAAATCCTCGTTTTTTTTTTAAAGTGATCCCACAAATTCCATATAACCCTCGTGTAGCTTTAGTGCGACTTTAATTCAACCAAACCATATTTAATGTAAGCAATCCTGTGCATTCCTGTGTCATTCGCTAACACAGTTGCACTGCGCCTTTAGTAGTTTTTTGACAACAATGTGACACAGCTTGTTGATTGTTTACAAACTGCTTTCACTGCTCAATATACACGTTTACTTTTGGGGATTTATTCATTCGATATTTTTAGGATTTAAATTGAGATTTCGAAATTTTCTTTTTGGGATGGCTGCACGAAATTATGCCTCTGGGAATGACAAACGGAAATTAAAGAAAAAAAGAATTGTGGGAAAAGAAATTAGCTTGTTCGTTAGAAAAATATACTGTTCGTCCATATCAATAGTCTAATAATAACTGTAATGAGCCCTCTCTAAACAGTGAGCCAATCTTGAAGGAAGGAACCGATGCTGATTTTAATTTGGAAGAGGACAATAATCAGAGTAATGCACTGCTCAAAACAATTTAAGGGGAGCACTTTGAGTACTTTTGTTTTCCCTTTAAGTTCCAATTTTTTATTCTAAAAATCTAAACTTGGTGAAATAGATTCATTATCCATTCAGAATGAAATGGTAAAAAACGGGGGGGGATCTAATTTCTTTACTAAAGTTTTAAGGGGGGAAAATTGTAATCACAACTTTTGAATAAATTATAAGAATAATTTTTTTGAATGTTTGTAAAAAATATTTAAAATCAATTTTTAAACATCTTAAAATTCAAACATGAAGAATTTAGGGTCAATTTATTAAATAAAATTGTTTTAGGGTGAATTTTATTTTACCGTGTTCATCATATTTTCATTTAATTAAAGCAAATATTATTTAATTCTTCAAAGGATATGGCATGTCCTTCTAACGATACAAATTAAGAAAAAGAAAAATTACTCAATAGAAAAAAAATCGTAAGCTGATGATTCCAAATGAAATCATTGGGGGTTAAAGGGTTTAAACTAAACCATGCGCTCCCCTAATTGTTTTGAGCAGTGTAATTTTGGTGAAGCTCTTTACCCTCCCATTCCAAAAATACTCTGACCCAATTTTGAATATAAGGGATGACGATCTATCTAATGGCATTTGCATTTCTTGCCCATATTTTGTAACTGATCCAGCATTGTGGACTGTAATTAGCAGTGAAATGGTAGATTATTTCATAAACAATCCTCCACCCCAGAATATGAATTAACACAAAAAATAGATTATAGTGACATTATCAAGGAATTTTCTAAAAGAAAAGCAAGAAAAATTACATTATAAAATTACCCTAGCAAATTCCATTAAAGTGGAAAAGTGTGTGTAATTGTGATGTTTTTGGGTTATTTTAAGTATGTAATGTAATTTATGACATATAGATTTGTAAATATATTTGTGGACGTGTATGTAGACACGAATATACGTTGATTATCAATTAGAGGAGGGGGCGTTCATGCGTCGTATTAAAAGTGTGTCCGTGCATGAGTCCATATGTATATGCTTTTATCTTCCAACAAATACAGATACACTCTAAAAACCAAATGTGTAAACTTGAAAATTTACACACGATTATGGGTATATTTCAAGAATTACACATATGAGGCACCAAATTACGCATTTGTATGTGTAAACGAGAGGTGTGTAAGTTGACAAATGGTCAAAAACACATATTTATGTGTAAACATGAAAATATCAAGCATTTTACCTAGTATGGTGAGTTTTTTTTTAATTTACTCACATATATGTGTTAAGAAAATCACATGCTTAAGATCACTCAAAACTTTATTTTACAATTCAACAAAAGGCTGGAGAGCCCAGTCTGTGCAGCTAAAAATTATTCTTCGGAATCCGGGTAGGGGCAGTGCACTTTAAAAATGCTCCAAAGTCACAAAGCTGCAGATGACCTTGACCTTAAAAACAATTGCGTTGGATGCCTTTTCAGGTGTCGGCTCGTCACTTGACTGTGTTTCTCAATTATGACGCCCGTCGCCAATAGTCCTCGTGTAGCTCTAGTGTGACGATTTCAACATAAAACCCTAACAATCCACTGTTAGTTTGAATTGGCGTCGCACTAGAGCTACATGAGGGCTATTCCTAACAAAATAACTGCCGACCTATAAACGACCCGTGCAGCCAAAAATGTCCGACAAATAATGCCCCGTGTAGGGGAGTGCAGTAAAATATGCTCCAAAGTCCCATCGCTGCGTACTATGTCGCCCTTAACGGTTGCGTTGGGTGCCTACTCTGGTGTCGGCACGTCACTTGACTGTGGTTCTAAATTATGACGCCCGTCGACAATAGCCCTCGTGTAGCTCTAGTGCGACGATAATTCAAACTAAACTAAAATTAGGTTGGTTTTAGGTGTTTTTGTTTTTTTTGTAAATGGAGGGTCGGCTTATACACGCTTTGTATATTCAAATTGTATGTAGCTTCTTAATCGTAGCTTCTTGCAAGTTTAGTTAGGCTTAACATAAAAATCCATAGTACGTACAAGCAGCTCGAACTTTGCATTTCAGAACAATAAATTGCATGTTTTTAAGAGCAAAACTGATTGCCTTTATTAGTATAAGTTATTATAAAGATAGAACGAAATTATAGCTATTGTTTATTATTACTACTGCTTTTCAACTGCCAATTTATACTACACTCTTGAATTGAGCTTTAACGCAGTTAAAGAACGCTTTGCAGTCGAGAGACTTCAATTAAAAGACTTAGTGAAATTCGCATATTAAAAATACAAACAGCATTTTAAAAAATAAATTAAATAATGAGTATGTAAACCGAACATATTAAATAATAAAACATTCTATTTTAAAGCTACTTTAAATATTTAAATCGTTAATGAAAGCGTTAGAAGAATGTGTTAAACAGCTCAACTGCTCTTTTTTGAAATGAAAAAGAATAATTCTTTTTTTTTTCATTTTCTCTGAATGAAGTTGATTAGAATATATGGATTAGAAGAAATAATAAAATCAATAGTAAAAAGTTGTCATATAATGTTTTGAGCCAACTGAAAAAAAGACAATTTCATAACATTATACTTTGTTATAATTGCAAAGGACAGCTGCAAGCTCGGAAGACCAGAAAAATAAACAAGAAATTTGAAGTTCGCTATCGGTTGCTTTTTATTGGGCAATTTACAGCAAACTGTGCTCATCGCCAGGTGCCTCCTTAACTGTTGCTACTTTATTCAAATATTTATGGTTCACCACTGAAAATTGTAAAAAAATAGACGATTTGCAGTTGCTTACAGTTGTGCCCTTGACAAGATTTTTTAGAACTCCTTTATATGAATTCGGACTTCGAAGTAATGTGTGTTTGTGTGAGTTAGAAATCGAGAAAAGAAGTTATTTTGTTAGAAAGTATTTTTGGATTAATTTTAAAAATTAATAAGGTAAGTGTGAGAGTCATGGAATTTTTTTGTGTCAAAATAAAAATGTACTCTAAAAATGCTCATTGTTTTCTTCAATCTAATACATTATTATATAGAAATTATTTAGTTAAGAACTTATAAAAAATAATAACTGTTGGAATAATTTATAATCTATCTTTCTTAATAGTTAAAAGTATTATTTTGACGATGCATGATATATGTTCTTAAATTTTGGTTTTTATAATTTAGAATATTTTATATGGAAAGATAAAATTAGTTTTGTGATGCAAAAGTTAAATTAGTGCATTATTTGCATTATGCAAATTATGCATTATATTTCCATAACTGTTTTTCTTTGAAGGTACTTCTAATTTGAAAAGCAGTTAATAAAATACATTTTTTAAAGTCTAATCTTTAGCAACCTTGTTTAATTTTAAAGTATAGTTGCTTTTGGGTTTAGAATAAATATGTTATTGTGATGGTGATGTTTTAAAGTGGTAGTAGATTGGCTGTAAATGAAATTTTATATCCTATAGTTGTGATAAAATATTTCTGGAAGCTATTCTGTTAAATTAATGTTTTGATTATGTTTCAATTTATAGAATTTTTGACAAATTTAATGTAAATGTTATTTCTATCTAAAATATTAGACAGCAATTTTATAATTTTGTCTACCACATTAAAATAACATGAAATGAATTTGTCATAATTAGATATTTATTTAATAAACATTGAAGTCGCTCACTATAAAAAAATTAGTGAACTTTATCTCTGTAAACACGGTGGAAGCACATTTTGACCGTGTTTTGACGTGTTTATGCAGTAACGTTCCACCAATTTTTAAAGTCTTGTAGTATTTAGATATTTTAGGTTAGGTGGAAATGGGAGCGGTAGCCAAGTCTTCAAACCGAAGTCTTCTCTCTGTGTTAATCCAATGTAAAAAAAAATTATACGTCAAATTACTCTGGCGATCGTAGAAATGTGGCTTCGAAAAATATTTTTTCTATTGGATTGGTCTGAAATAAATTTTTTCTGGTATGTTTTCTTAATTGTTAGAGTAATTGAGTGCATGGTCCAAGTCATTATGGAAGTTACTGCAGTTTACCTGCCCACGGCAATCCTGGTCACCCTACTCTGTATTATGAAATATTTGTTATAAAAATCTAAAATGAATTGAAATTACTTGATATATAAGAAGTAGTGTAGCATTATTATTGTGTTGTTCATTGTTTATTGAAATTGGATGGTAATTTCCAAAGTGATTAAATCTATAAAAATATTCCACATTATTTTTATTTTTTGTTTCATATTATAACTCAATAAATTTTTGTTGCCTAAAATTATGTATTTAAGTGTAATCTGGTTAGGCATGTATATTGTATGTATGCATTTCTAAATTACTCAATAAAGTGTGTATTTCTCAAATACTCAATAAAGTGTGTCTTTCTCAATTAATCAGTAAAGTGTGTAATTCTCAATTGCACAGTAAAGTGTGTAATTCTCGATTGCACAGTAAAGCGTGTAATTCTCACTTACACGGGCAAGTGTGTAAACTGAAATTCCACGCTTTTTTACACACAAACAAATCATTCTAGTGGCAAAAAAATACCCGCTTTCGTGTGTAAATTTACGCATTTAGTTTTTAGAGTGTACTTTCTGGCGATCCTGGTTACTTTATTGCTAGTCACGATACTTTTAACGAGTGACGATCCTGGTTACTTTATTGCATTCCAAGTTTGGACAATATTTTGCCTGCAAATGTCAAACATATAACCTATCTAGCCACTACAATATATATTTCTTACTTTAAAAGGATATTGCAAAATCTGATGTTGAAGAAGCAAATGCGTTGCTACACACATTTATCACTAACTTTCAAAAGTTATATAGCAAAATACATATGAACTTAAAAGTTCATTTGTTATTGCACATATCAAAATGAATCAGTGTATGAGTTGTGGCTGTTTTTATCATTTACTTTTGAGACTGGCAATGGCTACCTAGTTAAGTTATTTAAAGGTACAAAAGGATCATGTCAACCAAATAGCTACGAAATATTGTATGTTTTCCTCCATTCCAAAATACATCCAACAGTAAGATCTTAAAAATGAAGAATTAGATTTTTGTGATAGCCTAATGTTTTACAGACTTAGTTTGTACCAAAAGTCTTTGAAAACTACCGAACTAACAGCTATCTCCAGTTTTAAATATTTTATTTCTGATTCTGATAAGATCCAGGCTTTAGCCGAAATTAATGTGAATTATCAAGATTTTCGCTTTACATAGAAAATCATAGTACATTCTTTCATGTACATGATTAAAGAGCTAAAATTTAAGAGGTGTATAATGATTCTATAATCAAGCTAACAGAAACAAGCTAACACTCTTATTATGAAGCCAGGAAGTTTTATAAAACTGAACAATGAGACATATGCTCTAGTAACATGAATTGAAATTTATAATTCTTCATATTTTAGTGGAAACAATCGGTTACTTAATCACGTTAGGCTATGCAAACCATACCATATTTTTATGGTAAACTTAAAAAAAAGTTCCGATTTCTATGTTAAATCGCAAAAGCATTTTAATGAATTTAGATCACATTACGTGTCTAACAGATTTTCCGAACTTAATTGAAAAGTATTAAGCTTTTGCTCCTTTTTGAAATGATCGCTTTAGGTGGTCACTTAAAACTTTAGATGTCAGAGTCTTAAGAAAGTCTCCTTTTAATTGCTATTGAAATTTTGAACTCCCTGTGCAACATTGAATAATAACCTTGGTTGTAATTCCATTTTTGTTGAATTTATTTTGGTTTTCGACTTCGGTATATATTTTTCTGCGTCATTGTATGCACTGTTCGCTACTATATAAACTGCTTCGCGATTTTGTTAACGTTTTTGCCCCTCCATTTGTGATGCCACAGGTCTGTGCTTTGGTACACTGAGCAAAGCCCACACTAAGTTGGTTAGCCGACGCTAGCATTGTTAGCTTTTCTTCTAGCTTCGGAGCCTTCTGGGAGGGGGTAAATTTTATTCTATGTGTTTTGAAGGTTTTCGATGTTTACTAGTCTTATTTAATAACCATTGAAAAACAAAATTCTGTAAAGGAAAAATTAAAATTTCACAAACACAAATCATTTTTCCAATTGGCATCCCCAGGGAATATTTAATATTAATATTGACAAAAAAGTTTTTTTCACGCACTAGCAAAACCTTATATTCTTAAATTAATACCCTATAAATGCCACTAAATTTCCTCAGTCCATTATTAAAGAAACACCCAGAGACGAAATGACACCTTTAACATTACATCATCCATTTCCGTCACAGCGACTTACGACTAATCTGTATACGGAGAAATAAGACTAAACGCAGAGAAGAGTGACGTATCGACAAAACTGCGATTTTTTAAAAAAGAATTTTCGGATCTTCATTGCATTTTACGAATGGAAAATGATTTATATCCTTATGAATGGATATTAGTTCTTCGTATTTTAGTAATTTTTCAATTTGTCGGTTCCGTCATTTTTCCTTGTACAATGCGATAACTCCTTATACGCTAACCCGTGCTTACTCTACTAATTTATACGAGCAATTGGGATAAATTATTTGATATGGTTTAAAAAAATATATATAGAATGGTTTGTATTTTGTGTTCAAATGTTTTTAATTGAAACCAAAATAGCATTAAGTTATACAAAATTTAGGGCCTAGGATAAATCTAGGATGTCTTTTTAATAGAAATTCCCTAGGATTAAAAAGATACTGAAAGAGCTGGCGAAACTTATTTGAGTAAATGCTTCATGCTAAAGAGACTACTTAAGAAGGTTTTGTCTTCTCCCAGCCATCCTATAAAGGGTCATAAAGGCAAAAAAGCACCAATAAATAACACCGTAGATATGGGACTAGGGCATGGCAAATCTGTCGTCGTCCTATCTCCTGAAGACACGCACCTTATCGGTATTACGCTTTCCCACGAGGAGTTATAGCCTCGTCACTTCACATTGGTTAAAAGTTTCTGTGCCCATAATACTGCTGCTGCAAGAAAGAAGACCGTATCTGCGATTTTGGAGTTATTAACATCAATGCACTTAAAAAGAATAATCTATCTCATTATAACCCAAACTATTTTATATAATCCATAGTTAAATCTGCATAATTAATCAAACTTATGAATCTACGTTATACTTAACATGAGATGAAACGAGTTTTCTCTCATTTTCTCACAACTTAGTTTCTTCAAATAATGTCTTTTTTCTGACAGCGGCAAAATAGCCCTTATGTAGCTCTAACCAACAAAATCTACGTTTACTTAGTGGTAGTTATACCTTTCTTGCTCAGAGGTACAGATACGAGAGGTCCACCATTAAACAACCTTTTAACTTTCGACTCCACTGGGAGGGAAAAAAAAGTTTGCCCCTAATGTCGTTTGATAGATGACCCCGTGTCAATGTGAGGAATTATTTTAATTGAATACCCTAAACACTTGGTGATGGATGAGAGGCGTGCTCTCTCGGGAAAAGAACCGTGGAGGAAACATTCGGTTTCCTGGGGCAAAGTTGCACTTAAGTAAGCAATATTTTATGTAATATATAAATATTAGTACTAATATTAGTATAAGGTTAATATTAATATAAGGTTTTTTTAATTGCGTACCAACACAGATGAGCAAAAGTTTTTAGCTTTAATTTACTGACATTCTTATAAATTTTCAACTCTCCAATCATTTTACGCATTAACTACTCCAAGAAATTACATATTTTTATTTCGAATTTCGTATTTTATCTGTATATAATTTCTAAAGACATTTGGAAGATTTAAAACTAGTGCGGTACAAGTCCAAAAATGAAGAAGAGAAGGTTGAGAAGGCCAAAAGTTGAAGATATTGATTTTGAATATCGGTATCCTTAGCATGTCTGAAGTGTTATGAAGTACAATTAAAATCTCGGAATTTTGTAGCTTAAAACTGTTATAATTGCTTATGATCGTGATTTTTTTCTCAACGTCAGACCCCTTGGGTAAATGATTTTTTTGTGGCTAAAATATTTTCTAAAATTCTTTTTGGACTTGACAACACTTCAGACATGGGTAGTCCTTAAAATTATTTGGACCAATAAAATATATATTTTTACTCTGAGAAACTTTGGTTTTTAAGTGAAACTGTTTAGCAAATTTCATGTCCAACAACGTGGCATTGCCAAACATGAAATTTTATATAGGAAGTCAAGTATTTTTGACCCTCTGTCGGAAACACCTTGGATGAATTGTAAACTGATTTTTACTGTATGAAATAAAATTTAAATTTTTAATAGAACATTTTATTTCTTTAAATTGTTTTTAATTATATTTTTGTAGCAGATGGTTATAATTGATTCCTCCATACTTCAAATTTTAAAATTTAGTAAAACTATAAAATTTCTGTATTTTTTTAATAATTGTTGTTGGAAAACCTGACTATCAGGTGACAGATTTATACATCTATATTCCTCAGAGGGTTACAAAATCGGCAAATGTATTGCCGCAAATAAACAACCACGTAATATTAAAGTAATAACCATTCCAATAATAGCCACTGCGGTTACATCGAAATCGATATCCTATTTCTTTTTTTACTATTTATTTTTCTAGCCATTTTGTATTCGAGCAAAACATCTGCATCGGATGTCATCAGCCGTTGCCGAATGGAAATTCCGCGACCTTCCGGTGTGGAAATCAACCAAGAAATTACAATATCTACTTCGGTTCAATTGCTCTATTATTTTATCTCCACATCATCAGCAACACTGTTTGCGGATAATCACAGCCTTTTGGTGGCGACTAGCATCTGTCCACATAAACGGAATCAGGGACGGGGCGTTTGAGTTCTTTTTCATAAATAGTGTTTCTTTTGCATTTAGAAAACCAATACTTTTGGTTATAAAAATACAATAAATTACTGGTGACTTCAAATTTTTCCGATTCTTTCGTTTCAATTTCCAACTTGTATTCGTAATTAAATATTTTGGATACAATTTTTTTAATTAAATACTTATATATTTTTTGTTTTCTTTTGGTAACCGATTATATAAAAGGCAGTGTAAATTCTAGTAATTATTAAACTGTTGTTTAAAAGAAATAATATAGTTTCTAAACTTTCATGCCTGCGGACATTTTTTTATGTAGTTTATGAAAAGATTTTATATAGTTATTTTGTTTAACATTTTTTACTGTAAAATATAATAAATTAACACTGTGGCAACACATGCTGCCACCGTGCTTAAGGAATAATATGTTCAACCAAAGTTATACATATACAGAGTAGGACTTATTTACGTAAAAAAAAGTATGCTTTTTTTAAGCAAAAGAATTAAAGATATATTAAGAAAAAGACTTCTTATGCAAAAGAATTAAATGTGTGGTACGATAGCTAAATTATTACTGCAAATTTGGTTGAAATACTAAGCTATAATACCATGAAAAAAAGTGTTTATTTATAATGATAAAATAAATTAAATATTTTAAAAAGATGTAGCAATTTTCCTTGTTGCAAATTTATTAGTATTTGATGTAAAATAGTATTTGATGTAACTTGCGGCATCTCGGCTAATTTTTGCACCTCTGCTACTAAATAAATTTTAAATTAAAGATATTTAGTTTTTTAAAAAACGGAACATTATAAAAAATAGTTTTGTGATATCATGAAACAAATTTTAGCTTAGTTTTCTTTCTCTTTTTCAGTTTCCCCTTCCAACTCCTTCTCTTTCCAACGATCGTTAGACCCGGCTTTTTCCGTATTATGTGCATCAGTCTTTCTTACAATAACCTTCAATTTTTATAGTTAATAAATTTTATTCGTAATGTACATTTTTTATTTGGTATTTTTTTTCAAGATCATCTCTTTAAAAATAACCTAATTCTGACTTTTTAAACAAATAGGTTATTTGAAAAAAAAATATTTTATGCAGTGAAAACAACCATACACATTTGCCCATTTCCAGGACGTTCGGAAGGTTAAACAATCCCAGAATCCCACTAGATAAACTTGCATAGAAAAGCGAATTCAGAGAAAAAATAACCGGAAAAAATAAAATGCACAAAGAAAACGGTATTTCCATAATTCAAGAACAGCTTATTATAAATTTGAGATAAAACAAGTATAAAACAATTTTGTATCTTTAACATCGCTAAAAATGGAATATCTATTCTTTAGCGATTAAATGCAACCATCATCGTTTTGTAGAGGAGGGTAAATTTCCAACCTGGGATATTCGAGACTGGGTGGATAAGGCCGTCAGATTTATATAAATAGATGGGACTTGACGTGCTTCCAATTACGTCTTATTATCGAACAATTAACGTTCTCTTTTTAATGGTCTGTTTTCTGATGAGTTCGAGTTTCACTTCATTCATCAAAGGAAGAAGATTCTAACGCCTCGGGTGAATTCGATGCAAGATTTATTATTCGCACTTTGCAGATGGCAACAGTGTGGCTGTCAAGTTTGTAACAGTTAAAATTGCCCACTAGAGTAAATGTGTCTTTATTCGTTTCAAATGTTAGAGAAACTGGGAATTGATTATAATTTTTCTTGAGAGTAATTAATCCGTAGAGATCATAGTAAAAGTATTAGATTTACAGATCATGTGGCCTCCAATTGCGGCAGCGTGACCCGCATGGAGCCAAGATTACCGTGGCAAACTTGCCACTGTTGTCACCTTTTTAATGAGGAAAATACCACGGCGTCATCTAAAAATACCATTTAATACTAAAATTACAAAAAATACGTATTGTTTTATAAAGTTACTAAAAACAGTCCATAATGCAGCTAGTATTGTTATGGTATTTTTTCGATGACGCCGTAGTATTTTTCTCATTAAAGAGGTGACAACAGTGGCAAGTTTGCAATGATAATCTTGGCTTGATGCGTGTCCCGCTGCCGCAATTGAAGGTCACGTGATCTCCCACTCGAATACTTTTACTATTATTTCTATGAATTAATCCCATGTTAGATAAATAAACGCTAGTAGGTAATTTTAGACGGCTAATTTTTATGCTACTACTTGATCTCTTTAACACTTACAAGTTCTACAAAAAAAAACTATTAGTCAAAAAATATTATTTTTATTGAAAAATAGCGTAGAAGATAAGTTTTTGTTGGATAAAACAATTGTATGGTTCCATATTTTCATACTCTGAATTATTTTTTATTGATTAAGTGTAGTATGCAAATAAAGAATATATTTAAATATTAGAACTAAGCAAGTCCCTTACTAAGTTTGATTTTCAAATTCTAATAAATACAATTGGTTCATGTTCATTTATATATAAAATTTGGATTTTTAACTTTTCTCATTTAACTTTTTTTTCATATTTTAAGTAAAAAAAACTCATCTGAACTCAAGTTCAAGTAAAAATTAGTTCATCTATAAAGTTATTCGATGCTATTCCGTATTTTAAACGCAAAATATATAGATACAACAAATTATTTATTGCAATAAAGAAATCCTTTTAATAAATTTATTATACTAATATTTATGCTCTTAGTATGGAATAATTTTTTAGAATTGAAATAAATTGGGCACACACACAATGAAATCTTCTGTAAAATCAATTTCCTAAATTGTACAATAACTATAATTTTATTTTCAAAATATTTCAAATGAACTAAGCCTTGCTATAGTGTTACGTCAGGCGTACCTTTTACTAGACACTAATTTTTACATCAATACACTTCCTCTATAAGCTAATTGGTACGCCAGGAGTACCCTTATACACTCTTAATAAAATAAATATTTGAAAAAACGGGCTGTTCATATTTTGATTGTAATTTTCCTAAACACGAAAATTTTAAATATATACTTGACTAATTCAAACCTTTGTTTAGGCGGTAAATAAAAACAATCATTTCCAACTCAGCGTAAGGCATACATAATGAAACTGAAATTAATTTGACTTTCCATTTTCTACTTCAAATATCAGCGTTCATGTGTTGTTAGCGCAAACAATTGCATTACTCAAATTTACGATAAAAATTTAAATAATTACAGAACTTTCAGTAAAATATTCATTTCAAAGTTAAAATTGTCAAGTTGTGCCCGATTTTCAAAAACTATATTACTTTATTATCCATACAGTAAAATTTTTCAATTTTATTTTCCTTTTCAATTAAAATCGCATTTGCATTGACCAAACATAAACTATGTATGCATGAAATTGAATCTGACTTTAAACAATACGCGCTAAAACTATTGATATAATGGATTTCTATCGGAAAAAGTCTTTTAGTTTCGTTATTTTCAAGTAATTGGATTTTTATTGAATTACGTGATACTTATAGGATTTCTTATAGGAAAACAAATGTTGTTCATGCAATTATGTATTTGACGTAAAAATTTGTAGCTGGTATATTGTTTTTTATGAAGAAAACCTCAAAATATGGTGCGTGTTTTGCTACGTAATATATAGTTTTAATGTATCGTATAAATTTTAATGATCGATCATATAGTTCTTTGCTTTCATTGTTTTATTGAACTTTTATAACAGTACTAATTGTAAAATAAAATTGTATTTCAAAAGCAAAATAATTTTAAGTATTTTATGCAAGTAAATATATATTTTCTTGCTTAAGTTTTTCTCGACACATTGAAAAAAATATTATTTTTTAATTCTCTAAATTATGTTGTGTTAGAATCAAAACGAATCTGGTATATCTTTCATTAATATATAAAAAATTATTTCGAAACATTCATTTACGTTTTATTTACGTATTTTATAATACTTATTTAATCAATTTAGCTTTCGTATATGTAATAGTTAATAAGTTTAAATGTTTTTTTTTTCAATATAATCGCAGTATATAAACGTTTGAAAGTTCTTAAAATATTTTTAATACCCAAGAAACTCAAGACATACATAGAAAGTCTGTTTAAAATTGCTAAAACGACGTATTTGAATACTTGGTATTGTCATCATTGATTAGTAAACATGTGTGAGATCAAAAAGACAAAGTTTTGATGCTTTTGGCATTAACACTTTCGCTACGCAGTATTTTTGTTTCCGCGTAATATGTGATAGAAATATTATTATCGAATCCTTAGTTGTACGGCCGCCTGGGCCGTTTCAGAAGTGAAAGGGTTAAAGTGGGTGTTCAGTGAGAAATGCTAATATAATTTGTACGTTATGACCTTCTTTGTAAATTAAAAATACACCTTTAGAACGTTTTTATTGATCTATATTGCTTGAGTCTTTAAATGATCTCAGTATTTGTAAACGCTAATGTATTCCAAAAAAGTTTTATTTTTTACTTCACAGTTGAATTTTTCATTGGTTGAGTTTTTATAACAGACTCCTGAAAAATATTTCTTGAGTTATAACAATATATGTGTTCAATATATTCTGTTATAATATGATCAGCCAAAAGAAACATGTTTGTGGCATGTTACGAATATGAGCTTTCAAGCAACTAAAAAAAGACAAAGACAAATGTCACAAAAAAAACACATTTTATTTAACAATTACTTTACTATATACAAAGATTACAAAAGCTTTGGATGTGTTCGTGTTTAGCAATAACAAAAGATATGCATAAAAGTTTTGACAATTTCTTTAAATACATTTGGGTATGTTTTGGTTTAACGCACGAAAACAGTTATTAAACTTCTTGTTATCTTAATAAAATTTTTATACTAATTTATATTAATTTACAAAAAATACATAAGTGTCCGGAAATGACTATTCTCTTCCCGACATTAAATATATTTGGACAGTTCGGTATTACAATTCCACCATAGTTATTAAAAGTATTCGTTTGTATTTCGATCTTTTATACGTATATATAAGACACGCAATATGAGTACGAATTCGAAAATTTAAAGGGATATGATATTTTTTTACTTCAGTTTAGTCAGTTCTTGATGGGAAAACATTTCGTTCAATATAAATATTTTTGAGAAATAATAACCTTTTTTCAATATATAAAAACACTTTCAGACTTTACGCTTTTACAACTGTAAATAAACTATTTTTTTTCTTTGAACTAGGTAAATTTAAAAAATTGGGAATCTACTATTTTTTTAATAAAAATGTTTACTTATTATTACTTAAGTTCATTAACCACAGAAAGCTATTTTTTTGCAATGAATTTCCTAACGTTAAATAATCCAAGTATCTATTTTATTTCAAGGTGAATTAATTACGGCATGTTGGTTGGAAAAAAGGCTGTGTAATTTTATTAGAACTCCGTTTTTACAACTCAAAAACTATACTTTTTCAATAAATTTATTTAATACTTTTACGCCATTAATGTCTTAATATACGCATATACTTAACTTGAATCTCAATTGAATTAAAATATTAAGTTAGTGGATTTTATAACACTGTAGGAATTATTACTATATTTATAGAAAAATAAGTATTACGTTCTTCAAATTTTTTTTAAACCTACCATTTTTCTTTTAATAGATGGACATTATGTTTAGATTCTAGTTCTTATGATGTCAAAATCCTGAAATTCCAAATTTCCGGATTTCGACAACTTAAATAAAAATTAGTATAATAATTGGAATTGTTTTGAAGCAGCCAACGAATTCTAGACTCGTCCTTTCTTGAGTAAATATTTTTGTTCTGAAATATAGTTTGTATTAGTACGACAAAAATGCTTTAAATAAACATAGTATATACTAAAAAAAAGTTTTTTAATTATCCACCATTTAATCAATAAATTATCGATTTTATGTATTAAAATTATATTTAGAAATGTAAAAAATTAAAATATCATGTAAAAAATTCAGATTTATAATCATAATTCATAGTATTATGGCAGAACTATTTTTTATTTTCAAAAATAATAATGCAGAAATGTTTTTGTACTTTTAAGTCTGCAACACATAATGAACTTCCAATCAATAGTAATAGTTGTAATGAGGGTTTAATTTTTATTATAAAGATTATCGTTAAACACTTTAAAAAAAACTTGTTTTGTCGAATAGTTTTAATTTCACTATAATTTAAAATTTAAGTTAACTATAAATTAGAAAATCAAAGATATCCTAAAAATAAAATTAGTTATAAGAGATCATAGAAGAAAAATTTATCTTCTATAATTTTAAATTAACAGCATTTTTCTCACATACAATTCTCCACCAATTAAAATTTTGCTTTCATTTAATTAAAATAAACCTTCAATATCACATAATTTGAAGGTTGTCATGCAATCCTTTAACTATTCTAAGAGAAAATTTAACCTCTTTGTTCTCTGATCAAGCCTTACACTGCTTCAAATCCAATGTTAAACCAGGGTTAGGAAAATCTTTATTTTTTTTACACACCCTGTCGCGAATGTTAATGTAAAAAAAATATGCCCGGCCAAAAACTTACGGGCCTCAAACTATTTTAAGACGATGTTATAATAAAATTTATCAGGTTCTTAGCTATATTATGAACATCAACAGTTGAATTTTCCTTAAAAAGATATTAGGGCTAGTTAGCTTTTTCCATGCATGATCACTTTAAATAGAAATTTATCTATTTTTAATCCGAACTTAAGTATTTTATGTTTCAAAAATAATGGCCCAAAATAGCGCCATGATCGCCTATTTTTTCTTCGAAAATCCAGAAAATTGCATGTACAGTTTATCAAGTTGAATTAAAAAAACAATACATTCTATTTGCGAATTTTTACGCTGGCATATCGGGTATTAAATATCTCTAACCCAGGTTGAGTCACTGGGTTTTGGATGCCCTAGTGATGACATTAGGATTTTGCTATTGACATTGCATGCATCAATTTCTGAATCCATAGGAGCAAAGAGGTTAAACATAGGAACACACGAAATTCTGAAAAGACCTAGCGTTGATCCAATGAACAAGTGCAGGCTAAAATTGAAATTGAAGACAGATACATTTTAGAACAACTGATTACTGTACAAATTGAAAAAAAAACTATTGCCCACTCTGCAGTTTAGTTGAATCTACTAGACCACCCTCTTATTGTTCGTTAATCTGATTGACCAATTGAGTTCATTCTTATTATGAATGAGAATTAAAATCAATAATAAAGCAATTAATTCAATAATCAAAATTAAAATCAATATCAAAAACCCTTAAAATAAGGACAAAAGGGCAATGTACTGGAACAAAAAGTATCACTCGTGTGTTCCCATCTAATGTAGACATCAACAGTAAGAAAAACAAAGTTTACGAATATGACCAGATATAAGTTATCCACCGTCCATCTCTACCAGAATCCCTCAATTAACCCGGATTCAGCAAGGGGTAGTGGACACCACACACATTGGGCGAGTGGTGAATCTCAAAGTCCTCCCTCTCTGGACTGGTCGGCGAAGACCCGCAACTGCTGGCACAACTGTCCGTCAGACTTGTCCGTCTTCCCAGGTTTGTGGGCGACCGGTCGTCCGTCCTCTGGGCCACGATGAATCCGGCCGGTTGGTGCTGGATGCCCGTGACCGGATAAGGCATCAGCCGGACTTTGTTTCTGGCCCCGCATTCCGAAGATAGGATGTTGGCAATGCTGAAGGGGTTGGTCTTGTTGGACTTGTTGTCGTTTGGGGTGGGGGGTCGTGGGCAGTCGTCTTCGGTGGTGTCGTCCGCTTCGTCGTCCGTGTTGTACGACTCGTCGATGGGGGAGTAGAGGTTGGTGCTCGGTGGGAGGTAGGTGGACGCATCTGTGGGTTGAAATAATTAGTCAAGTCTGAGAAACACCAAGCATCTCCCGCCACATAACATTTTTTACCTACGGCATGCCTTTGTTCCTTTTTACCTTTGTTCAGATGCCAGTTTATTTTCTGCTTAACTTTAAAGCGTTATTCGAATAAATGTCACTGGGGATTTTTTTTTTCATTCATATGAATCAAAAACTACAAAAGTAGCCCATCTAGTATCATCATTTCTCCTTAGCTTATTGAGTAATTAAGAAAATCATTGAAACTATTAATTGTTTGAAGATGTAAGTTTATAAAGAATGTAAGGATTTGTGTGTGGTTACTGTATCTATTTCAAGTAACAGAGGATATTTCACTCCTCTGCACTTTTTCTTAGCCAGTCACCGTTTAGCAATAATTCTTTTATGCAGACTCATTACAAATAATGGAGTACAAAATATAATTTAAAACTTTCAATTAGTTCGAATCAGTAAATACTAACTTTTCTTAAATACACAAAGTGAAATCAAAATTGAAGTTTATTAGTAATTTTACATATTTCAGCACCCAAATAAGAATTAAACTTTAATAATTTTTTAATAGATTTATACCATATATATATGACAGGAGTGTTTTGCTCCAATAAATATACATATTTATTTTAAGTACCTGTTGGTTGTGGCATCCTAAATCCAAGCATTTCTAAAAGCCGATGCAGCTCTGATCCCAAAAGGGACTGGGAGTCTTTGCGCGGGCTGATTCGGAAAAGATCGCTCAGGGTTTGCCTCACAGATTCAGTCATACCGCTGGAACCCCCTTTGCCTGAAATAAGAAATACTACTATTTAAAATGATATCCCATTTCCAGACCCGCTAACTGTGACTCTAAAGTGAAGTTAATTTAACCAACCGCCTTGCCAACTCTCTGGTTTTAACTCGGTAATGGCCGTGGGGAGCCTAGTGGTCAGCGTCTCGGTCTCGAAGTCGGAAGGTCCCGCGATCGAGTCCCGGTACCACTGAAGACCCACCGAGTATATGCGGAGTACGTGCTCGTTAAATCTGTTGCATCCGAAAGTCATGTGGTCGGTCATTGCGCAGTTTACCACGGGTACAGGTCCCTGGTGACTATTTCCCTCCCCTTCAGGGACATGTCTAAATTGTGGAGGTGGCGATAGATGGCAGCATCTGTCTTGTATGTGTGTATGTCGTGTCCGTCCTTGACGAAGGTTTATAAGCGGGTCTTTTTTTGTGACCAAGCACACAAGCCTGAAAATATGTCTATCTACCAACCAACCAACTCGGTAATAACCGATTTGCGGATTCCGTGAGCCAAGAGAACGTTTAATGTTTCCCCCTCTGAAAATTTCGGCAATTGGTACGTACGACATGGAAATTCAGAAAGTGCGTACCGTAGTAGCGGGTAACTTTTGCCATGGAGGGTAACTTTGGCCACAGCATCGGGAAAAGATTCGTTTCTTAATTTCTCTTCATAAAATGATCCCATCTTAAATTGTTTTACATTTTTGGAAAGGTGGAAATATTGCCTTTCATTTCATGTAAAAAAAATTCTCATTCTAATTTTGACAATACCACAAATCACGTTTGTATTCTAAAGAGCATTTAATGACAAATCTATTTCTTCCAACTATTGTCTGAAACACCTTAAAAATATTGAAAATAGCTAGATAAAACACTCTATACTATTCTTTTATTTGTGTGTGGGTATGAATATTATACCATTTGTTTTAATCTAAGTTGAATACTTTTTATGCTATGTTTAATTATTGGTCACTGGGAAACTTTTGCCGATGAATGCGGATAACTTTGCTCTAAGATGTAAGGATCTCTTTATGGAACTTTACACTTTCAAAAATGTATGTAAAAGTGCATTCTGTTTAACTATTTTCGAAGAAAACTTACTCTTATGATTACCCATTTTGAGAATTTTTTAAAAAATAAACGATTTTAAACATTAAAAAGATAAAATGCAAGACGCGTACAATATCAAAATCACTAAGGTTGAAATGTAAACATTTTCAAACTCGTAATTACGAATATATTGGTTTCCTTTTATAAAAAAAAACACTTGCTTTATATAAAGATATTTGTTATTAAATTATGCTTCACAAAATAAGTTAATTTTCCAATATTAAAATTAAAGTTTACATAACTTCTTTTAAGCGGCGATCAATCGTTTTATTCACAGTTTAATGTCATTCTGCTATGCATAACAAATGCTATGCTATAAACCATTCTTAATAACTTTATCATTTTTATGTTTATACATTTTAATATAAGTATTTAATTTTGTAACACAGCATATAAGGATAGTAAGAGGTATGTTTCTTATATATTTCGTATTTAATGTTTGGACCAAAGTTACACGCCCGGATATTAACCGGGTCCTAATTTTTTTAAATAATTTTTTTTTCATTTATAAAATTTAACGAAATTGCTTACAAATGATTTCTAAAAGTTCAATACTTAAACTGCACGGTGATTTCAAAGTGTTTAAATGGTTTTTGTAGCTTAATTTTTTCTTCTCTTTAAAAAAAAAACGGATTTTGGACCAAAGTTACCCGCATTGACGGTAGTTAAAAATATGGTATTACAGAGGTAAATCCAAAGAATTAGCAAGTTCGTATATCCCTAAACAAATTGGATTTTAAATGTGATGGTTACATTGTTAATGATTTTTCCCAGATTCAATTTCAAAAAGTTTTTATTATCCCATTACACACAGTTAACTTATTCTTAAAAGGTGAGTCCTCTATATTTATGCATAGAACACGATGTCAAAACTATAAAGATTTTTAATAATCCAAGTAGTGATTACCTGTGACAATTTTCATCGTGCATCGTTGTTTGTATTACTAATTTTCCCTTAACATAATAACACTCATTAGGGATTTTCAGATAAAAATAATTATTTCTTGTGCTATTTTGTTAATTATTCAATTTATTATAATACTAAATACACAGACAAGTGCAAATAGTTAATATTTTAAAGTCAACATTATTTATGGGAGTAATTTTTTCCAAAATTGTCGCGTGTCACAACGGTCAATTGAAATCTATCACTTTTGAGGTCAAACCTATTTTGTGGAAGGAAAAGTTGATTATAAATAATATGCGCTGTTATTTAGCGTAATAGTGATTATATGTTCCTCCATGATATACTTTCCAAGCACGTCAAATGCTCCTGTGCTTACCCTACAATTAAAGTGTGATTTTCCATCGGAAGACTGACAGCTTCGTTATTTTTTCGGTCTTCTCCTTTGGTAAAAGAATAATGTGCTAATTGGTTTCCGGCCCACCGATTGAATATTGATTCATGGTGATTATAGAAGTGACTGATTGGCCTATTAAAAAACGGAGCTTCTTAATTATTTTTTGTTCAGATCATGTACCGTTAAGTCTGTTTAAGAACATTACGATTTAGTCTATATGTATCCTTGCTACGGCAAAATGTGGTTCGTTTTAGAGGTCTGCTTTCATTCAGTTATTCAATTTTCTCCAGCTTGATACTTACAATAACCACATTGAATACAATTTAAAATGTAAACCAATATCTTAACTTTTAACACCCCCTAGCACAATCCTAGAGATTAACCCAATAAACAAAAACTGCAATGGCAAAATCCGTGGGTGAATTTGATCCTTACCAATTAATTTATTTACTAGCTTGCCTTACATGCGAACGGGTTCGGGTTCTGGTATTGCCAAAGTAACTGCCGACCGGTCTGTGTAGCCAAAACAATTCAAACGAATAATACCCCGTATAGAGGGAGTGCGTTTGTCATTTGTGCACACGCTGCATACGACGACGCTCTTAAAAATTGCATTCGGGTGTCGGCTTGTCACTTGACTGTTGTTGTAAATTTCGACGCCCCGTCTTTAATAGCCCTCATGTAGCTCTAGTGCAACGATAATTCAGCTTAACCCTAACCCAACTTGATGCTTACAACATCCTCATAGGATACAATTAAAATTTGCAAACCAGTATAAATATCTTGGGATTTTCATAGAGGGTGTCGGATAGCTGAAGATTTACTCAACAAATGAAAACTGCAATGACAGAATCCGTGGTTCCACCCCATCCTTTCCAACATTCACTCACCCATCTTCTGTTGCTGCTGCAGCCTCCTGGCCTGTCTCTCCAGCTGCTTCCTCAGCTTCTTCTCGCGTCGCTCGCGGTCTCTTCGGGCGATCTCGGCGGGCGGGATGGGCTCTCCGGAGCATGTTTGGGGGTGGGCGTTGTGGGCCGGCCTGCCCGGACCCTTTTTGGTGTTCTCGCGCTTGCGCCACTTGGCACGACGGTTCTGGAACCACACCTGTAATTAAAAAGATAATGTATTTACTTTTAGAACTTCAGTCGCTTTCCATAATCAGCCTATGCTCAAGCCCCACGCAATGTCAATATAACAACGGAAAATGTATGGAATTAAACTGCAGATCTATAAGTTAACACTTATACCATTTTGAAATTTCGTCTTTTTTATGATATCATAATTTAAACGCCAGCTAACTGTTGCTCTAGAGCGACGTTAATTCAATCACCCCCCCCCCCCCCCAAGAGAATAAGAAAGAGAAAATATAAAGTTTCCCTCATCAAAATAATCTAGCAATTGGTATGCTGGAATCTATATGTTTGTGCATATGCAATGTATATGACATGGAAGTTCAGAAAGTAGTTTTAAAAAATCCTATATTACCGGGTTAAATCCGGAGATATGGCAGGTCTTCTAAAACCAGTAGTTTAAGCAATAATTGTTTTATCTATTCGAAGGTCATCTTAAGATACTTAAAATTATGTATTCTACTTCAATTTTAGCACACGATATGCAAAACCCAAAAGAAATCAAAATTTTTGCTTAGTTATGTGCATTTGAGCAAAGTTAGCTAAGCATTATTGAAATAATGGATTGATTCGAAACTTTGCAAGATCTTTCTACGATCAATCAACTTTATAAAAAATTCTTGTGTTGAAACTCAAAAATTAATTGAAATTTTGTTAGCTAAATCACCATAATTCTAAGTAACGTTAAAATAAGGGGCTTTTTTTTCAAGAAAATAAATTTCATTAACTTTTACTTAAAAATTGAAAATCTTCTTGACCATGTTTACATTTGTCACACAATATCGCAAAAATTTCTGATAATTGCTAATCATACAACGCCTAAACAAAACATTCGATTATTGAACATCCTGTCATTGTATGGACGTCCAACAACAGTGTGACAATGCGACATTAGGACCATTTATTCTTTTTTCCTCCCATCTCAAAATCGTTTGCATGAATAGCTTCCGTTCGGAGACGTTGCCATTCTCCTCGACCAAGTAATATAATAATGCAGTTTCCGTTTCTCGTTCGATTTGTCGGAGGAAATTCGATGGATCCAGTGCTAATGGGTACTCTGATCGAACACATTAGGAGAAATAATTGCTATTCGTACAGTCGCTATTGGTACGGTATTCATTAAAAAGAAATTAGGAAGTTGTAGCCTTGTTGTTATGTAATTGCTGATAGTTTATCACACATTCATTTTTTCTTTCTCGATCAATGGATAATAAAATTTAAACTAGCTTTGTAAGTTCGAGTGGTCTTCATTTCATTCATTGAAAGATATAATATTTCACTTTTTTGCTTACCCCACAATTTTAGATGATATTAAATAATTTAAAATCAATGTAATTGCTAAATACTGCTTTAAAATTTAAAATATTGAAAGATTTAATGCATATCTTTAGTAATATGCAGTCACATATACTTTTATTTAAGATTTAAATTGTATTTAAAACAATAATTAAATCTATTAACGTTCATACTATATTATTTACGCATTTTAAGAATATTTTACATTAATACTAAACATTTAAAAGGTTAGCATTAGTAGTCTGTTTCATTTAGATTCAATTATTCCTAGTAACTTATGGGTTTGCTAAAACGCTGCATAAAACATAGAAAGAGCCACGACATTTTACTTTTTCCATCAAGATTTCAATTTCAACCCAAATACTACCTAATTATCCCGAACAATCTTCACTGATCAAATATTTATAGAGTATATGTATAGTTTTTCCACGCAAGAAATGTATTCCGTCGAAAACAATTATGCTTCAGAAATAATTACAATCGTTTGATCTACCCTTTCGAAAATAAATTCGTGACGCTTCCACGAATGTCGTGCGCTGTTCTTTATCCACGAGTTCCGCCTCTGCTGTTCGAACGACATAAAAATTCACAAATTTTCATTAGAATGCTCCGATTTGCATAAAATGATAATTACCCATGATCGCGTGATGGACAGAAATAGAAAGATTGCAAACACTAGTCGTTGACACTAACTGTATTGATGACAGTTGTGTGTTGAAAACGAAATCTGTCAAAATATACTTCTAGTATATTCGAATTCGATAAACACTGCCCAAACAAGTTTTTGATTTGCAATTTCAAATTTCCTAGTTAATATTTGAACCTTTTTGCATTCAAACCCTGCCGCTCAGGAGTGTTATTGCACATAGATATTATATACGAAGGAGAGTGTGTTATGTGTTAAGAAATTAAAACCATTAATAGTAAGTCATTTTTTAAAATAAAAAAATGTGTGTATTTGTTCGTTTCTGGCATATGGCTAATAGAACTACACTTCGAATCACTGCCAAATTTGGCCAAAAGTACAGAAGAAATACTGAATATGGTTTATGTGCATTCTCTAAACACATATAACGTGCTAATTTCGAAAATTAAGTAATTTTCGTAGTTAAAATCAATTTCCGTATAATCCAGTTATAGCGTCATTCAAGGGACTGCGAAGTGTATGACGTTAAAAACAAATCGTTCTAAACAAGGTTGAATATTAAGTGCAGTAAATCATATAAAATACGTATTATATACTCATATTATCAATTACAGAAATAATTTTCCATTTTGCAATTCTGATCGCAACTTTTGGCGATTAAAAAATCGTCGTAAAAAGAAGATATAACATTAAAGACTATGATCAATTCAAAGCCCTATAAGCACTATACAAAAGTAACTATAAACACAATCGAGTGTTTATATTACTTCATGTTCGTTGATCATCAATAAATGCTCTTATTTTAGCTCGATTTTCAATTGTTTTTAAGTAACTATATCAATCACTTAAGTAACATGACAAATTACTCAAATCACGTTAAAAACAGCTCCTTTTAACTAAATTAACTTTATGAAAACCCAAACATTTGCACTACAGTACCTCCTCTTTCATATTTTTTCGAATAACTTCCTTTGGGTTTATACTTTGACAGGAATTATTTCAACAACGAAATCTTGTATTAGCAATTTAAATAATCATCACTTCGTGCCGGCTCATGTCTCTGTAACAACACGAAATAGGCGTGTCGTTCCACACACTCAGCATTCAACAACATAATGCGATTACGATTATAAGCCTTGATCAATCGACCTCGTTTGTCGCTTTTAGAACTATTACGATGGTGTTAAGAAAATGGAATTATATGATGGAACATGAAACCTCTAAAGTTATTGAATATACTCAAAGATCGTTGACATTCGGTAAACAATAATTCTTTTGTTTTAGTATTTATAATTTAGGAAAATTTTATAGATTTGTTAATTTTTTATTTGGCTAAACCTGTGATTTAAATTGATATTTTAATTGGTTGTCACATGACGTAACCCTTTCTAGTTTTCATTCTTGCACTTCTGGGATTTCATTGGTTGTTTCTATTTTACTCTCAAAATGAGCGGGGTTTTTGGTCTGCTGTTTGTCTATTTTAGAGGGGTTTTTTACGCGCAATTTGTTCTAATTCCTGCTACATACTTATACTTTATCAGTTTCAATTAAAAAATTTCAAGTATACAAAGCATTACCAAAATGTCAACATTATTAGAAAACTTTGGATGAGAAGATATTTTGTCTTATACGGGGAAATTAAGAAAAATTGTGGGACAGAAATTAAACGTAGTGAACAGAAAAAAAACTTTAGTTCTACTGAAAGAAAAGTTTGTACACAACATTCGAAAACATGAACCATGAGTTCGAGCCTTAAAAAATTCCAGAAAGCTCAATAATGAAAAGAATACCGCTGGAACTGTTGTCACTCAAGACGTGAAACATGCCCATTGTATGTTTCAAACTCTTGAATGATAAAAGATTTGGCACGTATTTAAACTCAAGAAAAATGTGTTTTTGGACGCATTGTTAGGTTTTTAGACTTTTCAAAATCAAATAGTTTTTACTCTTTTCAAGGATACGTTATAGTTAGAGTTAGAAATTAATTCAACAAGCCAAACACGCATGTTTATTCGAATAAATAAAAAAATCTCAGACCGCACATTCTAAATTTGCATCAGCTGCACAGTAGACACGACAATGAATTTTAATCTCCAAAATCATGCCAACTTGGCGTGTACTTTACTATTCAATCGCACATCTATTGAAAACATCTGAAACCTAAAAGAGGAAAATAGTTAACGAGCCCTTTTTTTAATTATATGCATATGAGTGACGCCTGCACGCCTTTTTTGTCGTTTCCTAAGAGAATTCCGAACTCCGCTCACGCCATTGCTCAAATAATATTCCCTGTATTTTTATCGCCTGCATCCAGTAGCCATCTTTACATCCAACGAACCGTCCAAGCGAAAGAATGCCTTTCAAATAGAATTCGCTCACGCATTGGACGTCTCAATCACAACGGGTTAGTTTAAGTTATACGTACTGAATAACTTTTTTTATATTGCTGTCGCATGATAGATTCCATTAGTTGAACCAAATTACCATTTTCTTCTTGGGCCCCATTATATTGAGTCAAAGGCTGGCTCGGGGTTGGTTATTATGTTTGAGCTTTTTTTATTATTATTTGACATTCACGGTAAGTGAGCTTGAACATTATGAATAAATTAGTCATACCCTCGGAGACCGGATGGGGTAATGAATTTTGGCAAAGGTTGTTGTCTTTTTTTTTATCAATTACGAATAGGCTCCTGTAGGATTTTATTGAAAACTATCTGCTCTTGTGCAAAATTTCAAAAATATTCTATAAATAGCATCTCTATTAGTTAAGCACGGTACGAGGTGTATTTTATTCGAAATTAGCAGGATTTCAACAGTTGGGCGAAAATCGTTCGATTAATCTATTAACGACAAACTTTGTGAATACCATTAACACCATTTCCGAATAGAAACGTTAATTTGTAAAAAATAAGTTTTTTTGTGTAACTTAATTCATCCTACATAAAATTTCTGAACTACTTTGTGGTATATTTTGTTTACTTAAATAAACATAAGCAGAAAGCTCATTTTCGCATGGCGAATTACCTTGTCAATCGCCATTAATGGGTAAATATAACTAACAAGTATATACTTATAATACTTTATCCGAACATATATTTAGCAAGTTATGCGCATGGGAAAAGTAGTATATTAGGTCATAGTTTAAAACTCCCATAGGAATTAAGCAACGTAACCTCTAAATATACCAATGATAATATTAATTAAAATTTAGTGTAATGAAAAAAGGTATTGGTATATATGTATTTTAAAACACAAAATCTTAACCTAAAAAAATAAAGATTCAAAAAAGAATGCCAAAGATAAAAGATTCTATTTTTTCCTTCAATTAATTATTTCCCTTCTAGTAGCTATTAATCAATATTGATTATCCATAATTGATTAGAACATTTACGATCGCGCTAATTACAGTTCTGTAACAAGTCGACCCAAGAGAACAAAGCAAAAACGCGACATCGCACATTTAATGGCCCTTATTAAATGTCCTTTAACGACACTCTCTCTCTCTCTCTCTCTCTCGAGAGAGAGAGAGAGAGAGAGATATATATATATACAAAAGGCCGCATAATGAGTGCTTCTATTCCTTTGAATTAATTTGCATACAAAGGACCACATTAGCAGTTCATAACACGGGCTTAAAAAGAATTTAACTGAACAACAGGAGCCTTGGCTACTTAACTTTGGCTACCAGCGCAATTTAATTTAAAAGTAACTTGAAGGATGTTAAAGGCGAAACAACCTTTTATTCGCAATTTGTTATTTTAGGTGAAAGATTCCTTTTAGTATGGAATTGTACGAATTAGTCCTTTTACGATGTTTCGCTGATCTAAAATTCAATTTGTCATTTTTTAGATGGTTTAGTTTAATTTGTCAAATTTGAAAAATAAAGAAAAACAATGTCTTATAATATGAAGAAATTACTGCATCAAATATAGATTGTTTCAGTAAACTTCATATTTGTCCATTTATTTGTAATTGTAAATATTTTTTTAAAAAAAATTTCGCGTATAAACGACAGAATATACCAAACAAATTTAATCCTTAGAAAAAATTTAACCTAAAAAATACGCTTTCCATATTTGTGAGCACATGATAAGTAGTTTTAAAAAAGAGCATCTATTTCAAATTCTCGGACGGAGAACACTGCACTACTTCGTTCTTGGTAATAGAATAAAGTCGTCTTAAAAAGTAATCTAAATCACTAGTGTACGGGGAAGGGGGTTACTGCTACCCTGAATTCACGATTACGGTTGTGATTATTTCGGTGGTCTGGTTGTCGGGATTACAAATATGCGCCCTGCAATTGAAAATAATTGCAGCGAATTGGAATAGGAAGATCGAGAACCAAATGTAAAGTTTGTTTTCGAAATTTCTGGCTTAAGTGGTTTTGCAGTTCCGGCACGGGTAAGAGAGCTTGTGAGGTATCAATTAAGTGGTTTGCTCTTTTTTAGAAACGTGTCTTGTTTTGTTTTTGTCGGGTTTGGGATGAGGAAGCAGACTTGAACGGTTTTGGCTTTTTCGATTACGTGGAATTACTTCTTGATTTTACACAAGTATTTCTAGTTATTCTTAATCTCTAGTATAACTAGCGTAAAAAATGTTTGATAAGACTTGTAATTGAATTGAAAAAAGCGTATTGATGAATAGTAAATATTTGTTTAAAGTCTAAACTAATCGACTTTAGTTAAATATAAATATTTTTTGTATCGCATTATTCTAACTATTCGCAAAATTACTATGCACGAAAGCTGTATCTTATTGATAGCTGTATCTTATATCCCTTTCATAATAATTTAGAGATAACATTTTGAATATTATGGTGTTACTTATAATTATTTTAATATATTGTTGATTTGTTACTTGTTTTAATTTAATCTACTTTCAATTTTAAAAAAAACTAGTTATAAAGTATAAAATGCATGATTAACTTTTTTTCAAGAAAGAGAAGTTTATTAATGTTTGAAATAAGTTCTTCACGCCTATAAATTATTTCCATTTTATTAAAGAAAATCAATATTAAATTGGAAAAAAGAAAGGTTTTAACCCTTTTATCTTTTTAACCCCTCTGTTCTACTTCTTATAAATTTAAATTGAATTCTCATTAAACAACTCTATATATACTATCTTTTCTAAGTTAATTATAGTTATTAAATATTAATGTATCTAAACATAAAATCAGCTGCATTTTTACATTACTGTCGAAATTGATAAAACAGTTCCGTTCATAATCATTCGTTGAACAACGAAAACTTTACCGAGTGCAACAATAAAGTGCATTTACCCAATATTACTATTAAATTGTGTTTCATGCAATTTCCCAAACAAACTAGGGAAAATATACAGTCAAAACCAAATAAATCGGTATGGTCACGCTATGTTTTGACACGTTTTCGTGTGCCGAATTCTAGATGGGCGAACAATTTATTGTAAATCTCTTCATCAGTCTGAACAGAAAAACGGTTGGTGTAAAATGTTTCGATTATTTTACCATTTTCCATTTTATTAGTTGGCAACAGTGCATCGGTTTGGAAAGTAAACAATTCGATAAGTGTGTGTTGTTTCGTTTATTTTTACTGCGATTGAGTAAATCACTTTATTTGGGAAACACGATTTCTTTATTTCTTTAGTTTTTCAAAAAAAATCTGAATTGGTTATTTTCTTTATAAATACAGAAATATTGTTTGTAAATATTTATAAATTTAATTTTGACTAGCATTACACTAAATTGAAGAGCTTAGTGGTAGAACGTGCTAAGTACCAAAAGGTGAAAATAAGAAAATAAGCTTTTAAAGTTTCTCGTTTGCTCTAAGATACGTTAAATAAGGCACTTTAAAAAGTTTTTTAAAAATGCTTAACTTAAAGTTTATGAAAAAAAGGGGAACTTTTATCTTTAAAGGAGAGAATAACCTGTTATTGACACAAAAATCATTTTTTTTTTCAAAAATGTCACTTAGCCACGTTCTTCCACTAAGCTCTTCAATTGTCCAAAATATTTTTCAACGATAAATACATTAATATTCTTACAATTTTTTATAAATAGCCTCTTATATTACTTTGGAACCTTCGAAACAAAAAATATATACATCACTTATCTTTTGAATTGTTTACAAAAATTTAGTACTAACTTGAAAAATACTAACTTAATACTTGAATACTAACTTGAAAAAGGCTATAACCCGACTCGACAATTTGCATTTGTCTTTGACATTTTTCTCTGTATTGGCTGGTTTTAGGAAAAGTATAGTGTGGAATCTTAATTATTTTTTTTTTTAATTTTAAAAAAACTATAAATTTTTTTTACAAGGAAAAAATTTTACGTTATATGTACACTTTTCTTCGCAAACAGAAGTTTGACGCATGATTTGACTATTTTTTAAATAATGTCATAAAAATTCTCTTAGACCTTGTTCTTATATAGAGCCCTGACTACAGCCTGTTTTATTGTGGTAGAACACTGCTCTTAACAAGTTGAATGGCATACAATGTTTTCGGTGACCCACACAATTTTACTTGTGGTTTGTACATGCGTTAATAGATACGATTTAGAATTTAAGAATCCAAATGAGGACATAGCCTGATGCTATCAAAAGAAAGGAAAGAAATCCACACTTCAAGTGCGTAAATAATATAAAGAATGTACCTCACACATCTTTTATTGCTAAAAAAGGTGCGAAAAGTAAATAAGAATTTATGTCCAGGGTCCCTGTAGGGGCATCAATGGTTGAGGAGACCAAAGTGGCATACTCACTTTGCGCCGCCCGAGATTCACCGAGGAACTAAATCACACTGAAATGTCCACACAAAAATCAAAGGTCCTTTAAATAAAATCGCTATCTATTCATTCTGCAATATTAACTTTAAAGGAATCTTTAACCAACAAGAAATTGACAGAAGTGTTGGCTAGTTTTTAGTGGAGGAGGTTTTAATTTATATTTTCAACTTATTTTTAGTTTTTAATATTTTATGTCTCAAGTAAATGGCATTAAAGTAAATCTAATAACACTTGTGTGATTTTGGCAATTCTTAGGCTGATATCTTGATATGCACTTCTCTTAAAGTACATTTATTTTTTTCCCAATTAATTCTTTATGCAGTTGCTTTATTCTAATTTTTTTTTAAATTCATTCTTAGCTATTTCTCAATCAGTAGGATAAAAAACGGTAGAAATTTTTAAGCTAGTTTAATTGAAGCTTAAAACTATTATAAAATTCAAATAGTCTTCCCCATATAGGTCCACTGAAAAATGAGAAGTTCTCTCTTCCTACTATACATTTTGTAATAGTCGTAATTATCTTATTTTTATAGAAGAAATTCTAATTCAATATTCCATTCTCATTCAAATAAGATGCACTGTACGATAGACTATAATAGTAATTTAAAAGTACATATACTACGCTCAATACATTGAAACTACTATTATGCACGTTTTACCATACTAGAAAATATGAAATCGAAAGGCTTCAGAGTGAAGTTAAAGTAGCTCTTCTGTTAAAAAGAGTGGGGTTCATCTCTGGCAAATTCAAACTTGGGATATGTAGAATCGAACTTTTAAAAAATTGCAGCAAATATGTTTAATAAAACATATATAAATTATACGATATCCAAAAACATTTGGTTTTAAACTAAAACAAAATGTAAACCTCGTTTTCATATTTTGAAAATTCCCGAGCAACATTGAAAAAATATCATCAAACAGGTGTCCCATCTTCAACCGTAGGCAGCGCACTCCATTAGATGCTCCCCCAAAATAGACATAAACAAAATTCCGCCATTTTCCTTTTTCTTGTTTTTATTCCACAAAAAATGGCTGCTTCGAAGAGGTCACGTCTCCATCGTTTTCGGACTTGTTTCCCTTAATGGATAATGAGGTCTGACAGCCGAAGAGTGAATTTTGGGGCTGTTTTTCTTTATTTCTTATATTTTTATAGTATCTGTAACGTCGAGACTTGTAACATATTTATGTAGTTGAGTGTGAGGAGGGGAAGTAGCGTTACAAGTATGATGACAACGTAGTCGTTTTCTTCTGAATGGGACATTTATATTATGTTTTGCAGAAATGATCCAAGAGAGTTTACTTAAGTTGAATTAATGATATTATGGTACTCTGCCGTGAGCTGGCATACTGCAGTAACCACAACAATGAATTGGTTCATTATTGCTCTAAAATAATCCGTATTCCAGTATTTTTTCTTGTGTTATAGTAATTGAGTGCTTACAACAATGGTACAAGTCATTAGTATTAGTCTAGATACTGCAGTTTGCCTGTCCACGTCAGTACTGTTTTATACGATTGAATTTATGAAACAAAAACAAGCTACTTATGACTTTAAGTAGGCAATCCATGGAACTTGCTAGTGTAGACGGAGTAGACAAATCAATATAGGAAGACAGTATAAAAATAGTTTGACATTTATAAGTATCTAAATGCTCCAATGAGCTGGTCTGGTCGTGTCATTAAGTGAAACAATAACAGTTTTGAATGAGAGGAACTAGTAAGCCCCAATCTACCTTTATTCCTGTTGATGATGTCTCTTTTTTCTACGTTGTTCTTGAAATGGTATTTAAAAATCATATGGTGTAGTTAGGTTTTGAAGGCGATAAATTGGATATGAAATATTTTAATTCTATTTAAAAGAACGCGGAATAATACGTATTTATTCTTTAAAATCTATATAAATTTATCAAACGATAAAAAATAATTATTGAATTTTCGAAAGACCGATGAGGGCGAAACTATCATTAGAGTGCCTTTTAATAACAGAAAGTTTTCTTAAAAAATTGCGATAGTTTTTTTACGGCACAAGCCAATGTTTAGCAGACTTTTTATCAGGATATAGCTTTAGCACTTCCTTTCGTAAAAAAAATAATTTTATGGGTACAGTCAAGTCACATTAAACATGGATGCAAGGGTCTTCTGACATGGGATATTTAAGTGAATTTCGCGACGTTCTTCAAAATGTTTCTGTAAAAAATCTAACGTTCAGTTGCTCACAAGATACCATTGCTTTTAGTGAAAAATATTGTAACTAAAGTAACAATCGTGATATATTTTTGTTTGTTTACGCCGCAATAACCTGAGAAAAAAATTTACAGTTAACTTGTTATTTTCCGTGGTTTCCGATCAGTTTTATTTGAAAATATTATTAGAAATATTTTCTTTTTCCACTAATTAGACGTTTTCACTCGAACTAATAGAAAGTTTATTGAATTGGAGAAAATCTTTAATATTTTAACCAACCTTTGTAGAAAAAAGCTCAATGCCCCATTATTGAAAAGTTCCTATCTTTTATAGTTAACACTTTTTGTAGTGGGTAAAAAATAATATTGTATTGATAATTTTTAAACTAATGCGTATAGAGCAAAGTCGCCTTTTTTTGCTGACATAATTTTTAGAGTAAGATACCAAACAAGTGGCATAATCCCTACAGTTTTTTCCAAGAAAACAAAATGTTATGCAAGTTCATGTCAATAACGAACTTTGAGACATTAAATTTCCTGGGAAAATTATATTGTTTTTTTTAAGCATAGATAAGCAAAATAAAATGCTGAATAAATAGAAACAGAATTAGAATGTATTTAATAATTTTCTTTGTTTGACTATACCCACCAATTTCTGATATGGTTTTTAGTTAACTAAATTATGTTATAAATTTTATTAAAGGACATTAAAGTTATGTTAAACTATTCAGATTTATAGCTAATGAATTATTTAAAGCGGAATATAGATCGTAAAAACGAAATATTAGAACTTGTGACTTACTAAAAAATGCATTTCATTTCTAAATGGAAAGATAATTAAAGCGCATTTCAATAAATTATAAATGGGGGAAGTAACTTATTATTCCTTGGACTTAGCATCTTCAAATTTTACTGCATTTCGATGTTATCACCACAGTATCATCAGATCCTTAATAAATCCTTCTACATTTTTTAATTATTTTAATCATAAAAAAAAATCAAATTATTTCGTGATAAGTGAAATTAATTAGTAAAAAAAGAACACTTTTTACAAATTAAATATTAAAATTATTTTTAATAAAACTTTGCTTAAAAACTACATTATTTACGGTTGTTGGTTTTAAATTATTTCAAAATAATGTTGCCTTGTTATTGGTAAAAAAAAATTAAAAACAATTTTCGCCTTTTTTTATTTCGAAATATCTGCCCTACATCCAGTATAATAAAAGCATCGATTAAAAAATAATGAAAAATCGAAAATCTTAATTTCCTTAAGCCGTGAAATAATCAAAGAAAATGTGTTTAAAAAAACTCAAGAAGTCTGAACCACCGAACGACCTATCATCTACCCACCAAAAAAAAAAAAATGTCCAGAAAAAAAAACCATCAGCCAGCATTAGACCAAGCAAATTCCCACTCCCAATCTAATGCGCATGAAACACTATATTTTAACCGACAATATGGCTTTTTAGAGACCTTTATCATCAAACCAATATACACAGACAATGACGCAGAAACCAAACATTAAAAAAAGGCGAATGTATATGATTCCTAACCACAGAGAGCAAATAACTATTGTCTGCGTTGATAGGATGGGGGAGATTTTTTTTCTATATAGGAAGAGGTGACTATACGTCAATAATGGGCTTTGTGTACCTAGTATCAAGTGTAATATCTGGCTGTCAGGTGGTGTAGGGGATCGACACAATATTGCGAATAGTAGATCTCTGGATTTTTTATTAAAGTTAGGATACAAAATAGAAGGAACTACGTGAAGTTGAATTTGAAAGCAGCACTCGTGGATCAATGGAGTTTTATTGACAATGATCAATGGTATAATGTAGAGATGGATTAATGGAGAAAAGGCAAAATCTCATCTGTAAGTAGCGTCGTAACGTTCAGGGAAAAAGTCCAGTATGGTATCAGAGGTGTCCCAGTTTGAAAAGAGAGAAGTATAAGTCGTCATATAATTTCATATTTTTTCCATTAATCATAGTTCTCTAAAACTGATCGTGCCGCACTCAAAACATACGTCTAATAAATAGCGTTATGTATGTGGGGCCCCACGTTAAATCCGCCGTGGCCCAAAGTCTGACGGTCCGTATGATACCGCTATAAAATTTTGTTTGGTGCCAGCTCGAGCGTCGGTCTCTTCACACCACGGTTCAAAATTTTACTTCGCTTGTAAACTACCACCATTATTAACATTTATATGAAAAGTACCATTTTGTAATGTAAACAATGTACGTATTGTATTAATAACATCAGATAATATATTTAATTATTTTTAATGGTTGCTTGATTTTTTTCAGTTTTGATAAGATGAAACTCTTTTAAAAAGATACGAATTTATTTTTTAGAATAAAATGCAATGGAAAAAATAAACTTATTTATTTAATTAGCTTTTTTTGACAATGTGTCACTTTTCCGCGCTCAGGGCGATATTTTTTAAGCATCGCTAATATTTTAATTAGATCTATAAAATTATGCATGTTATAGTTATAATGGTTGTAATTTTATATCATTTATAATTATTTAATGCATAATTGTATCTTTATACCCATGCAAAGTAAGATTTATTTATTGCAACAGCTGCCAAATTTGTCACGAAATTACATTTGCATTTCTTGTTTACCCCTTGTATTACGCCATTATCTATCCTAAATGACTATTAAAAAAGATTAATTTTGGTTTACTAAATAGCAAAATTTATACGCTGTATAAAAACATATGCTCCTAAGAGCTACCTAACTTTCCCATTGATGCATAAATTGGTACGTTTATGATTTATTACTATTTCATGTCAACTCTAGCAATTATGTTATATCCAAGTTTATACGGGAACGGAAATAGACATTAAACATATCTCGTTCTGAATTATGTATTAACCAAAAAAGAACCTTCTTTTATAGCATGTGATTTCTTTTATTTAAATATAGACACATTAACCTTTCCTTTATTAAATATGAAAATTGAAAATTACGCTATTATATAACAGATTTTTTTAAAAATAATTTTAATGTATTTTGCTTTTGCTTTTTAATTGTTCTTTTTCCTTGTTTCGCCAGGTTTTGTGCTTTGTTATACATGCGTTATAAAATAATTGGTTTAATAGTAATTAATATTTTTAATTTGACCAATAATAAATTTTGAGAAAGCTTGAACTCTGTTGTTAAATTCAAAAAGAAATATTTTCTTCCTGTAATTTAATTATTTGTTAGTCAAGATAAGGAAATACCTGTATATGAATGGAAATCATTAAAATATTTAGAATGCTATTGGCAAAAAAACAATGAATTTATCCATGAAAATGTCTCTTTAATCACAAAAGTATTTTTTAAATTTTACTGTTTTAAGAGAATTTTCAATTAAAACCGGAATTTTCATCTGTTAATTCAAAATGAATCCATTTATACGGAATTTCCATCACCCATACACCTTTAAAATCTTATTGCCCATCTGACGTTTAGTGTTTTCTACTCTAAACCTACTATGTATTAAAAAAAATATTTATGAATCGAAAAACAAAAGAACCTCATTCACCGAAAATTCATAACACAAAATGCGTTTAGAATACGAACAAGGGGAGGTGAATGGAACCTTTTAAGAAAGAAAATACGAGACGATCGTTTCTCGACGTGCTGTGTACTTACTCAAATTGCTGGCTGTTGTCTCAGGCCTTATCTGATTATAATGACAGTAATCGTAATCGTCGATGAAAAGCGACTGCTGACGATAATTGGCACATGGAGTCTTCTCCAAGGGTGCGATTTGTGGCTGTTCTAAAGTTCTAATAGCAGACGTTTCCTGTGTGAATTCTAACTGCGTTCGAATGACAACTTCAGCAGGTGACACAACACGCTTGTTCTGTTTCCTATCTCGCGAAAATCTTTTGTCTTTGAGAGGTGGGTTGGTCTGTGGAAATTCGATTACCAAGAAAATATAGGCATGGGATGGGGCGATGTTTGCACTGCGGTGCCTTTCAGGTGTTTGCTTGATGGGTTTGTTTTAGATCGTTAACTTGCTTTGCGGGAAAATGTTTTTTAATGGTATGGTAGTTTGGGAGCGAAAATTTTTGGTTTAAGAGGAGTTTGGGAGTAAAAAAATAATTTTAAATAGTATTAGGATTCCTAATATTGTTCTAAAATCCCGTGAATAAAGTAATTGGGCAAACATAACATACACTGCGATTGGTAAAAATAACCATATATCCATACATTTGTAATAATTAAAAAAAAGATGTTAGCCCTTTTTTCAATAACGTCCAATATCTCCAGTATTAATATCAACAATCCTGGATTATACAAAAAAGTCTTATTACCCCAAATTCAAAGGAGCACATATATGCCCTTAAACAATAACGAAAATAAAAATAATTAGATTAATTGATTAATTTAGATTTCGAAGCAAACTTTTGTGTGCTTAATACTCGCCTTTTTTTGCATTCTTACGTCACGTATATGAACACAAACTATTTTTTCAGTTTATACTTTATAGTCATACCATTTCGAATACACAAAGTCTAAATCGATAAGTTTTAAGACCTTTTACAATCTCTACCCTTAAAATTATTGTACAGATTCGCGAAAACACAGTTAGGTTCTTTTTATCACAAATTTAATCATCTCCTTCAATTCAACCACTTAAGATCCTACTGCCCTTTCCAAATATGTCCAGGCAAATAAAATTATCTCTCCTCCCCGGCTCGTTAAACCTACGAACCCACCTATAGAAGCCTCCATCCCATTATATTAATAAATCCTCTACGAACTGGAAAAATCCATTATCTAATTCTCTGCGAGGTTCAGTCCCCCTTGCTAAAACATTATCTACAGCACAAACAACTTGGACAGTGGTCAAGAAAAAACTGGGGCAAACACAGGGGCTTTTAATGCCGCCCTTTCCGTCTTAATGGCCTTCTAAGTGGCCGATCTGCTGAAAGGGCCGCCCTGAGAGCCCCGGCCGTTTAATCAGCCGAAGCAGGGGCGGCGTTTAATCAGACGTTATTCGGGCTCTCGACTTGTAGAAGACAATGGAATGGCCCACATGGGAGTAGGAGCTTGGCGTTAAAAGGAAGTGGGGTCTTAGATTGCCAAAGAAGAGGAGAAATACAGTTAAATTGCAGCTTTTATATAGGTGATATACGGTGTGGGGTGTTTTTAGCTTTTTAACTCATTTTTAGTTGATATTTTTTTAAATATTAGGTCGGTTAATTGTAAGTTCATTCATATTGTAATCGTAAATGACTTAGATTTGATGATTTTTATCGACAAACATAATATTGAAATGTATGTAATGTAAAAAGCTTTTAAATAAATTTTTGAGTAGGGCTAGGCAGTAACACTATTAAGACAATGTTGTAAGCATATTGTGTTTGCGTGTTTTTAGAAATACAGCATAACGAATTATAAAATTTTTAAATGTTAATAACAGTTTGTGTGAGATGTGCACTACCCATGTGAAGTTTTGTATGGAACTATATATCAATTCGATGTTTTATATTTTAAAATACTATATTACCGTATTTCTTGAATTAGTTTTTCTTATACATCTTCTGAAAATTAATTCAAACTAAAATATATTATGCTAAAATTACGATTAAGGATGTACAATATCATTTATGGGCGCTCAGAATTCTCTGTTACAATGAACTCTCAAGATTTCCATGCCTCCACAAACGATTACAACATTTAAAACTCAAATGCCTCTCTTGGATAGTTTGACTTCGAATTATGACATTACTGCTGCAAATGATCGTCATTCCATTAGTGAAAGATTTCCTTATCTGGGGGGAAGGGGCTGATCGGTAAGGCGCTAGCCTTGCACGCTGAAGATCCCAGGTTCGGGACCGGGCATCGCCAAAATTACTGCCGATCTATAAACGCAGCCAAAAACTACGACGAATAATACCCCGTGTAGAAGGGGTGCGCGTGAAATATGCTCCGACACCACGTACTTTGTCGCCCTTAAAAGTTGCGTTGGTTGCCTAATCAGGTGTCGTCTCGTCACTTGACTGTAGTTCTAAATTATGAAGTCCGTTGCCAATAGCTCCAGTGTGACGATAATTGAAGAGTTAGTGGAATTACGTGCTAAGTGACATTTTTTGAAAAATTTAGACTTTTGTGTCAATGAATAAGTTATTCCCTCTTTTAAAGGTAACAAGTTCCCCCTTTTTTATAAACTTTAAGTTAAGTATATTTTTTGTCTTTTGTATGAGCCGTTTTTAACGTATCTAAGTGCAAACGAAAAACTAAAGCTCATTTGCCCGTTTTCACCTTTTTGTCACTTAGCACGTTCTTCCACTAAGCTCTTCAATTATGACGCCCATCGCCAATAGCCCTCATGTAACTAGCTCTCTTAGAGAGACGATTCAACAATTTCATTCAATTATTTCAACTCAACAATTCCCTTACCTGTACCCTGGACTCCACCAGATCCAGCCTGGAAGCCAGCGTCTCTCTCATGAAGACGTCTGGGTAGTGCGACGCCTCGAAGGCCTTCTCCAACTCCTCCAGCTGCCAACCATTGAAGTTGGTCCGCGTCCGGCGTCGTTTTTCTTCCTCGTCTTCGTCTTCTTCTCTTTTGCGTCTTTCTTCGTCATCGTCTTTGGAATCGGGAGAAGCTGAGGAAAAAGATTGGTTGAGTTAGAAGGTATAGTTTTTCAATAGTTTCTAATGTCCTGCATAAATAATGGGAGCTACATTAAATGAGTCCAGGTATTTACACACCGTATTTCCAACAAAAAATGAATTGGTGTTGATAATGTGTTAAGAACTTTTGTTGTAAATTTGCAGTGATTATAAAAAGTGTTTGGAATCGGGGGAGGCTAAGGAAGAATAAGATTGGTTGAGTTAGAATAGCTAGTTTTTCATAAGTTTCTAAATGTCCAATAAAGTATCGGTGCCCAATTTTGAAATTGAAGAACAAAATTGGGACAATGTAGCAATTTTCTTGGTAATATTACGGTGTTATTAAATAACTTGCTGTGGTATATTTTAACTATTTACAGGATAATGATTTATTTTATATTCATGCTCATATTATTTAATTTTCAATAATATAAACTACATTAGACGTTTACAGGTGCTCACACTCCGTATTTCGTATTTCGGAAAGGCTTGCGTCTCTCTTCGTCGTTGTCTTTGAAATCGAGGAAGGCTGAGAAAGAATAAGATTAGTGGAGTTAAAATAGCTTATTCTTCATTAGCTTCCAATGTCTCCAAAAAAGTGTCGGTTGCGAAGTTTGAAATGGGCATGTTTCACGCCGTGAACAGCAACAGTTACAGCTGTATTGTTTTCATTTTTAGTCGTCCTGGAATTTCATTTGTTTTGAAAAATACAATATTTTCTTACCTAACTGAAACGAATGTGTCTACAAATTTTTCTTTGAGTAGAACTAAAGCTTTTCTCTGTTCGGTAATTACGTTAAATGGCTGTCCCACAATTTCGTTTAAAATTTCCGCATAAGACAAAATATCATTCAAACCGAAGTTTTCCAACGATGTTGACGTGTTGGTAATGCTTTGGATACTTGAAATTTAATCCAATTAAAGCCGACGAAGTTTAATAAATAGCAAGAATATAGACAAGTTGCACGTAAAGAATTCTAAATAGAAAAACAACAGACGAAAAAAACGTTTATTTTGCGAGTTAAATCGAAACAGTCAATGAAATCGCAGAAAATGCAAAAATTAAAACCATAGTTACGTTATCTGTAACTACCTCATTGAACAACAAAGTAAGGATGCAACAATGTATAGCAATTTTCTCGGCAAGATTACGTTAGTGTTCTGGTAAATATGTACTCACACTGTGATGAATTCGTGCTGTTTGTTAAAAAAAAATAACGTTGTGGTGTTTTTTTAACTATTTACTAAGAAATATTTACTTTATAACTTTTAATAGTATGAACTACATTAGATGTTTCCAAGTAGTCAAACTCCATATTTCCACCATAAAATGAATAGTCGTTGATAACGTGTTAAGAATTTGTTATGCATTAGCAGTGATTATAAATTTCTTAATTGTCTATGCCTGGGAAAGTTCTCACTTGTTAAGATCAGTTTTTTTAACGTCAACATTTTTCATTAAATGAAAATTTATAATATTCAGACATGATTATTTGACAATAAAGATGATGAAATGAAACCTTTTACGTCATTAACTACACACTGAATTTTTAACTTGCTCGTCAATAACCGGCCTTTCATAAAATTTAAATCTTCTTCCAAATGTGTGAGAAATACCAATAATCAATAAGCTCCAAGTTACTTGGATTTAAAATGGTTTTCATTCGAAAAGTATTCTTACACTGCATTCGTTATTCATATCTACCACTTATGTAATGTCACCAAATCTATTTCGTCTTTTGAAGTGAAAAAAAACAATCCGGCCAACAATGCCAGCCAAAGACAGTTCGTGTCGCTTTTAATTTCACTCCAAACTTCATTAGCATTCGGCTCGTTAGTAAGTCCCACGACAGTGAATTATCATAATTGAATGTCCCGTGAGCCACTTCCCACGGTATACACCCTAACGATCGCATCGCACAGAAACTATTCATCAGATTGTTTCAATTAACGACACGAACAGCCGAAGCTATACCCTTTCCATTTATTTAACGATCCGACAAACGCCCACTAAAGTTTATGCTGATCGTTTATCGATAAAGACCTCACTTAAATGGAGATATTCTTCGCTCGCAAATAAAACAAATAAAAAAAGCACTACAACTTCTTCCCCGCGGGGTTGCCAGAGAAACTCGGCAGATGGCGTTAGTTGGGCGATAAATAAAATTACTGCCACTCCCGAGTACTGTAATTAAGTCATTAACTGGAGTAAACTTTGATCGACGATTCCCTGCCTGCAAATTGTTTCGGAAATTTCCTTTCCTTCTTTTTTTAATTATACGCCATTTTTTTAACACGGAGAGGAGAAACCTACTCGATTAATTATTTGCGATAGCGATGAAAATTTTAGGGCTATAAGACGAGTCGTGAATTTCTATTAAGAATGCCGTTTGGAACGTTCTTTAATGGATGGCCGTGAAAGTCTTGATGGTTCGCTGTTTATGGAGAATCGTTAATTAATTATTTTTGTGCCCCCGGCGAAAGATGAGAATTTAGTGGCAGGCGCTGGGGGGATATCAGTTAAGCTGTTTAGTTTCAGAACAATCAATATTATTCAATCGATGCCATGAGAAGGAAAATGAAAACTGATTACTTTTGCTCTTAAGAGGAAATTCTTACGTATCATGACATTTTTGATAGGGAATTTAGTTATGTGTTGATCAGATCCGTTCCTATTTTAATTGTAACATTTTCTATTAATTACTTTTATTTCTTTCATTAGTTTTATTTCAGTTAATTAGCTTCTATTTCAATTTATAACTTTCATTGCAAAGAAAAAATATCGTATTCTTTTGTATTTTGTTCTTGGCTTCTTGATAGCTTCAAGTCAGAGGTTAGATCAGTGTTACTCGTTTTTTTTTCAAACAAAAATGTAATTAAACGCAAAAGATAGGGCTAATTTGGTATTAAGTAATGCTATTATTTTAGAATTATAAATAAGTATTTTTTTAAATATTACTGAATGTACCCGTGCCTTGAATTGAGTAATAAAACTATTGGTGCGATGTGTGAAACGCCTCCGTTCCTTGTGAATAAATTTTTACTAAATAAATCTATTTGCGCCAAGAATCAACGTTTTCTTTATGTATCATGCGCAAAGTTGAGAATATTCTCTGAATAATCGAAAGTAATAGTTAACTGTCGATTACAAAAGCGTATTATAAAAACTGCAAATGTTTGCAAAAATTGATGCCAAATCGCATTACATTATGTATCTGTGTAGCATTTTTAGCTATTTTCCTGTAATTTTATTCGAAAGAATTAAAAAATGGACCGTAGGGTATTGACATCGTGGAGATTTACATTCACTCACGTGTCCGTATCCCCTTTCAACAACCGTTCTTACAATACGATTATGACAAAAAAAAAAGTTTTAAAAGATATGACAGACTTATCTCCTATACGTTTGTCCGCCTGTCTGCCCGTACATTTCATATTATACTCATAACTAACATTCAAATGAATTTAAAGGATTCGAAAAGGAATTGAACGTGTCACGCATGTTCAGAACCAGAATTTCATTAATTTAGTAATCATTTCATTTTTGTTCTGTAAATGCTGTTTCGCCTTCATATGCCATTTCTAGAAAGAAACAAACTTTCAGGGGTAAAATGTACGATCCCAGTTCAAAATAGTCTTAACTTTTTTTCTAAACGACATGGAAATAGGCAAAAATGTATGGTTGCTTTCTCTGCATAAAAATCGCATTTTTTAAAAAATCGTATTAAAAAATCGTAATTATTTGGTTTTGTTTTGAAGAGATGATCTCAAAATCATTTCCAAATGAGAAAAGAAAATCAATAAAATCTCACTACTATTGATAAAATTTTGAAATTTATGTTAATTGCAAGAAAGCCTGGTACATAAAATACGGAAATAGAAGGGTCTAATGCTCGAAAGACAACAACACGGATAAGAAAAGTTAGAAATGGTTGAGTAATCGTCGAACTTTTTTATCAATATTTTATTAAATATTTATTGAAATGCGATATTCAAACATTAGATTCAAACGCTACAGTGACTTGCCTCTAAAAATAATTGTCAAAGATTAAATGCTATTATACAACCGGCATTTTACTTAAAGAATTTCATGTTTTAATAATAATAAAAACAATACAAGTCAAAAATAAACTTATAAGAAAACTCAATTGTGTAGTTATTTATTAAGGTATCTTTGTGCGTTGAAAGTACTGGACTTTTTAATCTACAATAAATAATTTGTACATTTGTATGGTCAAAATAAACTTTGATTTTGATTACTTTTGAAGTTAGTGAGAGGTATTGCATCTGATAAGTCCCCAACTTTGATTTTAATATGTCTATTTTTATATTTCAACTGTAGACAATTTTAACTTGGTTACTTTTATTAATGAGCAATACTTCGAACTTTATTTTAAGCTAATTTTTCTGGTTAATATACTTTTATTAATTGCTAAAACATAATGCATTACCTGTTCTTTTTTTTAAATTTGTTAGTACGGCTCTAAATTACGACTCCCGTCGCCAATAGATGTATGGCGACAATAATTCAAACTAACCTAACCTAAATGTGTTAGTTCTTTTTATTCAACCAACAAATTAATTCACATAGAGTATGTTTTCCACAGAAAAAATAAAACCGAATCCATCTTTATTTATATTAGGTAATTAAAACATTGAGTTACTCGTAACTGTCAATTTAACTACCCCATCAGTAACATTTCAAATCTCAACCGTGACTCCAGACATGCTTCCCGTGCTCCTAGATATTAAACAAACCCTCCCTCTCCATCAATAGAATGACAAATCATATCAGAAAGACATCGGACCATTCGGATTTTTTTTTCTGTTCCTCCGCTTAGCTACGCCATTGTGAAGAAGAATCATTTAGTGCCCTGTCATATATATAAAAAGCCCTAACCATGTCTGTATTATGGCCTTTCGTTCTACAAGATTTAATTGATTAATTACATTTCATTCGACGGTCCGTCACGCTAGTCCAACGTTGCTTGTCCGGTCATTAGAATCTAGTTTATCGTAAAAGAACCAATCGCTGAAACATTTTTTAGAGTAATCGTTTGCCGAAGTTGAACAAAACATAGAATAAAAAAATTCGTTTTGCAACCACAAATTTGAATAAATTTTTCCCTTTAATTATAAAGACACTTGTAATTGGCTTATTTCAAGTTATGTATAGTTTCTTCAAGCTTTCATTTCAACTCTTATAATATCGATTGGTGTTCTGCTCCCACGGGACATTGATACACTTGTCGAAGTTCGAAAAAGAATTTATTTTCACTCGGCTTTTCTGTTGCCAATCAAGACCTGAAACATACCCATTAAAAAGTAAACAAAATAAATTCTACTTCATATTCAGTATCTACAAAAATGACTGGATAGTTTTGTTTTGAATCGCTCATTCTATAATACTTCCTTATCAGTTATGATCATTACCTTTCACCAATAGCCCTCGTCTAGCTCCAATGTGACACTAATCCAACTAAACCAAACCATTTCGTCGTTTAGTTCTTTTCGGATAAACACCCACCATTTCTAATGACCACTTCTTCCAAGCTGTGTGGAATGGTTTCTCGCGCGTAGCGTGTCCCCGCGTCGCCATGGCAACACATGAGCCAATGATCATGCACAGGCGATACGCACCGCGGATCACCAATGAGGGTCCTCTGACGCCCACCCCCCACACTTCATTATGCAGTTTGATTCAATAATCCCTTCGATTTGCGAGTTTTTTCACTTGCGGTTTCACCCGTTAATTAATTGTGGATTCATTAATTAGATGTTGTGGAACAAATTAGAGATTTCTTTATTTTATTTAGTGAGAGTAGTCTCAAAAAATCCTAATTAAATTTTGTTTTTAGACGAAATTGTTTAACCAATACATTTTTTTCTTCTTTTTTTTTTGTCTTTTAGAATATTTATCAAGTTTATTAGATTGTGTAATTTAGCTACATTATGTTGGCAAAAAGACAATAATTTATGTATTGGTTAATAAAATCAGATAGAAAAATTTATCACTATTTAAAAAAAATCAAAAATTCATAAGTTAATTTTGGGTTTGAAAAAACTAGTTTTGCTTGATTTGAAATAATTATTCCGAATGGGGAACTTTTATCATCGTCAAATTTTAAACGCTGATTCTATTTAAATTTTCATTTTTATATCTGATTACTTCTCGCTTTAATAAGCAAAATAAGCATAAAAATACTTTCTTTTAAAATGTTTATTGGTAAAATATTGCGAGAACCAAGAGGTAATTTTTATTAATCCATCTCACAAAATATATGCAACTAATAATTTTTTTTGTTTCTTTTAAACTATTAGTATATGTCACTATATTATTCAAATCCATTTGCAGTTTCAAAATTAATTACGTTTAAAATTGTTTTGATACTAATCGTATTCATATTTAAAATTAGCGAGAATATTTGTTTCAGTGTAGAAATATTTGAGAAATCATCATTAAATTTTGATTAATAATATTTTATTTATTTTTATTTTCGAAACAAGAACAATGCAGAAAAAAAAACGCGCATTGACTTATTTTGGAGCGTTTTCCGAATATCTACGTTTGGCATCAAAACCAAAGCAATCCACTTTTTGCTTTCGACCCCTATTCTGGGCATGCAAATAGCCACATCGAATTTAAAATTTTAATATCAATCAAAGTTATGACGTGTTAATGTAAAATCTAAATTCTAATCAAAGTTGTTAGTATCTTTTCCGAAGCGCGTTGACTTGTGAAATATTAATCTGCTTTTAAAGGTTAGTTTGAAAGGAATATAAATGTTCGTTCACCAGATTAGGTGTTTATTGTTATACCCTAAGCATGGTTTAAAATGTTACAAATACGACCAAACCAATAATTACGTGTGAATATTTAATAAAAAAATATCTTATTATAAATGTTATGATGCAAATACAAATGTGTAGATGTTTATGCTTTTTTACATGGTTTTAAAATTTAAAGAGAATAAATTATATAAAAATATTCTTGATTTAAACACTATTGCAAAAGTCAACGCGGCCTGTTAAGTTTTAAAACCGTGAAATTCTAGTTGATGCGATTTGAAATCGCTATACTTGTTCAAAAATCATCAAATTTAGAGCATCTATAATAATAAACAAGTAGGTTTGTAACAGAATCTGTCACTTAACCCGCTTCCACACAAAAGTTGTGTTGAACAGGTAAAAAGGCGCCAAACACTGCATTAATTCTATATTAAACATTTACATGCTAAATTTGGCTAGTTTTATTTATTTTATTTCGAAAATTCAATAATTATTACTTATCGTTTGCAAAAATTTGTATTTCAAAGAATAAATATGTACTATTCCTCGCTTTTAAATAGAATGAAAATATTTCATATCAACATACAAATAATTTCGTAGTGAAATATATTTGACGTCATTTCAAACTGATCAATGTCGCAAAATAAATTTATTTTAATTTATTGTCTAAAAGAATTAAGTTTCTCGGGCGATTGTTGCGAATGGCAATGGTTATTTAATTTTAATAACAAACAGGGCCTTTAGCTATTTGTAATTCAAACTTTTAAACGCCAAAATTAACTATTTTCATTAATCTTCTTTCTCAGATTTAATAATTAGATTTAATTAAATTACAGTTCGAAAAATATATAATTAGTACAAATGATGCTTTAAAAATAAAAGCGAAACTTTGCACACTTTTTATGCCAAGTTAGAATTCTCTTTGCATCTTTCTTCATACATATATAATGAACTTTTTAATAAAATTTTTTAATAAAATTTCTCGTACGTTTAACGAAATGGCAACAGTGAAAATATTGAATAAAAATGGAATTTGCATGTTATTTCAGTGTAGATTAAATTTTAAGTTATTTAAATTTTAAATAAACTTCTAATTTAAATTTTTTAATGAAATTTGGAATGTAGCCTAATATGATTTTTTGCTTCAAAATGACGTATCCCACTTGTTTGTGGGACTTGTGGATGGCACCATTGAAAATATGAATAAAAATGGAATTTGCATGTTATTTTAATGTGGATAAAAAAATTTAGTTATTTCAATTTTAAATAAACTTCTAATTTAAATTTTTTAATGAAATTTGGAATGTAGCCTAATATGATTTTTTGCTTCAAAATGACGTATCCCAATTGTTTGTGGGACTTGTGGATGGCACCATTGAAAATATGAATAAAAATGGAATTTGCATGTTATTTTAATGTAGATAAAAAAATTTAGTTATTTCAATTTTAAATAAACTTCTAATTTAAATTTTTTAATGAAATTTAGAATGTAGCCTAATCTGATTTTTTGCTTCAAAATGACGTATTCCACTTGTCTGTGGGACTTGTGGTTCTTTCTGTGAAAGTGGGTGACGGACGGACGGACAGACGGACGGACAGACGGACTGAACGATTATAAAACCTTCCACTTTTTACGTTATAAACGTAGTGTGGAAGCTAAAATGAAGTTTTGTGTGTGTGTGTGTGTGTTTGTTTGTGGGTATGTCTCATATAGACTCATAAACTAGACATTTGTTTGACTCGTAACTTGGCCTAAATGTGTAGTTCATACTTAGATTATGATTTTTGAACTTTCAGGTTTCAAAATGTTCTATTTTTAGAGAAAATTCGAATTTTCTGAAAAAAATACACCACTTTCGCTCATATCCGATCATTTTTTTACTTTCCTGATGCCATCGGCTGAAAAAATTAAATAAAACTTTTATCGAAAATATTTAAAATTGAAAATGTTTATTTTATTCTGTTGTCATTACCTTCAGAAACTAAATTCATTATTTGAAAAATAATTGACATGTTTCAAGTGACGTAATTCCGTCCAGTCTCCATTCTAGGATTTTATTGTGGGTTTAGGTGATGGATTTCTTCATTGATGGTTCTGTTGATTGCAAAAAGGTGCATATTTAAGCTACTTCCGTGAATTATAACTATGATGGTTGTTCAAGGCCATCGTACTAGAGCTACATTTTAGGGTTTTGTTTTCATTTTTTCGCCAAATACGTTGCCAAACTCGCCAAATTCTTACCTAAACGCGCCAAATATATTAATTATAGTTGTTTATTAAATAAATTTTTCTTTATTTAGAAGCATGATGTTGTTGTTTCGAAAGGCCATTTGGTAGGAGCTGGAAACTAATAAGAGTGTTTTACCTATATCTTTTTTCTTGCCAAATTCTTTCCAAAAACACTCCAAATGAGCTAAAAGGTTTTATATGTTTATGAAGAAAATTATGATGACTTTTATAAGTGCAATTATAGCGTATTTTTTTTTATTTTGGATTTTTAAGGTAATATAAGTAACAGTATTTTATATACTTTATAACGAGCGGGAATAATAACATAAGTTTATTATCCTATAATGGATTAAATTGTACACATACTTGGATCAAATAAAACTTTTTTTAGTCCGTGCGAAGTACGGGTATTTATTTGCTAGTAATTAATAAAACGAGAATTAAATATTTTAGGAAATTTCGAATTATTAAAAACGTTTTTTGTCTTATTTCATTTAACCATCGAAATTAAAATACTATTTCATTTAACCATCAATCGGAATAGTATAGTTCTGCGCTTTTAATTGTAAAATGGTTAACTTTCAGAAAACTCATTAAATAAATATTTGAATGTTAAAAGAGCTATAACAAATATAACAAAATGCCTTTCGATGCCTGGTGAAGCATTCAAAACAAAAATGAAAAGTTCATTTTAAACACTTGAATATATCTTTTGGACTGAACGGGTTAAACTAGTACCTAAAATAGTTAACTTATATTTATACCGAGATTGTTTTAAGTTTCCATGTTGTCACTTTGTTTGACAATTTCAATATTTGTTAATTCTTAATAGTCTCTTAACCACTATATAGCAACTATACAGAAAGCTATAGTATTTATATATTTTTAAGCTATAGTTTTGACTACGAGGAATTTTCAAGTTATTTCCTTGAGGACAAAAAAGTGATTAATTAAAATATTTTGAATCTAAACGATAGATCCATGTTTTTTTTTAATCCGCGATGATTCCAAAACGAATAAAAAAAATTTAAACAATTTTAGCCCAGACAAATGATGGAGTCATTCTACAAATTAAATCTAAATTGTATGAAATGCACCTGAATTTAAAATTATCGTGCCTTTCTTTAAATCTGTAGGAATTAATGGGACATAATTGATGGTTGAAGTAGAAAATCTTTTAATAATTACTATACAATTTTTCAAATATCTTTTTAAACAAAACATTTATTCCAGCCATTGCTAAGTCTACAATGGTAAAAAAAAATTGTTCTACAAAATTTAACGATTCTTCATGTTTCTCGAAATTAATAAAGAGTTTTAACAGTCTTTAGGAAGTTCTGATTTCTTTAGACTATTATATATACGTAAAGGTTTCCATTCTGATAACAGTAAAGGGTTCATTTTAGTACATCTAACGATACAAATTTTGGAAACCTTACATAAATATTTATTTTAAAATTGAAGTGTCTCATAGTAAAAGTATTTTTTAATTCAGACCTTAGAGTTATCATAATGGGTCATTACAAAAGATGTCAATTGAATATGACTATCTTCTAAAACTTTTATTAAACTATTTTTGATATTGATTGTTCTTAAGTTTCAATGACGTTTCGTCATTTTAGGATACTTTATTTTTCAAAGAGTTTTTTTCCCCTCCCCTTGCCTCTTTTCAAGTTACCCTTTCATTTGATAGTAAATGCAAAATGTTTAACACAAAAAAAGGAGTCTAAAATATGCTCATTACACAATGAAACAATAGTAATATTTTAACTTTAATATTAATATTTTATTAATATTAATTATTTTTATTAATATTAATATTTTTATCATTTATATTTTATTTTAATATTTTTTTAACAATGATGCTAAAATACTGCATTTTTTTCCCATAAAACGTGTAACTTTATTACTTTAAACGTTAACTTAAAAACTTTAAAGAAAATGTCACTTCGCTAAATTGGAACAATCATACTGGTTTATGCATATATACCAAGATTTTTTTTTAAATGTTAATTAGTTTAAAAAACAATTTTTGAAAGTTTCAATTTTTCCAAAAAATTTTTTAAACATTGATTTCTCAAAAAGTTAAACAGATCTTAAAAACCTTGTGGAAGCATGTTTATAGAATTGTTTTACTTCTTGTAAACTAGGATCAAAGTGTTCTCATTGTAAGTCAATTACCATTAATACGAAATCATACGAGTAATATACCATTTTTACGAAAATTCTAATAATTGTCTTTCGTTTATCAATATTTTAGTCCCTTTTCAAGATATTCCATAGACTTTAGTTCACAGGAGTTAACAGGGTCAGCATCTGTACCAAGTTAAAAGGATATTTAAATGTTTTAAGTACTTTTTATGAAATGAGGTTTGAAAATTGTATTTTTCGTCCAAATTTTTTTTTATCAACAAAACAGCTTAAAAATTATTTTTTTAAAATTATCTTTGTACTAGATTTTTATATTTTTTCTGTGTTAGTTTATTTTTAAATGTGTAACAAATATACATATATCAATACTCGATAATTTAAAAAAGAAATACAACTTTAAACGTAAGGCGATATTTTAATTGACGACTACAAATGTGAAATAAATTCTTTATAATATTTGAGCTGTGTATAGCAGTTGGTATTGAAAAAGAAGTGGTGGGGGGACTTTAATTTTGAAGAGTAATAATTGTGAAAATCTTTTTACCAGTATTCACGCGTTTGACATATTTTTTATCTTCTACGAACAACGGAAAGCTTAATACAAAGTTGAAAATATTAATAGTTGAAAACAATTTTTCGATTATGGTAACATGATGGGAATCCTAATCCGAAATAAATTAAATGGTCAGCTTCAAAAAGAAAATCAAATCACCTTTTCCCCAAGACATATTTACAAAAATGTGGTTTTAAGAATGCAAAATGCATTGCTAGCAAATGCATTTTTTAATTATTTATCTTTCCAACATTGATTGAACCCAGTTTAAAAAAATTCATAATCATTTTAATATGAGAAATTCATCTAAGCAAGGACATAGATTTTTGCTTTTGATTAGCTTAAACTTTTAGATAGTAATGGACATTTTTTAAGAAACGGAAATTTCCGCAAAATTTTTCAATTAAGTTATAAGGCTATGTTCTTGGTAATGGGATTGTTTCAGATAAAGTAACTCTCCTGTTTCAATATTTTTCCCCTGCAATTTCATTAGTGGTTTTGATTTCACTCTCATATTGAAAGGTGGTTTTTTTACATCTGCTGTGTTCTATACTTCAGAATTCTTAACGTGCAACTTATTTTGATGCTTTTGCTATTTATTAAACTTTATCGGTTTTATTTCGATTAAATTTCAAGTATGCAAAGCATTAAAAGGTCAATGTTATCAGAAAACTTCGGCTAAGAGGACATTCTATCTTATGTGGAGAAGCGAAATTGTGGGACAGCCGAAATGTAATTCCAGAAGGCGCAAGAATGAAAACAATACCGCTGGAACTCTTGCCACTCACGACGTGAAACATGTCCATTGAATTTAAGCATGCATTTTTTATCAATAATATTCTGTGTATACGCCTGTGCAAAAACTAAGGGTTTATAAAACAAATTAAGGAAATAAGTCTTGAATATATAAAATCACAACCACGTGTTAAAAGTTATCCAGGGCGACTAAATAAGTTTAGATAATGTATATTTAAACAATGATACTATATATTTTTTTTAATATAGTATTTACCTACTTAATTTAATAACCTAAATCCTTAATTTACCTAAAAAAATCAGTTAATTTTACATTTCATTGGAATGATAACAGACTCAATATTTTGACACACTTCAGATCAGAATTTTAACTCTCCTTAGATTGTTTTGATCATCAATATTAACTCTAAGTATCAGAACAAAAATATGTATCCATCCTATCAAAATAATTCTTCTTAATGACGTATTTGCGTTTACATATTCCTACATTTCAGTCACGAGCAAACCAACATTTTGGTGCATCCTTAAAATAGTTTTAATAGCAAACACTTCTCTTGAATACAATGCGGTGGATAAAAATTATATTGATCCAACACTCAACAATACATTCCACAACTAAGCAATACCAAACTCCTCTTACCTTTCTTGTTGAATACCGCTGGCTTTCCAACAGGTGAAGAAGGGACCTTCTGCCTATGCACCCCTGGCCTCAGTCCGGCCGTCGGCGTGTCCGGCACGCTGGCCACAAACGGTGGCTGCACCCCCAAAATCCCCTCAATACTGTAATTCCCGGGCACCCCAGGCCGGACCCGGGCATAATGGTGGCCTAACGGGACACTGTACGGCGCAATGGGCAGCATTAGCGGGCCCCCCGTCGCGTACAGCCGAGAGTCCATTCAGTAGTCCGTGCTTGATTGCATTAACCGGACTTGTGAGATGGCGGCCATGGGTGCTGGGTGGCAGCGTCGACAGGAGACACGCCTCTTTATTTGGTTTGGACCAATGGGAAGAGGGTCACGCCTATTAGGGAGGGGCTGGGGAGTTACTAGGAGGGAAAAGCGTGTGTTTCCCTTTTTGTAGGGAAGTTTCACGTGTTTTGTTTTGCTTTGCTTTGTTTTTTTAAGATCTGTAACGTGTTTTTTTTAAGTGGTGGGGAGGTGATTAAAAAGCGATGAAATTATCCGTGGGGTAAACTGAGTATCTAAAAGTTTGTTTAGTGTAATTAATTTTTACAAGAGATTTTAATTAGAATAATAATAGAATTAGTTTATAAGGGTGTTTAATTTGGAAAAAGTGTAGCTTCATAGGTAAAGGCAGTAAAATGTATTTACTAAATAAATACTTGGTTTTAAAATTCAGTTAAAATAAAAAAAAATTCAACTAAAATTAATATTTTCACTATTTAAAGGGTTGTAACGATGAACTTTTTATTTTTTATTATATCAGCCTATAAAAATTACTCGCGTTATCACACACAAAAAAAAATTTGTGTTAAACTTCAAATAATAGTAAAAAAAATTATTCTAAAAAAATCTGGTTAGAATCACTTTAAACAGTTTTAACCGAAAGTTTTTATATTCATCTCAGAGGATGTTATTACAAAAGAGTTATCGAAAAATAACTGTTCTTCACTGCTTAGTTGACTGTAGTATTAAATGATAACAGCACTAAATAATGACAACCCTGAATGAACACTCCAATTTTCTATTTATAATACAATCTTGATGAGTAATTAAAAATTATTCAGAAAACTCTTGACTGTAAAAACGTCGTTAATTCAAAATGAAACAACTTATTTTTAAAAACAGAAATAGGGTTTTTGGCACTTTCTAATTGTTATTCTGTTGATTTAAATACATGGATATAGAGTAAACTATACATTATTTCACGCTTTTTTCATTGTCTGGTCTGGACCGTATATTGTTGGTGAATATTGCGCTTGTTTAGCAATATCATTTGGCTACTCTTATTAGATTTTTTTTAACACGTGTTAAAAAAATAGATAAATAGCAAAATAGAAAAAGATTAGTTTTCAACATGAGCTGTGCACAGCTCATGTTGAAAACTAATCTTTTTCTATTTTGCCCCTACTTATACATACTATATATGGCTTCTAAAGTTTATTTTTTAGCTGATGGAGCAGTTTTATTAAGATTTGAATCTCAATGTTGATTCCGCCATTTAAACATAGTCAAAAGTAAGATTATAATTTATGTCGAACTATTTTAATAAATATTCAAATTTTGGAAAATCGAAAGACAACACTTGAAACTGATGAAGCCTAAAACAGTCACAAGTATTTTATATTCATCAGGGTGTTTTTTTTAAAATTTGCTTCAATTTTTTTTATCTAGTTACCTTTAGCGGTCATAACGCATTTATATGGAAAATACATGTATTATAGAGAAGATTCTTTATTTACAAGATCCGTATATGCAAGTTCGTAATAATATTTAAATATCTTCCAGATTGGTAAATCTAATGGGAATATTTCTTATGATGTCACGCTCAATACTGCGACGTCATTGGTTGTTTCGTTTTCTTTGATAAGTGTTTAAACAAGCTCATTGGTTTTTTTAAACGATCCGAACTGCGATTTCATTGGTTGTTTTCTTTGACAAAGTGTTGAAACAAGCCCATTACCATAAGTAAATCTTCTGATATAGTATAATATACTAATACAAACGCGAACATTTCGTAAATAAGAATCATTTATGTATTTGTATACCTACATATTTACATGGCATCCCTATCGACAATGACCTTCAAAACAGAAGAATAGGAGTAAATATAACTGGTTTTTTAGCGATACGAATTATTTTAGCTTTCTTTTTAATTTGATAATATTCTTATATTTTTTTAATTAAGAAAGTAAACGAATGTATTCCTAAAGAAAAAATTAATAACCTAATTAATTTCTAATAACTTTAATTCAAATCAAACCCAGTTCCACCCCCCAAATCAAAACCCAACATACAGAATCAATTATAACATATCCCAAAAAACCCTCTCCAGACAGCCTCCGTTTCTAATCAATATATTACAACACGCCGAATGGCAACGCCTCGAACTTTCATATTTCAACTACCAAAGAAGATCCCTCGTCTCTGCATTTTTTCAGGGCTCAGTGGGGTAATTACCAGCGACGTGGTCGTCATCTCGCTTCGGCAGATTTTAATTAAGGATCGTAATGAAATTCAGGATCGGGGCTGTCAGCCACCTTAATGCCTCAGTGATTCGCCGTGTCATCATCATCGCTGCCGGATTTCTGCTCCTCATCTTCGACTCTATCTTTTTTTCTTTATCTTTTGGTCTAATTACGTCGGGAGATTTTTCGTTTTCTTTAGTTTCAGCCGAAGTCGGGATTGTGCAGTTTTCCGAATAGAAAATAATTTTATATATTGCGATATTTTTTTAACTTTCAATTACTCTGATATGAAATGTAAGGTAATGAAAGTATTGCGATGGGGGTCGAAAATTTAAAGGGGAGATTTTGTGTTTTCTACGCCTTTTGGGAGGGTTCTTATTCTAATAAAGTGGTTTTCGAACATTGGTCCATCTGTCTGAAACCACTGTACAGCTCGAACTAAAAGAGCTATACGGACTCAACACAAATTTGGTACACGAGTTCCTAGTACTTGATGTCGGACTTCATAATCAGGTTATTGAGAAAATCTCTCATGCTCAAATGGTAACTGTCATAGAACTTTTTAGGTTTTAAAGTTATTGAAATTATCTTATAAGGTATATAATTTCCTTTAAATGTGTATAGATTTATTGAGGGGTAATTGAAAGTCGTATAGCGTTACGCATCCCTAGTTTTAAATTCTTACGATCTGTACCTAAAGTAATGTAGCAACTTAACCGACAGTAAATTAAAGTAGCTACTAAAACCAAACTGTTTACTCATCATTTATCTATTACTTTCAGCTTAAAACTTTTTAAAATTCATGAAGTTTAAAAACAACATCGTTGTTTTCTATATAACGTTTTTTCTTAAAACTATTAATTTTAAGTTTTACATGTTCAAAGACAAATGTTCGTAAAATAATCTTGCACCAAATGACACCATAATCACATTATAAGCAAATATAGAAAAATATGCGTACTTTTTTGAGGTAGCAATTAGGAACTGATGGTTAAAAGTTAAAAGAAACTAAACTTTGAAAACTACTTCGATATTTTTGATAATTACCAACAGTTAACTTGCCATTTACCTTACCATGTACATTTTACGGAGATTAAATTTTACCACTTGGTGGAAAATCTCCCGAACAAACCGGTATTTGAATCTATTTCGGGAACAGTTTACCAATGCTGGCAATAACGGTAATACAGGAAATTTTTACTTTCCATATAAAAAAAATGGAGTTAAATAGTTTTTTTAGCCTACTTTTCTTTTTTATTCGAAAGATTTAAATTAGTTTCTAAATACACAATCAAGTTTTTTTTAATAATGGGCATTTTTCACGTCATGAGTGACAACAGCATCATTTTCTTTTTTGGTCCGTCTGGAACTGGAATTACATTTGTTTTGAACTATAAAATATTTTCTTACCTTACTAAAAATGTATAGGAGGGAACGAATGTTGTGTACAAACTTTTCTTTCAGTAGAACTAGAGCTTTCTCTAATTGTGAATCACGTTAAACTGCTGTCCCACAATTTCTGTGGGGGGCTGGGGAGCCCAGTCGGTTAGGCATTCGCCTAGCATGCGAAAGGTCCCAGGTTCGGGTCCGGGCATCGCCAAAATAAATGCCGACCTATAAACGGCCAGTGCAACCAAAAATGTCCGACGAATAATACCCCGTGTAGAGGAAGTACACGTTAAATATCCTTCAAAGACCTAACGCTGCGTAACGATGTCGCCCTTAACGGTTGCGTTGGGTGCCTACTCAGGTGTCGGCTCGTCACTTGACTGTGGTTCTAAAATACAACGCTTCGTCGCCAATAGCCCTCGTGTAGCTCTAGTGCGACGATAATTCAAACTGAACGAAACCCACAATTTCGGTCATTTTCTCCGCATAAGAGAAAATATCATCGAAACCGAAGTTTTCTAACATCATTGAGGTTATGCAATGCTTTGCATACTGAAAATTTAATCGAATTAATACTGGTAAAGTTTAATAAATATAGCAGGGATAAAAACAAGTTGCGCGTAAAGGATTTTAAAATAAGAAACCAGAAGACGAAAAAAACGCTTCTTTCGAGAGTGAAATCGAAACAACTAATGAAATCGTAGGAGCAAAAAAATTAAACAATAGAGTTACATCATCTGAAACAACCTCAAAATAAATTTTGGATTATATAGTAAGTTGAGCAATTGCTTCTGATATAATAGAAAACTGAAAAACATGTAGTATGCTGTTTTTGTTGAAAGGTATTTTAATGGGAATGTTTCTTATGATGTCACGCTCTCCATACTGCAATTTCATTGGTTATTTTTCTTTCTTTCCGTACTACGTGAAACAAGCCCATTACATCAGATCGCCGGTCAAATGAAAAAACCACAGGGCTGGAAAACTGTATACTGATAAGCCCACCGTTTTCAAAAACGGCCAATTCCTAATTTGCACATTCAGTGGTTTTGTCATTTGACCGACGATATTGTAATATAATAAAATAAAATGAATAACGTACTGGATAACGTAATAAAACAAAATTAGAAACATTATAAAGATAATAACCTAATAAAACATAAATTCATCTCTTTAAAAAGTAAACAAAAAGCAATTAGGAGAAAGTTGCGTGCATATACTAAACTTTAATAAAAGTCAATTTTAATATAATTTTTAAATGAATTTTTCATTAACGAAGATAAGATTCATAACTACTGCTTTACATCTTTATTTTCAACAAATTACACCACATTTTTTGTTCTCTATTTCGAATTCGAACCGTGCTTCCAAAAATCGTTTCATTGGCTTCCTAGCAGACATACTTAACTAAAAGTAAAACAACTTCTACAGGGTACAGCAACGGGACAAAAAGTATCCACACCTCATTTTATTTTGGTTGCAAACATCTTATTTTCTTAGTTTAATAACTCAATCGATCAACAACATTCCCAGTTGATTGTTCTAAACTAAATGTTTCTTTTGTTTGCTCAGAAATTAATATGAATTGTTACTTTGTGTGAGAGCAGCTAAATTTTTGTAAATATGATGCCCTAGATTGATTTCCGCAATTTTTTTCTAATCACTAATTTTAAACTTTTTTTTTAACTATTTGAACTACTAGTTGTGTATTTTCCTCACTTCTACATCCTAAACTACAAATGCCGAAAATAAGGATTGATATACAGGGTGGCCCAGCGGGTAGTGTTTGAAACAAATGAAAAAATAAAAACAAATAAGAGACATGAGAAGAATTTAATGACGTTTATTGAATGAACATATTGGGCAATTTATAATAAAGAGGTTCGAAGTGCCCGCCATCTTTAACACGGACAGCAGTTAGGCGTTTCTCGTATCCAACCATACTCCATACTCCTTACCCATACCTTCATCCTTCCTCCATACTTCTGCCATACTCCTTTTATTTGGCCAATTCTTTTTGTGGAACTTCTCACAAAAGCTAAAAAAAGCTTCCCACAAAAAGAATTGGTCAAACAAAAGGAGTATGGAGGAAGGAAGAAGGTATTTGTAAAGAGTATGGAGTATTTTTGTGTTCGAAAACCGCCTAACTGCTGTCTTTGTTAAAGATGGCGGGCACTTCGAACCTCTTTATCATAAATTGCCCAATATGTCCATTCAATAAACGTCATTAAATTCTTCTCATGTCTCTTATTTGTTTTTATTTTTTCATTTGTTTCAAACACTACCCGCTGGGCCACCCTGTATGTATTACAGTAAAGCTACTGGTTAAATTAGAAACTTGAATATGCTTTGAAAAATTTGGCAGCGTTTTCTTAATCCTTCCTCTGGTTTTAGCCTCTTAATTTTAAACAAGTAGGTTTGTTACAGAATCTGTCACTTAAACCGCTTCCACACAATATTTGTGCTCAACAAAAAAACTCACTATTTATACACCTCTGAAAGAAATTCGCCAAACAGGGCCTTTGGCTAATAATTTATTTCTAATTCAAACTTTTAAACGCCAAAATTAACTATTTTCATTAATCTTCTTTCGCAAATTAATAATTACTCATTATCGTTTGCTAAATTTGTTTGAAATTTGAAGAATAATGATGCAATACTTTTTTTAATAAATATCTTTTAGTCGCCACAATTTCCTATGTTCATTAACTTTCTTTCGAAAAAGAGAAGAATAAATAATTAGTAAAATTGATGCTTTAAAAATAAAAGTGACCTTTTGCATATTTTTTACTCAAAGTTAGAATTCGCTATGCATCTTTCTTCATATATATTATGTAATGAACCATCAAAAGAATTCTATTGTGATATTACAACAATCCAAACTGAATCATATCACATAAATAAATATTTTTCAAGTATTTTATTGTTATTTTAAATAAAGTTTCTCGTACGTTTGACGAAATGGCAACAGTGAAAATATTGAATGAAAATGGAATTTGCATGTTATTTCAATGTAGATTAAATTTTTAGTTATTTAAATTTTAAATATACTTCTAATTTAAATTTTTTAATGAAATTTGGGATGTAACCTAGTCTGATTTTTTGCTAAAAAATGACGTATCCCACTTGTTTGTGCTACTTGTGGTTCGTTCTGTGAAAGTGGGTGACAAACGGACAGACAGAACGATTATAATACCTTCCACTTTTTACGTTATAAACGTAGTGTGGAAACTAAAATAAATAGAAAGGCTTAAACTTAACTCAATTATTCCAACCTTATTTTAAATTCATATATAAGTAAAACGTCATTGTATTCATGAAGTGATTTTAGTTTAAAATAAATAGTTTAACACTGCGAAACTTGTTAGGAAACGAATGCGTTTTTTAAAATAAAAAAATTAAAGAATTTAAAAGTTTTTACAATTCCTTAGTTATTACTTTTTGTTTTGGTAGAAAAGACTGGTATTCCTTATTATTGGCAGAAAGGACCGCCTATAGATGGTGTCTCATAAAAATGGCTCTCAGTATCTGGGAATTTGACAGGTTTACAAATAGGCCTAATTTTCGAATCCTCTTAATAGAAAAAACTTTAGAATACATGTAAAATTAATTTTAATGGATTTTTGCTGGCTCATAATTTGTAAACAAATGATTTGCCAATGTAACATTATCATTGAATCAACGCTATATAAAATTCCAAACGACAATCCATTAATGTTACCGAAAACATCGACGAAGTCACTAAACTATAATGGCTCGAAATAGTTATTTCCTGTATGATTCACTTATAGGCAGGATAATATATCGAACTATACAATGGAAATATGGCTTATCTTCATTTTAACCCAATAGGACAAGCGTCACTTTATTCCTTCAGTGGCAATATGTAGTAGAGGGTACAGATCGAACAAACATCGAGGCCGGAACCAATATTCTAGGGGACATGGTTCTACTCCTCATTTCAATTAGTTCCATTTCCTTTTATAAATGTTGACTTCGTTCTTCGTTTGCTCTCGCTTTCATTGTGGACGGACTGTTTAAATTATCCCCACCCTTTTTCATCCGCATTTCTACAAGTGAATGACTAAATGTGTTGGCACTGAAGCCGTGCGGTAAGTAGAAATCTTGAAGTTTGTCGAGGAGACAGTGAATACAACTTAGTTTTATACCACTTATTTGAATAGTCAGAAATGCAACGAATACAGTAGAACACAGCTATATATAACGTAATAAGAACTTAGATACTAATATTTTAAGAAATATTATTTTAAGAATGTAAAAGTGGGATTGATGCACCGCCATAACCAACGCAACTTGAAAATACATCTATCTATAATAATAACAATTAGGTTTGTAACAGAATCTGTCACTCAGCCCGCTTAACTCAATTATTTTTGTGTGTGTTTGTGGGTATGTTCCTTGTAGACTCATAAACTAGACATCTGTTTGGCTCGTAACTTGGCACAAGTGTGTAGGTAATACTTAAGTTAAGATTTTTTAACTTTAAGAGCTCAAAATGTTCTATTTTTAGAGAAAATTCGAATTTTCTGAAAAAACTACACCCCTTTCGCTCTAATTTGATATTTTTTTCCTTTCCTATTGCCATCGGCTGAAAAAATTAAAATAAACTTTTACGAAAATAATTAAAATTGAAAATGTTTATTTTATTCTGTTGCCATTATACCTTCAGAAACTAAATTCATAATTTGAAAAATGATTGACACGTTTCAAGTGACGTAATTCCGGCCAGTCTCCATTAAGGATTTTATTGTGTGTTTATTTGATGATTTCTTCATTGATGGTTCTGTTGACTGCATGTATGCGTATTTAAGCAATAAATGCATAGTTAAGCAATTACTGAACTATGACGGTTGTTCAAGGCTATTACACTAGAGCTGCATATTAGGGTTTTATGTCTTCATTTTTTTGCCAAACACTTTGCCAAACTCGCCAAGTTATTACAAAAAACGCGCCAAATAAGCAAAATGTGTTTTTTTTTAAATAATGTATAAGCTTTGGTTGGTTATGCGAAGGTCATCGCGCTAGAGCTGAATGGGTGTGTTTGTAGCTATATATTTTCCTCGCCAAATTAGCAAAAACGCGCCAAATGAGCTAAAAGGTTTTAATGCGGGAAATTACGATGACATTTATCCATGCATTTTATAGCGTATTTTTAATTTTGAATTTTTAAGATAATATAAGTAACGGGATTCTATACTTTATAACGAGCGGGAACAGTAACATAAGCTTATTATCCTATAACGGATTAAATGGTACATATACTTGGACCGATTTGAGCTTTTTTTTAGCCCGTGCGAAGAACGGGTATTTATTTGCTAGTATCAAATAAAGTTATTGAGCTCGTAAAAAACATTAGTTTTTAGCCTACTTTTCTTTTTTTAATTCGAAAGAATTAAAAAAATGAAAAAGTAGGTATTGACATGCGGTCGATGTCCGTCTGTCCGTCTGTCCGTACCCCCCTTCCAAAATCGGTTCTAATCATCGGATCTTAAAAATTCTTTTTTTGTTAGAAAGCTATGACCTCAGATACCCAACTTTCATACTTTTTGTCCGTCTGTCTGTACGTCCGGACGGACATAAATCTACTATCTGTCGGCGAATTTCCCATTGAATTAGCATTGAAATTCAATTTTGAGTCATTTAAATCACTGTAGGTATTGAAATGCGGTTGATGTCCATCTGTCTGTCTGTCCATCTGTCTGTCTGTCCATCTGTCTGTCTGTCCATCTGTCTGTCCATCCATCTGTCTGTCCATCTGTCCATCTGTCTGTCTGTTCGTATGTCTGTGTCTGTCTGTCCGCCTGTCTGTCCGTTTGTCTGTCTGTCTGTACCCCCTTTCCAAAATCGGTTCTAATCATCGGATCTTAAAAATTCTTTTTTTGTTGGAAAGCTATGACCTCAGATACCCAACTTTCATACTTTTTGTCCGTCTGTCTGTACGTCCGGACGGACATAAAACTACTATCTGTCGGCGAATTTCCCATTGAATTAGCATTGAAATTCAATTTTGAGTCATTTAAATCACTGTTGCCAAATCAACAATGACATGAGAAACTTTATTTATTTAAATATATTTGAAGCAAAATAATATTTTCATGAATCAGTTTGGAATGACGTCATAAAATGTAGCACAATTTGATTCTTTGATTGTTCATTAATTATCTAACAAGAAAGCGGCAAGGCATACTTTTGCATACAATTATGCTTAGTTTTAATTTACATTTCTTATTTTTTTTAATGCAGTTTGGAGTTTCATTACTTTTGTTATTAATAAATATTTAATTATTCTTCGAACTACAAATAAATCGCGAGCAGACGATAAATAATATTTAATTAATTTGCGAAATAATATTAAGGAAAATAGTTGATTTTGGCTTTTAGAAGTTTAAATTATTAGCTGGATGCTGTGTTTCGATTTTTTTTTTCTAATCTGTATAAATCTAGTGTAGAAACGGCTGTTGATGATATTTACTGTAAGAACCTAGTTTTTTCCCGATTAGAACTTTAGTAAGTATTTAAGTAACAGGAAAGTAGGCTATTTTAGTTCTTTATGAACTTCTTGTTTAATGAAGTCTTCATTATCTACAACCCAGAAGAAAAATTCCTTCCAACTCACAATTTCTTCTCAATTCAACACTCTAATTAAAAAAAATACATTTTTAGCCTACTTTTCTTTTTTTAATTCGAAAGAATTAAAAAAATGAAAAAGTAGGTATTGACATGCGGTCGATGTCCGTCTGTCCGTCTGTCCGTACCCCCCTTCCAAAATCGGTTCTAATCATCGGATCTTAAAAATTCTTTTTTTGTTAGAAAGCTATAACCTCAGATACCCAACTTTCATACTTTTTGTCCGTCTGTCTGTACGTCCGGACGGACATAAATCTACTATCTGTCGGCGAATTTCCCATTGAATTAGCATTGAAATTCAATTTTGAGTCATTTAAATCACTGTAGGTATTGAAATGCGGTTGATGTCCAAATGTCTGTCTGTCCATCTGTCTGTCTGTTCGTATGTCTGTCTGTTCGTATGTCTGTCTGTCTGTCAGTCTGTCTGTCCGTCTGTCTGTCCGTCTGTCTGTCCGTCTGTCTGTCCGTCTGTCTGTCCGTCTGTCTGTCTGTCCGTACCCCCCTTCCAAAATCGGTTCTAATCATCGGATCTTAAAAATTCTTTTTTTGTTAGAAAGCTATAACCTCAGATACCCAACTTTTATACTTTTTGTCCGTCTGTCTGTACGTCCGGACGGACATAAATCTACTATCTGTCGGCGAATTTCCCATTGAATTAGCATTGAAATTCAATTTTGAGTCATTTAAATCACTGTAGGTATTGAAATGCGGTTGATGTCCAATTGTCTGTCTGTCCATCTGTCTGTCTGTTCGTATGTCTGTCTGTTCGTATGTCTGTCCGTCTGTCTGTCCGCCTGTCTGTCCGTTTGTCTGTCTGTCTGTACCCCCCTTCCTAAATCGGTTTTAATCATCGGATCTTAAAAATTCTTTTTTTGTTAGAAAGCTATGACCTCAGATACCCAACTTTCATACTTTTTGTCCGTCTGTCTGTACGTCCGGACGGACATAAATCTACTATCTGTCGGCGAATTTCCCATTGAATTAGCATTGAAATTCAATTTTGAGTCATTTAAATCACTGTTGCCAAATCAACAATGGCATGAGAAACTTTATTTAAACATATTTGAAGCAAAATAATATTTTCATGAATCAGTTTGGAATGACGTCATAAAATGTAGAACAATTTGATTCTTTGATTATTCATTAATTATCTACCAAGAAAGCGGCAAGGCATACTTTTGCATGCAATTATGCTTAGTTTTAATTTACATTTCTTATTTTTTAATGCAGTTCGGAGTAGTTTCATTACTTTTGTTATTAATAAATATTTATTCTTCGAACTACAAATAAATCACGAGCAGATGATAAATAATATTTAATTAATTTGCGAACGAATATTAAGGAAAATAGTTGATTTTGGCTTTTAGAAGTTTAAATTATAGCTGGGTGCTGTGTTTCGATTTTTTTTTCTAATGTGTATAAATCTAGTGTAGAAACGGCTGTTGATGATATTTACTTTAGGAACCTAGTTTTTTTTCCCGATTAGAACTTCAGTAAGTATTTAAGTAACAGGAAAGTAGGCTATTTTAGTTCTTTATGAACTTCTTTTTAGCCTTTTCAATCGACACTAAAAGAAACTATTGTGTTGTGGTTGGTTTGTTATCGAATTTTCGGGTTTATAAAAATTGTCTGCACTAAAACTACACGAAGACAATTGGCAACTGGTTTCTATTTTCGTTATTATAAACCTCGATCAAATAACGACTATCGTTTATTGGAATACAAGGAGAAATAGTTGGATAAGTTGAAAATTATTGCATCTATATACATAAAAGGCAACTTCCGTTTGTTTGTTTGTATAAGACACGAGATCTAAAGAACCACGCAACAGATTGTCACGAAATTTGGCACAAAAATTCATCTCATCTCCGGAACAAACATAGGCTAAGAATTTTTTGAATCAGACCATTCCTTCTATCGTTTTCGAACGTTTTTATGTTTCCCATTCAATGCATTTAAGACCTTAGAGGTTTAATGCTCCTTCAACAGCACGTTTTCACGGATTGTTTATTTAGTTTTATTTTACACATTTTTTAAAACGATTTTTAAGTATATTTAGTTTAATTACAGCTAAAAAATTAGAAATAACCATCTAAAACAAAATCGTTTGCTAGCTTTTTAGAAGTTAAAAAAATATTTAATATTAAAAATAAAAATCGTTTGCTTTAGTATCTTTATCACAGTTTAAAACAAGAAGTTCATAAAGAACTAAAATAGCCTACTTTCCTGTTACTTAAATACTTACTGAAGTTCTAATCGGGAAAAAAAACTATGTTCCAAAAGTAAATATCATCAACAGCCGTTTCTACACTAGATTTATACACATTAGAAAAAAAAAATCGAAACACAGCACCCAGCTATAATTTAAACTTCTAAAAGCCAAAATCAACTATTTTCCTTAATATTCTTTCGTAAATTAATTAAATATTATTTATCATCTGCTCGTGATTTATTTGTAGTTCGAAGAACAATTAAATATTTATTAATAACAAAAGTAATGAAACTACACCGAACTGCATTAAAAAATAAGAAATGTAAATTAAAACTAAGCATAATTGCATGCAAAAGTATGCCTTGCCGCTTTCTTGGTAGATAATTAATGAATAATCAAAGAATTGAATTGTGCTACAGTTTATGACGTCTTTCCAAACTGATTCGTGAAAATATTATTTTGCTTCAAATATGTTTAAATAAATAAAGTTTCTCATGCCATTGTTGATTTGGCAACAGTGATTTAAATGACTCAAAATTGAATTTCAATGCTAATTCAACGGGAAATTCGCCGACAGATAGTAGTTTTATGTCCGTCCGGACGTACAGACAGACGGACAAAAAGTATGAAAGTTGGGTATCTGAGGTCATAGCTTTCTAACAAAAAAAGAATTTTTAAGATCCGATGATTAGAACCGATTTTGGAAGAGGGGTACAGACAGACAGACAAACGGACAGACAGGCGGACAGACAGACGGACAGACATACGAACAGACAGACATACGAACAGACAGACAGATGGACAGACAGACAGTTGAACATCAACCGCATTTCAATACCTACAGTGATTTAAATGACTCAAAATTGAATTTCAATGCTAATTCAATGGGAAATTCGCCGACAGATAGTAGATTTATGTCCGTCCGGACGTATAGACAGACGGACAAAAAGTATGAAAGTTGGGTATCTGAGGTCATAGCTTTCTAACAAAAAAAGAATTTTTAAGATCCGCTGATTAGAACCGATTTTGGAAGGGGGGTACGGACGGACAGACGGACAGACAGACGGACATCGTCCGCATGTCAATACCTACTTTTTCATTTTTTTAATTCTTTCGAATTAAAAAAAGAAAAGTAGGCTAAAAATGCAAATAAATATACAAAAATGCAAATCGTTTGCTGGAGTAGCTTTATAACATCTAAACATTTAGATCATGTAATTCGCTTTCATTAACAATATAGAACTCCCTTGAATTGCGTTAAAATAAATGTTTGAGACAAAAGATTTAGCTGTTTTTCCATTTTTAATTCTTACTGATTATTTTTTACTTAAATATGTATTTTTTTAATTTGAGCTTCTTATCAAAGGTATTTTTGAAATTAATATTAAATTAATCAATACTATATCCAAGTTGGGTAATTAAATGGAAAGTTACTGGGTAATCTTCATATCTTATGTAACTAAAATGAAAGAAAAAAAATAGTTAAATTGACTGTTAAGGTTTTTTTCCACCTATACCCGTACAACGTCGGGTATAACAGCTAGTTAACCTATATATTAAAGAAGTAGCTATACACGAAACTGAAATTCTACCTCGTATCTTTTCAAGAAAGCATTTTGTAGAAGAATGGCAATATGTACTTTCTCCTGTATTTACTCGCTGAACTAAAAATTTAATTTTTAATTTTTAGCGATGATTTTTTTTAGTTGAATCATGAATTATTTTAGAACAATTTTTAGTGAAAAAATTAAACAATTCCTGAATATATTATTTACTTATATCTATAATAATAAAAATATGAAGTTTCGTGTGTGTATTAGTTTGTGTGTATGTTCCTTAGACTCTTATACTAGACATCTGTTTGACTCGTAACTTGGCACAAATGTGTAGTTCATACTTAAGTTATGATTTTTGAACTTTCAGAGTTCAAAAAGTTCTATCATTGGAGAAAATTCGAATTTTCTGAAAAAACTACTCTACTTCCTCTCAAATCTGATTATTTTTCTTCTTAAATGTTGCCATCAGCTGAAGAAATTAAATTAATTAAATTAAACCATAGCCTCCTACATAGAATGCCGCGTATACTCAAGAAATAACATAGATTCATAGGCTGTCCTCAAAAAGTACTCTAGTCGCGCCATCTGTTGGTAGTCGGTCGCATATTTTAGTAGGAATGTATTCGCGGTGAATGACGGATCCAGCTGGCTATTTCGAATACCGTTCGGTACGAGTAACATAATAAACAAATGAGTTATTTTTTTTATTTTGTTTCTACTTCCAAGCAATATTATTTGCCAGAGAAATTCATAAAATACCATTTTAAATTTTAAAAAATCTTTCTTCAACATGTTTGCATAGTGTAAAAACTGTTACAGAATACTACTGCCAAAAATCACAATTTTTAGAAATTTAAGATTAAAAAGCTAAAAATAGCAAGCACATATTTTTAAAAACATAATCATGTAATGAGTTTCTTTGTTTTTTTAACTTAAAAAAACGCTATAGAACTATTCATTTAAAATCCCCGTATAAGAATTTTCTACTGGAGATTAAAACACTAATGAAGTAATTTAAAGTAATGAGAACCTTGTTCAGACGTTCCATTATTTAAAAAAAAATTAGCTTTGGCTTCTTAAAGAAAAATTAACAAATACTATAACACTTATTAAAAATGCTTCTGTTAAGAATAACAGTCCCTTAATAATAATACTATAGCTTCGAACAACAACAAAATTTTAAAATGAGATAGATCATTTAAATCTTAACTATAAAATGCATTTAAAGTATTAGAATTTATGCGAATATAGATATTGAAAAGTTTTTTTTCAAAACTTAATTCAAAAACACATTTATTAGAAAACAGAATGCCCGAACTAAAATGAATATAAATCTAGATAGAACAAAAGTAAATATGTGTTTAAACTATATATCATGAGGGAAAAAACAGAAAATAATAATTAATGCATTACGAAAAGATTTAAGAATAAAAATATTTAAGAAATTTTCACCAAAAAATGAATTTTATAAACTCCTTACCTTCCATTTCGTAGGAATTCCTATATCACCGTGTTCTTTCTTTGACTTATAGGATAGTATGATGAAAAAAACTAGCCATTATTTGTTGCATTTATAAAAGTTTACAAAAAAATATATATATATAAATTTCGAACTCTTGTAACCAAATTTTTTTTATCAAAATCACAGCGAACTGGATGTAAACAAACAAAACATGTCACCGTGCACATTGTTTGTTGCACACTGGCGCCATCTATTGATAGCTTTCTCACGACTTCCAATTTTGATCGAGCTTGGACGGCATTATATGTAGGGGGCTATGATTAAACACACAAAAAATATAATGAAAAATGTTGATTTCAATCTGTTGCCATTTCCTGCAGAAACTAAATTCATTATTTGAAAAATAATTGACATGTTTTACGTGACGTTTCCGTCCATCCTCCATTCTAGGAATTTTTTTTGAGGGTTTGGTGATGATTTCATTGTGTGATGGTTCGATTGACTGCATGTATGCGTATTTAAGTTATTTACTATGAACTATAACTATGATGGCTCTTCAAGTCCATCACACTAGAGCTGCATATTAGGGTTTTGTGTCCTCATTTTTTCGACAAATACTTTGCCAAAAGTTTTTGGTTTTAATAATTTATAAGCTGGTTGTTCGAAGGTCATCTTGCTAGAGCTGTAATATTTTATGTATTTATGAGGGAAATTACGAGATGACATTTATGAGTGCATTTTATTACGTATTTTTTATTTTGGAATTTTAATGTAAAATATAAGTAACGGGATTTTATACTCCATGACGAATAACATAAGCTTATTATCCTATTAGCAAATTAAATGGTACATATATTTGGATCAATTTGATATTTTTTAGTCCGCATTAAATTAATTGCATTTGCAATTAAATTAATTGCAATTGAACTTTTAATTGCACCTTGCAATTAAATTAATTGCATTTAACTTTTTTAGTTGTTTTATAAAAAATTACCGACTACCCGACCGACCGACCAACACCGATATCCGACCGACCGACAACCCGACCAAGACCGACTACCCAACCAAGACCGACAACCCGATCGACCGACCAAGACCGGAATAAGACCTACCGACCAAACAGACAACCCGACCAATCAACCAAACCGACTCTCCGACCGACCGTCCAAGACCGACAACCCGACCAATACTGACAACCCGACCAATACCGACAACCCGACCAATACCGACAACCCGACCAATACCGACAACCCGACCAATACCGAAACCCGACCAATACCGACAACCCGACCAAGACCGACAACCCGACCAAGACCGACAACCCGACCAAGACCGACAACCCGACCAAGACCGACAACCCGACCAAGACCGACAACCCGACCAAGACCGACAACCCGACCAAGACCGACAACCCGACCAAGACCGACAAACCGACCAAGACCGACAAACCGACCAAGACCGACAATCCGACCAAGACCGACAATCCGACCAAGACCGACAATCCGACCAAGACCGACAATCCGACCTTGACCGACAACCCGACCAATCGACCAAGACTGACAACCCGACCAATCGACCAAGACTGACAACCCGACCAATCGACCAAGACTGACAACCCGACCAATCGACCAAGACCGACAACCCGACCGACCGGTCTTGGTCGGTCGGGTATGTTTGTCGGTCGGGATTTTAATTACTACTGCAATTAACAATTAATTTCCACAATTACAATTGATTAATTGTTAATTGCAGTTTTCCATTAATACAATTGATTAATTGTTAATTTCAGTTTTCCACAATTACAATTGATTAATTTTTAATTTCAGTTTTCTACAATTACAATTGATTAATTGTTAATTGCAGTAGTAACAATTAACAATTAATTAGTTGTTAATCATTCATTCTACTGAGCATATTAGAAATATACATATGTGTATTCGTTTTCCGTAATGTGATCAAATTTTTTTATTAAAAAGAAAAATCGCAAATTCTCCCATAGAAGACTATATGAACAATAGGTAGACAAAGACGGCTGCCTTCCCCCACCTCCCCTCCCCTCCACCTCTCGCTTCACTCGGTTCCCGTACGTTTGAATCCACGCGACGACTCCTGTTCATTATATCCTCCTAAATGCAGGCGATTAAGCGAACTGAGAGTGAAATATCTTCAATATGGAAACAAATTACCCCTCCGGTATAATCAGAATTTATTCTACTTATCACGAACAGTCTGAATGACGGGACTTTTCATTTATGAAACAGCTCTGTGATATTCACAAACAAATTAAGACACAGCCCGTGGTTTGGTTCGTTTTAGAAACACCAATTTAGCGGCAATGCGAAACTGAAATGCAGCTTTATTAACCAAACCAAGCTGCACCCTTTTAAATAATCAGCCACACTTTAGTATGCAACTCAACTCCACATAGTTATCTATTGTTTGTAAACATTGCGAAATCATTATCTGCCCAGGGAGGAGAGAGGGGTACGGAGAGGCCCCGTAATATTAACGAATTGAAGTATTGCCGTCAGAAATTTCCGAGTTCTGCGCATAACAAAACCCAGTGCATTGTGGGATACATCTCTTATAGAAAAACTGTCTGCTCTCTGTGCAGGTGTTCAGTCTGGTGTACTAGTTAGATGGAGAAAAAGTAAGATGAAGTTTCATTTTCAATGTTTTATACTTTTATAAACAAATATTTTGCATAAATATGTTGATTAAAGATAGACATGTCCTTCCTATTATAATATGCATGACCTATTATGATTGCAGTTTCTTACATTCAATTGTGCATTGTGGTTCAATTGTGCATTGTGTGTGATTTCAATAACGTTTGGTTTTAGGTTGTATATTTTTGGTTTATAGGTAAAATATATTTCCAAAATGTCCTGTGTAGCCTTTGGATGTTACAATAAATCTTCGAAGAATATTGCTGGTATTACGTTTCACAGGTAAATACACTTTTATTAAAATTAAACTTAGCTTTTGCATCACGTCCAAGCATTTATAAGTCTGTCATAGTAAATCCTTCTGTTTTGTGATGTTGATTAAAGGAAGTCTATTATAATATGTTTGTAAAACTGATACTTATTTTTTAAAAATTAAGCTACGTATTTTTGTAGCTATGTAGTTGCAGTATTGGCATGATTGTAGTTTTATACATTCAAGTGTGCATTGTGGTTTGATTTTTGGGTAATTCCATGTTAAATCAAATCATAAAATAATATTTTGGGCCTTGACCTCTTGAATTTCAATAACGTTTGGTTTTAGGTTGTATATTTTGGGTTTCGGTATATTATTTTGTATATATTTCTTAATATTTATATATTACTTTGGTTTTAGTTTATAGGTATTTAATCTATTTCCAAAATGTCCTGTGTAGCCTTTGGATGTTACAATAAATCTTCGAAGAAAATTGCTGGTATTTCATACTACAGGTAAAAACATCTTTTATTAAAATTAAACTTAGCTTTTGCATCACGTGCAAGCATTTATAAGTCTGTCATAATAAATCTTTCTGTTTTGTGATTGTTGATTAAAGGAAGTCTATTATAATATGTTTGTAAAACTGATACTTATTTTTTAAAAATTAAGCTACGTCTTTTTGTAGCTATGTAGTTGCAGAATGGGGAACTTGCATGTATTTTTTTTATTCTTTTAAAATAATCTCCATGCGATTCTAAGAACATCGACATAAATTTTACCTCAATCCGACCATTAGTTTATTTTTAATTAATTTTCAAAGTTTGCGATTTGCCCCGCCCCTTGAAAACGCTGCCTCTGGCCTTCCCTCCCCGCGTGACGTCAGTAGACCCAACTGGGAAAGCCAGAGATAGGCGGCCGCTATGTTTTGCGAATGTCACTCTTCCTGATGCTTTTCTTATCGCGTCGAATCCATTAAAGTTATGTAAATTCTGGAAAATATTAGTGCACACGAATGTTGCAAAGTACCTTGTTGTATTAGTACCACGAAAAACCCTTTAGAAAAGCAGTTTTTTAATGTTCCTTGAGTTGTAAAAGAAATGCTATTTTTATTCTTAATGGTAACAGACTTATGTTATAAAATAAATTTCTATGCAATTATATTATGTAATTGTATGTATTTGTACTTATAATTTAACTATATAATATAAATGTAGATTAAAATTAAATTTAATTGATTGAAATACCTGTATTTAAGATTGGGAAATATTTCTCATTATTACAGGGATTCGACATAATAATGTACACACATTGCAATTTTTAAATTAAATCACATATTTTATAAGTTACTTAGATATAAGTAAAATGCTTTTTTAACGACTTGTAACGCGTGTTACGACAAACATGTTCGAGCAGATATATTGTCTCTTATGTAATTATGTGGAACGCAGAATTCAAGTTTTGTACATTATTCTCGTAACAAGTTCATCCAATCCCTGTAACTATGAAAAATATTTCTCATTCTTAATGCAGTTATTTCCATAATTCAAATTTAGTTTTAATTTGTATTTGAATTCAAAGAAGCAATTTAGTTTATAAACATGAGTATGTTATATGGTACAATTAAAAATAAAAATACCTGCTTCCTTTTTGAACATTGTTGAACCTAACTGTCAACACGTATTTTTTTTTTACATCTTTAGGAAAACTACAACACGTAGGTGTGTAACAGTAACTATCACCTAGAACCTCTGTCAACACACGCGCGAGTTATAAAACTTGGAAACAAATTCGTAAAACACAGCATTTACTTCTAATTTATACTTTAGTTTCCAAAATTGCCGATCTTCATTAACCTTCTTTTGTAATTTAATCAAATTAAAAATGGCCAGCTATAATTTATCCAACTCCCACTCTCTCTAAAACTTTTTTTTTTAATACAGTATATGTACATAATCATTTCTAGCCTCCGTGGACCTTCAACAGTGCCAGTTACACCAGGAATTATCTCTATTTTCTTTTTAAATGTCCATTAATTTTTTTGTTTTTTCAAATTTAAAATATAATTTTAAATGGAATTTTTGTGATGAAATTTTGTTAATTTCATTATTGATTTAATTCGTTTAGTTTCTGCACTACAAATTAAGTAATTTAAATTATCTAATAAGTTAAATGCTCAATAAAAACATTCTGTAATTAATTGATTTTTCCCTATTATCGCACTTATTTTTTTTAAAAATAAAACTAATTGTTTATTAAATGATACAAACATTAGTTATGTAAAACAAAAACTAATTAATGTCCATAATTAGTAATAATAAATTAGCAAAAAAAACTATTAACATTGGAATAACTCTATTTACATTGAAAAATATTTTTTTCAATTAAAAACAGTTTTAATTAAAAATAATTTAAATTAAAGTAATATTAATTAAAATATATAAATAAAATTTACGACAACTGCCCCAACCCCAAAATTTCTTTTCTAGTCGCGCCCTAGGTGACGAAAGGACATATAGCATTTTTAAAAGCTTCCACTTTTAACTTTATAAACGTTCTGTGGGAGCTGAAATTTATTTTCTGGTGTAATTTTTTCGTGGTACTATTACAACAAGTTACTTTGCAACATTCATATGCACTAATATTTTCCAGAATTTACATAACTTTAATGGATTCGACGCGATAAGAAAATCATTAGGAAGAGTGACATTCGCAAAACACAGCGGCCGCCGATCTCTGGCTTTCCCAGTTGGGTCTACTGACGTCACGCGGGCAGGGAAGGCCAGAGGCAGCGTTTTCAAGGGGCGGGGCTAAGCGCAAACTTTGAAAATTAATTAAAAATAAACTAATGGTCGGATTGAGGTAAAATTTATGTCGATGTTCTTAGAATCGCATGAAGTTTCATTTACAAATGGTATTTCGCTATTTCCCGACACATGCAAGTTCCCCATTAGCATGATTGTAGTTTTATACATTCAAGTGTGCATTGTGGTTTAATTTTTGGGTAATTCCATGTTAAATCAAATCATAAAAAAATTTTGGGCCTTGACCTCTTGGATTTCAATAACATTTGGTTTTAGGTTGTATATTTTGGGTTTTAGTATATTATTTTGTATATATTTCTTATATACATATATTGTTTTGGTTTATAGGTAAAATCTATTTTCAAAATGTCCTGTGTAGCCTTTGGATGTTACAATAAATCTTCGAAGAAAATTGCTGGTATTTCATACTACAGGTAAAAACGTCTTTTAGTAAAATTAAACTTAGCTTTTGCTACATGTGCAAGCATTTAGAAGTCTGTCATAATAAATACTTCTGTTTTGTGATTGTTGATTAAAGGAAGACATGCCCTATATAACATATTTCTAAAACTGATACTAATTTTTGGCATGTATAATATAATAAGTTTTTCATTGCATTTTGAGAGACAAGCAAAAAAAAAACCGCACAATCACGGTTTTTAGGTAAGGGTCACCAAAGATTACAGAATAATTGGTGCGGCTACACGCAAAACATTGACCATCAATACAGAAATATAGCTGGCAACACTTTCAAGAAATTTGCAATATTGATGGCAACTTGGATATTTTGATGAAACATTGTTCGGCAATCATTGCAGGAAAGAGTTGACCATGTGTAATTGGGCCTATATGACCACATTGCAATATTATTTAATTATATAGTTTTCTAAATCCATATTTTGCTACTAGATCGTACCGGAACTTGATTATGGATTTATTGCATGGTTTAGTTTATTTAATTCATTTAAGTTAGGCATTTTTCATTTTGAGTTACGTATTTTAATTACATTTTAATCGCTAAATGTAAAAAAAGGTACTACTTTCACTAAAATGTTAAAATAAGAAGCATAGTAGAAGATTCGCCAATGGACTTGGCCCCTGTTTACATATAGCAATTCATTTGTTGTTAAAAATTATGAACAGCTAAATAGAGTTTTTTTTTTCTGTTTTCTAAAAGTTTTCTTGTTACCAAATTTTAGGTTTCCAAAAGAGGAAATTTTAAGAAAAGAATGGGTAAAAGCTGTCAAAAGGGACAATTGGAATCCTTCAAAACACAGTGTACTTTGTTCAGAGCATTTTGAAGAATCGGATTTTGATAAATGTTCTACATTACGTGTTTATTTAATATAAACAGAAGTCTGCAAATGTTAATTTCTGTTTCATTAAAAACACTTTTTCAATGTGACTCAGTTCCTATTTTACTTTTTTATTTTTTTGTTTATGTATAATCCAAGAAGGTAGAGCAAGTGATTTTAGATGGATTTTTTAATAACTAAATGGTTATTTTATAACACATATTAAGTTCATTTGAAAGTTAGAGCTTATTCGTTTTCTAAATTAATTTTTAAAAACTATTGTGAAATTTAGGTGTTGCATGTTCGAATATACAGTCCTTGAAATCTAGAATATATCCTGAATGTTCATTTCGTTAATATATAAGGCATACTTTGCAATTAAGACAAAAACATTTTATTTTACAGTTGTGTTTGAGCAAAACCCACACATCAATGAAATATATATGAATAAATGGATTGAATTAATTTTAATGGATAATTATTATATTTTAATTAATTAAAGGATAATTAATTAGCTCCCATTAATTAAAATGGTTGAAAATAGGTCTTGGCTCCTCCAAAAACCAATTTATGGATCCGCCAATTATTAAACCAAGACGATCTTTCACACTCCATGCTTTCACCTCATTCGTCTGCATTACCGATCTTGAAAACCGAAACTCATTATGCATCCAAGATGCAATGCGCGTTGGCTTCTTTTGTGCGCTACTGCGCAGGTACTGGGCCTCTCCATACCCCTCTCTCCTCCCTGTATTGCCATATCGTCGTAAATAAAATCTTTTATCTTATGCCGTTGCTAACCATCCGCCAGGATGGTAAATAGCAACCAATCATATCGGTTCCGACTGTCGTATACGACAGTCGGGGCTGGCGATCTTTAGAAACTGGACAAACTGGTGTACTAGATTTGGCATTATATCACCACTTATAATAATTTCTACAATGTTTACAAAATCAGCGATTTCCAAGCGGTTACAGTATTGTACTGTTATTTTCTGAATACATAAATATGTTTGTAATTTTTATACGAATTATAAATAAATTTTTGGTTTTTTATACAAATTTAAATAGTTTTTGATGAATAATTAGTTTTTTATACAAATTTAAATATTTTGTAATGAATATAGAAAATAAATTGACCCTACATTTTCATGCTTGCATTTTTAGATGTTTAAAAATAAATTCAACTATTTTTAACAAATAAAGTTTTGAAAAAATTATGGTTATAATTTATTCAAAAGTTATGATTCTTTTTCTCCTGTTTTTTACTATTTCAATTCTGGATGCATAATGAATCTATTTCACAAAATTTTAGATTTTTAGAATAAAATTAGAAAGTTGGGAGTGAAGTAAAAAGTCCTGCCCTAATTTGTTTTGAAGCAGTGTATTTTAATTATTGACTATATATATATATATATATATATATATATATATATATATATATATATATATATATATATATATATGTATGTATGTATGTATGTATGTATGTATGTATGTATGTATGTATGTATGTATGTATGTATGTATGTATGTATGGTATGTATGTATGTATGTATGTATGTATGTATGTATGTATGTATGTATGTATGTAGGTATGTATGTATGTATGTAGGTATGTATGTATGTAGGTATGTATGTGTATGTATGTATGTATGTAGGTATGTATGTATGTATGTATGTATGTATGTATGTATGTATGTATGTATGTATGTATGTAGTATGTATGTATGTATGTATGTATGTATGTATGATGTATGTATGTATGTATGTATGTATGTATGTATGTATGTATGTATGTATGTATATATGTATGTATGTTATATGTATGTATGAATATGTATGTATGTATATATGTATGTATGTATATATGTATGTATGTATATATGATGTATGTATATATGTATGTATGTATATATGTATGTATGTAATATGTATGTATGATATATGTATGTATGTATATATGTATGTATGTATATATGTATGTATGTATATATGTATGTATGTATATATGTATGTATGTATATATATTATGTATGTATATATGTATGTATGTATATATGTATATATGTATATATGTATATATGTATATATTATATATGTATATATGTATATTTGTATATATGTATATATGTATATATGTATATGTTTTAGTATATATGTATAATGTATATATGTATATGTATATATGATATATATGTATATATATGTATATATATGTATATATATGTATATTATGTATATATATGTATATATATGTTATGTATGTATATATTTATATGATGTATATGTATGTATATGTATGTAAAATTTATGTATAATGTTAGTAGTATATGATGTATATGATGTAATGTATGTAATGTATATTGTATGATTGTATGTATAAGTATGATGTATGTATATGTATGTATATGTATATGTTTTTTGTATATGTATTATATGTTATTATATTTATATTATAAATATAATATTAATATTATATATACATTATTATATATATTATATATAATCTATGTATAATTTATAATAAAAATATTAAATAAAATTAATATTATATAATATATATATATAATCATTTTCCTTAAAGTCCTTCAAAAATAAAAATTAATTTTTTTTCATTATTAAATTTATAGAAAACATTTTGCTTGCATTAGGTTAAAACAAGGTTTCGCTGTACAAAAAAAAGTACTTGCTATGAAACTTTTAATACTTTCTTTTCTTTTTGGACTTTTTTTAAACGGATTCGCTTAGTCATAATACTTTATTAAATATAATTCCTTCATCTCGGCGTTATAAAATTATCGGTTGTACAGGCTCAAGTAAAAAAGTCTTTACCTCTATTGTGTGGATAAATCTGGAACGTGAAAAAACCCTCCTAGCAATAATTAAAATACATGCTCAAAACAATTAGGGCAGGCTTTTTTACTTCACTCCCAACTTTCTAAAATTTTTATTCTAAAAATCTAAAAATTTGTGAAAAGATTCATTATG